>JARHVA010000220.1:5627500-6215000 GCA_037957365.1 Torreya grandis
AAAGCAACATACCATTTTCCCCATAACTAGAACCCTATAGCTCTATTTTACAAACTATTTCATTCCACAAAATTATGATACTGATACCTTTGACATAATGCAAACCTTACTATTTTACTACATCATCTGCCTACTATGGCACACACATCTCTATAACTATTTTATATCTAGACATATAACTTGGTTCTAACCAATCAAAGACTCATTCAACTATCAAAAATTCAACCTAATCAATTCAAACTATACCAACCTTGTTTCTATCATTAGTCACTAGTCATCACTTTTGGCTCAACCTCCTTTATCACAAATTTTGTCCCTCTCCCCAAAAGGGGTCATCATTCATACTAACCCTATTCTTATACTTACCAAACATACCTATCCACTCTCATATATGGATACACCATGGTTCTTTTAGATTATTAGATTTAGCTCAAATCAATCAAAATATATAGTGTTCAAATTACATGGGTCAGTCAGTATTAATTAGGACATCAAGGGGGATATACCTTTAGTTCATAAATACATAGACTATTCAAATATAGTGGCTTAGAATATATGGATTCATAGTGACTTTGATATAGATTAAAACTAGATACTAGATTTAGGGGCATGTACATACTACATGTCTCACACATACAACTTCATATGGCATGACATAGTTATAGGACTAGATAGAAGATTATAGGTATAGTACAGAGCATAGTGTTTTGATCTCTAGTTTTTCACATGGTACATGACATGATATGTCATGTCACATGTGGTTATATAGATTTATAGACTATACATATGCATCACTCACATACTAGATTTGGGGGCATGGCATAGATGTTCATGTTCTTCATCCTCCAAGATTATATAGATTGGAATGGTAAGACATGACATTCTCTTCTTGCATATTTACTAGAGTTTTAGATTACACCTAGTTATACCTAGGTTTTCACCAAGTTGGACCATATGATCATCTACAGTGGTCAGTCCATAACATTACCTAGACCCAAACTATACAAGTTTGTGCAAGATAGAGGGCATACATTGGTTTTGGGCCTTTGATCACTTCTTATTTCTAGTTCAAATTATTTATAGTGGGTGGCATGATAAACTTTTCTCTTCATAGTATACAAATTATATGCACACATTCTAGATTACATGAGTTTATGTGGGATAGAGGGAAAACATTGGTTTTGGACCTTTGAACATTTCTCATTTTTCATCTAGATTCAACATACAAGGCAAGCATTTCCCTCCTTCTCCATGATTACATGGATTCTATGTTTATATTTAGTATAGGAGGCATCTAGTTTAGGTATTATTTCTTTCTCTAGGCACTATTAGAGTCACCATCCACTTCCATGGCTAGGAAGTGATTTGGACCCCTTTTAGCACATTCATTTCTACGTAAGTAGTTTTAGGTACACATTTTTTTTCTTTATTTTACTCTAGTTCTTCATTTCATTGCATCACTAGATTAAAATGGAGTCAAATGTATACACACCCTTAATTTGTAAATCAACCACACATATCATGTCTTTTCATAGTCCTTTCATAAGAGACTCTGACTATAGAATATGAGCTTTGTTCATATTTAGCCATGTCTTTCATTTTATTAATTTTGTTCTTATTTCATGCTTGAGTCACCTTTTTGCCTATTTTTTATCATCTTGAGCCTTTAAAATAGTCAATCCACCTTAGCCAGGTCAGGTTTTCTATCTTCTTTCCATTCCCATAGGTCTTAAGACTATAGGATAAGATCACTAAGGTTAGAATACAATACCAATGCCACTAGTTTCAATTTCTAGTGTTCTTATCTAGGTTCATTTTTAACTCCAATAGTCAATCTATTTCAATAATTGAGTCATAGCCCCTTTCTTAACTTCATCCCTAAGTTTTCTAATGTTGACCAAATGTAAATAAATATCTCAAATTCAAAATAATGAGTCTCCTATATAAAGGACTACACAAGGCATTTCATATCTCACACTTACTACTTTCACACATTACTTAATAAAAAATTAGTCAATAGTATAGCTCAACATTATGCATCACACATAGACTTCCATGATTGATCAAGGAATGGGCTAGGCAAAAGTCATTCTTACATCTACTATGTACATTGATTATGCATGTTCCCTAAGGGAGAACTACATTTGATCTGAGACCCTAGCTTGAGAGTTAACATAGGCAATGATAAAGACAATGGGGGTTTTAGATCATGAAATCATTCTTCCCCTAACCCAATTTTTCCCCCTTTTGATTTTGATGTATTTTTTGTTTACATGTGTGTAGATAAATACAGGGTTTAGAGATTGAAATGGACCTGCAGTGAACTTTGTTGACTTTTAGCCTCCAAACATTTGTACATAGGCTCACACTAAGGTAAAATACAAAACCCAAAAAGTTTAGATCTCCTAGATAATAATGACAAAGGTGGACTATAGTGATGGTTCCACTCCTATCCACTTTCAACACTCATGTCCAATCATAAAATTAAGGTTATATCTAGTTTCATGATAGTGTCCCAATCTTGCACCTAAATTTCTATCCCTTGAATAATTCATTTTAGTCCATTTTTAGATAAGTTCATTTCTCTTCATGCAAGTTATTAATACAAATTTGTATTTTTCCGTATCAAACTACATTTTCCCCCTTACTCTAGACCCTTTATTATTTAAGAACTAAACACTAGATTCCCAAAAATAGTAAAACATCTTAATAAGATACTAAAACAACATACGCAATTATGATCCTAAATTACTCAATTATTATGGGTGTGTAACCCAATGCCCATACCATTTGATGGCTTCATGGGTGAGGTTATAGGCCAGTGACCCATTATGGTATCAATCAAACCCTCTCAACCTTGCTCATACTCAATGGCTACTTCAGAATTGATACTAACTCCTACAATGGTACACCTTTTATGACTAAAGTCCCCTAGTCAAGGTATACACAAAATTTAATAGGTGCATCCCTAATATACATGAAGGTACATTGGGGTTAAAGTCCACATAGGATGTTGTCTGACCATCCTATGTCTTGGAACCTGATCATCCCTCATTCTATATAACCATTTATGTGGAATTCTTTTTAGATGTGTGACGATAGTTATCTTGATTTTTAGATTCTATTGAAACACAGAGTTTGGTTAGTATATGGTGGTGAAATCCACATCACTAACCCCTATATACTAAACTTGTGTGTGGTGATGAATTCCATATAACATGCTATCTTAGAGGGGGATTAATAACCAAGTAAAACATGATATGATTAATTACTTATAAGTGAGGGGCATGATACAAAGATTATTCACAAGTTAACACACACACACACACATAAACAAGTACATACAAGAACTATTTTCATAATAAATATATATACAATAAAATTATGATGATATAATAATAAAGATATAATGAAAACTAGGAAAATATACTAAATGATACCCCACCCTACAAGCAAAAAAGTTAAAAATCCAATTGGGGTGCCTAAATCCTAAAAGGTCCTACACCAAGAAGGATTAGTAGTTTAGGTTTTCATAAAAACTACAAGTCCCTACAAAACCATGAGTGCACAAAGCAAAACTACAACCAAAATGTATAAAACCACAACTAGTAGAATAAAGTCGCAAGTTACAAATCATGAATTTGTAAAAGGTTTTGTAAACTATTACAGTTATCTAACAAAACCATGACTATCTAATAAAATCACTACTTGAACCAATAAAATTAAAACTATTGACAAAACATTTTCTTTGATATTGCAACTAATATTAAATTAAAATATGTCTTAAGGTAACTATGTAAGTCTTTTACTAGATCAAAAATAATTACAAGGCAAATATAATATATACAATTTTATGATAATTTTTTTATAAATGTAGTCCTATGCTATTAAATAGGATAAAAAAATTAATATCTACCCTATATAGAACCTATAGCCACTAGAGCTTAAGTCTTCTATCAACTATATATTCTAAGATATGACTTTGACTAAGTATCTACAAAGTTATGACTACAAGTGATAAAGTTTCAACTTGTAGGACAAAATCATAGGTTTGGGATCTATGATATTATAAAAAGGCTTAAAATAGCCTAGGCGATGTGGTTTGTTTGATTATCTAGTCTTCCTCTGCACCCTTGAAGATCTTGCACATAGAAACACACTATAAGAACCTTCTTACAAGTAAAGGGTTTAAGTCAAGATATTTAGATTGAGAAATGGTTAAGATTTTTTATAAAATGAAACTTTATTTTGACTCCAAATAACCTTATGATCTGGTTTACAAAACCTATTGATGGCACAAAAAATAAAAGAGGTCATAGTCTTACTAGTCTTAGGAGAAAATAAAATATCATACCTATCATTGATAATATTATAGTTACCAGAGCAAACTCACTACTCAGAGAGTCACAGTTTTGTTAGAGATAATCACAAAGTCAAGGTTTTTGGCCTAATGTCGTTTTCCCTACAACCATATATCAAAATATACTTCCAAATATAGAAATCAAATTGAAATATCATTGTTAGTTGATAGAAATGAATAGATTACACAATTATCCCTAATCATTATGTTTAACAATATTAAAACTACAATTCATAATATCATGATTACTAGAGTAATATCACAACTATCTAAGTTGTGGTTTTGTCAAAAATGTATCAGTGGATTGATGTCAAGTGAACCTCCTTCCTATCCTACACACAAAGATAACATACATAGACAAATTTTCTATAGAAAGGGAAGGTTATCAGAAATAGACCATAAATCTAAACCTAACTATTAGGTTTCACAATATCGCAACTACAACCTACAATACCATGACTAGCAAGACAAACTTGAAGCTCTCAAAGTTGTGGTTTTGTAGAAAGATAAAGCCCTACTAAAACCCTAACATTAGTGGTTAAAAGGTAATATCGCTACTAGCATCTACAAAGTCATGACTATAATAACGCAAATACTATTACAAAGTCATGATTCACTTGTACATGTCAAAAATTAAAACTCTAGGATTATATTTACATCTAATTTATCCTACAATCAACCAAATCTCTTCCATCAATGCTATTATGTTAGTTAATGGAGATTAGTTGCACTGTGGTCACCAAAATGTGCACCAAATTTTAGATTCAAGCAATATTACTAAAATTAATAATAAAACCTAAAACTCAATGACACCAAAAGGAATGGATAAAAGAGTCAAATCAAAATAAATAGAACTTTCTTACCATCCATTTTACCTCCTTATGCCTCCATTCCAAGATTTGCAATTGAATTGTTTAATGTCCAAAATTTGAATTATTAGATTGCTTGTAAGATCTTGACAATGGCTTCCAATGGTTGTGTGAAGTAGATAATAGCTCAGATGAATGATAGCTTCATGTCTTTCTAGTTTTCTTGGCCAAGGCCTAATCATGGCCTTTTATATAATAATAGAGAGAATTTTAGGGGAATTTAAAATTATTTATAACTCTCTATTTTAGAGACTTCTAGAGTCTTAGAGGAGTTTCTCTTGATCTAGAGGCTTCTCAATTAGTTTAGGGGATAATGTAGGGTTTAGATGGGAGTTAATGAGGCTTAAGACTCATACGGATGTAGGAATGGCCAGGGTGATAGGGTAGCTAGGGTGGTCGTTAAATAAATATGAATTTTAAATTAGCTAGCTGGTTTAGGTAATATGTTATTAGGTAATAAGCTCTATTAGGGGTTTAATGGATAGATTAATTAGTTTTATGATGGGGTAAATGTTTATGGGATATATGAATGGGATAGGGATTATTAGGCCATTATTTATTTTAGATAGGAAATGTATTAATTAGACTAAATTAGTGGGAATTAGTATAATTAGTGAGGTGAGCATAATTTAGTGCATATACCTAGCATAATAAATTTAATTTGTGACCTTGATATTATAGATTTGATTACCATTCAAACCTACCATATAATTCCCATTTTAGTTTCAACCCTAGCCAAAACATCTAATTTTGAAAACATATGCATTGGCTATGATGATACTTTTTACCTTACTTTTCTATATTAGATAACTATATTAGCCATGACAATATAGTTCTATTTTCCATTTATATTATATATAACTATATAACCCATTATATAGTCATTTTTTGTTCAAATCATCCTTAATATATTGGTCAAGTCGATATAGTGATTTCTAAATATGATTATTTACACCACATACTGCCTCAACTATATCAGTCTAGTTGATACATTTGAGTGAAAGTTACAATCACCTCTTATAAATATCAATATTACCCTAGATATTATTTTCCCCATTTTAACATAGATTTACATAACATTCGGCATAATTACAAGGTAGGTTGATCTTTAGGTTCTATTCAATCCTCTTATATCACATAAATTGAGGCCTCTTTCTATAGATTTACATAACATTCGGCATAATTACAAGGTAGGTTGATCTTTAGGTTCTATTCAATCCTCTTATATCACATAAATTGAGGCCTCTTTCTATAGATTTACATAACATTCGGCATAATTACAAGGTAGGTTGATCTTTAGGTTCTATTCAATCCTCTTATATCACATATCTATTTATCCATCACATGTTGAGGCATATTATGATTCTCATCCTTCACATATTTTAGTATTTGGGGCATTGTATGATGTTGATGATAATATTTTGGGCATAATTTGATTTTAATCATAATTTATATTCAAATTTTACAAAATTTTATGAGGTTTTATTTTATTTTGAAATAAACTACCTTGCACACATTAAATATAATTAAATTAAAATACATAAAACCTTTTTAGACAATTGTTATGAGACTTGACAAATTTTATTGATGATATTGTAGATATGTTTCACATAACTTGTGAGTATATACTTAATCATTTCATATCATTATTTAACCCTAAAATCTATATTATGTAATATAGGGTTAAAGGGGTAGATATAGCTTAGGGAACAAGGATGTTAGACTATCTCTAAAGCAGGCCAATTAATTATAAAAATTAGATAAATATATAATGAATTTATTATGTTGATATGTTAAAGATGAAAATTAAAACTATTATAGATATTAAAATGATAATGAAAACAAGATACTTATCTAGTTTTGATGCTAAGATAAGTATGGATCTAGAACATGAAGAAAGTAGACTAGATTTGGATTAAAGATTAGTCACTTGATTCTAAAAATTTGACTTCTATATCCATAGTCACTTTTATCAAAATGGGATGGTTGAATTGATGCTACTATTTGAATTAGATGTAGGTGTCTAATATATAATAGCTATTGAAAATCGATGCAACCACCTAGATGTAACCACTTGGGTTTTGTGTCTAGATCATGGATAGTCACTCCTTGTCAAATCAAAAAACCCTAGTTCTTTATCTTCATAATGGGTTAGTGGGCACATGGAGTCTACCTACCCCAAAAACCCTATCTCAATGAGTGATACCTACATATCTAATTCTTCGAAGAGGGATTTAGACTTATGTACTTATCCCTAAATGTTGGCTTATGTGTGTATCATTCAATGTGTGATAATCAAGTACATGGAGTGACCTAGCTTGTAACTTTAGTATTTTAGACCTATATATATGTTATCCTTATGACTGATATGGAAATGAGAGAAAATAGGGAAGATTTTAATCGCTTGAGTTCTTGATTGAGTGTTTTTTGGTTTGTACTACGTGAGGAATGAATGAGGATTGATATTATATTTAAAACAATATTTTTAGTGAATATTTCATATTGAATAACCTAAGATGACCATAATTATACAATTCATTTACGAATTGGATGACTTTAGAGCACTATAACCTTGCATCAGAATATGATACTTACATCAATATAGGTGTTTAGATGGGATACAAGTGTCTAAATAGTTGGAAAATAGGTATAGGTCTATAACTTATATAAATAGAATATGAGCATTTTTATAACATTCTAGGAAAGATAGAAGGTCTGAGTCATCATAATAACATTAGCCAAACTAAGAGATAAGCAATTAGGCACATAAAGATAGTGTATGTAAGCCTTTTTGAAATGGGAAGGGTGTAGAATTTGAATCTACATCCATGATATATTTTCCAAGTGTAGAATATTAACATGTTATATAATTTAGAAATAGTGTCTAAATTTTCATCCACTTTAATCTAGTAATGAAATTACTAGTTTAAAGGAAAGGGAATGCATACCTAGGCATGTATAACACACCTTACCTTTGCTTGAGTCCAACTTGAGTGATTTTATAGTGACTGACCTATAACTAAGAGAATGTTCTAGTATATAATCAATGTACGTAATCTTAAATTAAAATCATTGAAATGATTAAAATTGAAAGAGAGCAAGCTTTAAGAGTACCCCTATGTATCAATGCAACCAAATTACCTTTTTGAAATTTTATTTCAAAAGATAGATAATTATGAATCATTATAGTTGAGATTAGGATAAAAATAAAATCTATAAAGTGCACATATCTAAAGAGATAACGATATAATGGAGGACACATGCCCTCAAACTTGGAGAAAATGTGAGTTACCACTTGGTAGTTAAGATTAGCTCAACCATGAAACCAATAATACTTATAACATGGTGAGTGTGAGTGAACCAAGTCAACTCACACTTTTAAAATGGTGATGTTGGATGATGTAGTCAATTCCAAACTATAAACTTGTAAATATTGAGTGATTTAATCACCTCAAGCATACCAAAAGGTGAACCAACTATTGCAATATACTCACTCAATAAATTCCATCAAATTCCAACTTGGTGGGTGATGATAATCCCTAAAGTGTTTGAAATCTAAACTAATTTGATTTTATAATATTAGGTGTCCTTTTCAAATCATATGTACCTTAGATATGTTTCATGATGAAACTATGTATAACAATGGTACCAATATATAGAATTATGCCACAAATGTGTATTTGAATCATATAACCATGTAATTTGGCCAATTTGAAACTATGTAAGTGTGGATAACATGTTTCCAGAACATGCCCCCACTATAATCTAAAACTAAAAATGTGTGTATGTGTGGAGAACATATTTCCAAAACATACCCCCACTACAATCTAAACTTGAGAACTGGTGTAAGTGTGAACATATTTTCAAAACATTTTCCCACTACAATAGTAATCTAAGAACTAGTGTAAATACTAATGTGTAGGTTTTATTTCTAAAACTTACCCCAAATATAATCTGGGTATGTTGCATACTGAATAAGTGTGGAGAACGTGTTTCTAAAACATGCCCCCACTAAATATAAATTTATAACAAATGTCGATAACATGTTTTTATGAACATGCCCCCACTACAATATAAATCTATGGAACAATGTGGAAGTCATGCCTCTATGCCATGACCCCAATAATATTTTTTCCCCTTTTGAGGTGAGGTAAAGTATTTGACTGGTAGTTACCTTGCCTCAAAAGGATAAGATAACCATGTAAACTTTGAATATACCATGTAGCATATAAAGGGAACATGTTTATGTAGATATATCATTGAATCAAAAAAATTGAGATTATACCACATCCTAATATGCAATATGTATATCATGGCAATATATATATAGTAAAATTACAAGATCAACAAAAAATTAAGCACACACATAAGAGCACTCAAAATCAAATAAAAAATAATGGTCCAAAGAGACCTCAAACAAGGGGTATGTTAAAATGACACATAATAAAAAGGACATGATTTAGTAAAATGTCCAAAAACTAATAAATGATATATTCAAATGTTAACATACAAAAAAATATGACATATTCATATGTCAAGGAGACAAACAAAGGAATGAGGGCTATAAAACATTTAAGTATATTCAAATGTTCAAACAACAATGATAATAGAAATTTAAGATACTTAATGAAGTGAATCAATGAAGTCATAAGAAATAAACATAAACATAGCATACTATCCCATTGATCATATGTGTTAGTAATTCAAACACACCACTTTTATCACTTTCATGTCAAATTTGTAAAATTGAACGACTTCCCACAATTACACATAAACTAGTTCAAATTCATATATTCATATATTCATATATTCATATATTCATATAAATTGTGTGTATTCAAATTCATCTTGGGGAATATTTATGTGGGGTAATTCATCATATTATATCTATTCAATTATCATTCCAGTTAATTTCTCTAGTCAATTAATCTATTTTGGTTAATTCACTTATTTCCCTTCTTTGATCAATCAATGTAATTAATTCCCTCTTCTCTAAATCATTATTATATATATAATTATATACAAATGGAATTATAGTTTATTTTTAATTTTTAATTCCTCCTTTTCCATCCAAAATTTATCTTCATTTAAGAAAGAAACTTGAGATACTATAGGATATTCATTTGTGATCCAAGCACTTTACTAATGAATTAATATGCAAAATTATTCTCCACCCTTCATCTTGGAGACAAAATGAGGGGCACACAATGAATCTTGTGAGATATTTTAGTAACATTCTCAATGCTTCATCTTGGAAATAATATTAAGTTCCACATCAGTTATCCATGTGCTTTCTTGGGACTGATTCTCCACCCTTCATCTTGGAAATAAGATGAAGGGCCCACAATGAATCTCATAAAGATATTATGACGATAATACTCCACCTTTCATATTTTAAAAAAGATGAATGGCTCACATTAACCCTTTGATATTTTTAAGAGCCATCCTTCACCCTTAATCTTGAGTAAGATGAAGGGCTCACATTAGCGATCCATGTGCATTATTGAGGACTCATTTATAATGATTAATCTTAGAGTCAAGATGAAAGGTCATAATTTATCTTGATTTATTTAAATATACCTCCTCTCATTACAATTTAAATGCTCAAATTATATAACATAGTGTTTTAAAATTATTGAGTTTGCTTGTGCATCACATTTTCTATTCTTCATCAAATTAAACTAGTCCATAGATTCAAAGGAGATGTTTTAACATGAAGTGGCATTGATAAATAATTATTAATGATACATACAATAAAATCATACACAAAGATGAGGTTTTCAATTAAGGTTTACATAATTTTGGTATAATCTTATCATTATTAGCTAATTTTTGTATGCTTATGAGGTCTTAGGTGTAGATCATTAATTCTTCATGCTTCATTTGATAATTTATAAAATATTTAATGATTATAACTAATGTATTATAGATTCTAATGACATATATGGTATGCTTAATGGGACTATGATTTGGTTTTTTCTACCATGTCACCATGCTTCATAAGGATATCTTATATGAACTCTTGAACCAATCTCAGGTGCCTAGAAATATTGCACTAGATAAATTTCAAGTATTAGTTAGACACTTGTCTCCTATCCCATAGCTAATATTTTATCAAAGTCATATATCATCCCTTGGATCTTCCCACACCAATTATTTGTACAATTAAGTTTTAGTTACTCACCATAAAATAAATCATGTACTTATATGTATTGGTTATGACCTTAATATTGTTCCATTAAATCTAGTCCAATGCCTGGGGTATACTTTGATAGATATAAAAGATGATACTATTAATATAAAGTGGTATAATAATACTGAGAAAACATTAGTGGGTATAATTTCCTTTCCCATATAGGTTGGGTCTATCTTTCATAGTACTTTGTTCCATGTAACTGATATTTATTTTCATATAATCTTTTTCTTGGTTATTTATAGATTCACGAGATGTGTACAGTTCCCTCTACACTCCATCCATGTATCAAGTTCCCTTGTTATATAATTTAGGTCACTATTCTTGGGGATTTACAACCATATAAATACTATAAACATATAAAAATATATGGAATCCAATAAACTTACTTTCCTAGTGTTGATCATGACATCAAAAAGGGTAAACAAGTGATATATGATCCACCAAAGTCTAATTATCTAGATTTTAATGCCCTTGATTCCTTTTAAAGAATCACTCTTTCCCTCACTAAATTCCTCTCATTTCAATATTCATGACAAATTACTTTGTAATTATAGTATTTAAAATGCCTTTCATGTTTCCAAATTTCCTAGATCACTAAAATCACATGGTAGGCCTAAGTTAGAATGGTGAAAAAGGAAGGTGAAATCTTATCCTAAGGTGTCTCTTTTGTCCATTTAAGGAAAAGAATTTAGTCAAGAAGATTTGAAGAAATAATATGAGTCATGGATTTACAATGAAGATTCGGATCCTTATTTTCAAAGTAAAATGTACCCTATCCCAAATAGAATTATGGCCCATCATGCTTATAAAGGCAAGAGTTGGGCTAAAAGATCAAGGTATAATAGACCCTATTCTTCCTACAAAGAATTAAAAGAAACAAGGTCTCAAATACAAACTACCTAAGCTTTTCCCCCCACATCCTAAAAGTGGTTCAACTTTTGTATTAAATGATGATGTTCATGATAATGACATAGTGTCATATTTTATCATCTATAATGAGCTTGCCAACACTAACCTATTCGATTCCCATTTTATTCTCATTATTTCTATTATTCCAAGGTTTCCTCTTACCCTTCATTGTCCTAACCTTATTTATTGGGACAATTAAGACAATGATATCATTCTTGATAAGTTTTCAAATGAATAATCTATTTCACATTTCATGTGCCTTAAAGACATTTTACTAATAGGTGACCATAAGTAGGGATTTATATACACTTTGGAGCCTGAGGCTTCTTTTGGGGATCAAGTGAACTTCCTTGGTCAAAATAAAAATTAATCATCAATATCATTAAATGAAAACATTTATGAGGTGATTTTGGATCAAGGAAAAAGTAAAGAACAATAAAATTCCATTGGTGAAATCCTATTTCAGGATCTAGTGGATGGGGAAGTTCGGTCTACTTCATAAGAATACCATGAACCCAAAATTCCATGTTTGTCATTTAGTGATGAAATCAATCCTAAATATCATCAAGAATTTGAGCATATGGTCCTATATAATCCATATTTAGTATCTAATTTGTCATTGTCTAAGAGGAATGATTCTAATTCTTCATACATGGGTCAACTTGAGAGTCCATATTCAGAGTTCAATGATCAATTTCCTTCTTTTCCTATGATTCTAGATGCTGCATCCACTCTTCTTGTGGAAGACATAACATAAGTCAATATTGGAACTTATTATTATCCTAATATAATCAATCTTGGTGCATATATTACTCAATAATAACATGAACTGATCATTTCCCTTTTAATTGAGTTTATTGATATATTTACTTAGGCTTATTCTAATATGGCTGGTCTAGATCCTTCATTGGTAGTCCATCATTTGGTCATGCACATGGATGTCAAGCTTATTAAGTAGAATATAAATAATATACACCATAAATTTTCCTCCTTGTCAAATAAAATCTATAAAAATTACTTTCAACATGTTTTATTAAATGTATTCCCTATGTAGATTAGATTCCCAACATTATTCCAATCAATAAGAAACTAGTTGCCATATGAATCTACATAGATTTCAAAAATCTTAAGAAAGGTTATTTGAAAGATATTTTTCCATTTTCTAATATTGATATGATTGTAGACTCTATAACATGTTATAGATTGCTATCTCTTATGGATGTATTCTTTGGCTATAATCAGATTAGGATTTCACCAAAAGATCAATTCAAAACAACATTTACAAATTTGTGGGAAACATTCTGATATCAAGTCATGTCATTTGGATTAAAAAATGTTGAAGCTACATATCAATGATTAATGTTTTTTATCTTTCATGATCTTATGAATGATATTATATAATACTATATTTATGATATTATGGGCAAATCCATAACTCAGGCATGGCATCTAGAAGTGTTACAAATAATATTTGAAAGGCTTCATGAATATAAAGTGCATATTAACCCTAAGAAATGTGTTTTTGGGGTTACATATTGAAAAAATTTAGGATTCATTGTCTCTCATAGGTGCATTGATGTTGATCAATCCAAATTTCAAGTCATTTTTGAGATACCACCTCCTTCTAAATTGAAATAACTATGTAGCCTATAAGGTAAGATCCAAGCTATTAGATGCTTCATATCCCAACTTGTTGATCACTGTCATTTATTCACACATATTCTAAAGAAGGGAACTACATTTAATTATAATTTTAGATTCCAAGAATATTTTGATAAACTTAAGAAAAACTTAACAAATCTTCTTGTGATTGATTCACCAATAGGGAAGCTTTTATTATTGTACATCTCTGTAACTACCAATTCCTTGAGGTCACTCCTCACTCAGCATGATGATTAAATTAAAAAGTATTTTTTATTAACTAAGTTATACATTTGTCTCTTATGATAAACACTATACTCAAATAGAAAAATCTTGTCTTGTATTAGTTTTCATTTCCCAAAAGCTTAGAAATTGTATGCTAAACAATAAGAACATGTTGATTATAAATTAAATCCTTTGAAATATCTATTATAAAAATAAGCTTTAACTAGTTGAATGGATAAATGGGTAATGTTTGTTAGTGAGTTTTATATTGAATATACACATGTAAAGGCTATCAAAGGTGAAATATTAGTTGATCAACTAGTTAAAACACCTCTTAATGATTTTACACTTATTACAATTCACTTTCTTGATGATTCTTTTATGACCTGGTTGAGGGAAAAGAATGAAATCTCTGTTTTTATGGTTCTTTCAAATATCATGGTTCAGGTGCAAGAATAATATTCATCACACTACAAGGAAATCTTATTTATAAGGATTTTTACATTGGATTTTCATGCACAAATAACATAAATAAATATGAGGCTTTCCTTATTGGGTTTCAAATTGTAGTTCAGTGGAAGATTCAACATTTGTATGTATATGGTGATTCAAAAATAATCATCAATTAATCCACTAATCAATATCAAACTAAGGATTAAAATAGTGTGCCTTAAAAAATCATGGTAGATGTATTTAAGCTCAAATTTGAAGTCCTTCAATTTGAATAGGTTCCTAAAGCCAATAACAAATCTATTTATTCTATTTTTACAATTGGTTAAAAGATTGTAATTTATCCATCTCTCAAAGAGTATCAATTTCTAATTGAAAACCTTCTTGTTCTAGTATACAATTGTTCAAATTCTAAGATGACATGTGTTCTTTTTGGTCCCAATTCCCCTGGTACACCAAGACATGTATTTCTATCTTAATGATAAAATTATTCCCATAATCTATCTTGTAACCATACACAATACTTTATATAATCTTCTTCCCATTATACTATACTTGATAACATACTCTATTGTAGAGGCTATGATTGAACTTTACTTCATTATTTGAATTTGGGAGAATCTAACTTAGTGTTGAAAGAAGTTCATGAAGGGATTTATAGGGCATACTTTAGTGGTATGGTCCTAGCTAAAAATATCCTTTGTATTATTTATTATTTGCCTAATATGAAAGTAAATGCATGTGTTTATGCTAAGAAATGTCTGGCATGTAAAAAACATGGTGATCTTATTCATGCTTCAACATAGGGACTTTAACTAGTTATAACTCCTTAGCCATTTTAAACATGGGGGATTAATCTCATAGGACATATTAACCCTACTTCTTTAGATATCCACAAGCATATCCTTACTACTATCAAATATTTCACTAAATGGGTAGAGGAAATCCCTCTCAATTATATAACTAGTAACTAAATTTCCAAATTCATCATGAACCATATTATTTTTTATTATGGTATTCGATTTTATATAATCTTAGATAATGACATGTCATTTAAAAATAAACACATTGTAGCCATCTATTCTAAGTTCTATATCAAGAACAAATGTTCCATTCCTTATTGCCCCCAATATAATGGCCAAGAAAAAACATCCATTAAAAAACTTATAAAAATCCTAAAAAATATTATTAATTAATTTGGCCACAATTGTCATTTAGAAATATTCCCAACCTTGTAGGTATACCATACCAATGTTTGCACTCCTATTGGCATAACTCCCTATTCCTTGGTCTATGGTTTTGAAGTAATTATTCCTATTGGGATTGAGTGTACCTCATGAATTTCATTACAAGAATTCTTGATGAAGAAGACTATCAAGTGGATAGATAAGCAAAACTAGAATTATTGGATGAGAAATAGTTAGCCACCCTTAACCACCTCAAAAATCTATCAGAATCAACTACACCAGGGTGTTAAGAAGCATATTATCTCTAATGAGTTTGATCTTGTTGATTTGGTATAAAAATAAAATCAAAAGAATACTAATGTTGAATGGTAAAATAAAGGTAAATTCAAATCAAATTGGTTAGGCCCTTTCATTATTACATCTAAATATGGGTCTAGTGTATATAAGTTGGCTACTCTAGAGGGTTATGAATTCAATAAGATAATGAATATTATGCATATTAAGGTTTTTTTATGATTGAATTGTTTTATATTTTTTATAAGTGTTATTTCTTTGGTGTATCTCTATTCCATTATGTCTCCTTATCCTCTCAGCCCTTGCTTGTGGGCATCCTTTATATGTTCCTCACCTCCCTTTCCTATTACCATCCTAATCAGATTATGATTATAAAGGTATCACATATGAACCAAAGAAAAAATCCATAGGATTAGATTAGAATTGTAGAATGGTTTATGTTATAATCTATTGTAGTATAAATTTAAACATATGTAACATCATTATTTTATGGCTTGTATGAATTTTATCATTTCCTTGAGTTCCTAACCATTCCTATTTCCATTCCCTCATTCACCCCATCCCATCTTGATTTATTATTTCAAGAAAAGAAGTTATACCTATTCCAATTTGCATTGAGCGGTACTTCCATAAATTATTCATATATGGACACCCCTTTCAAGTTCTATATTCCCTTTTGAGTTCTCGCACCCATGGCTTCTCTTATTTTCTATGGTCAGTGTTTATGGAGATGTTTGTTCTTGTTTCTTGTATATTATTTGGTCAAAATAATCTTATTTATATCCTTATTTCAAAAAATCCTTAAATAATTTAAAATTCCAAAAAATCCATAAAAACCTAAATATTCCCTTAAGTAGAAAACCCTAAAAAGTTACATGATTCAGTATCCCAAAAAGTTCCCCCATATGTGACCATCTCTAATATAACATAATTGATTTGCTATCATCATGCTACTCGAGTTGGATTTACAATTGGTTTTAGTTAGGTGGCACATACTAAAGTAACTCATAGGTGATTTTCATCTCCTTATGAGTATGACAATCTAAACAAGTGGGACCATAGTCTTACACTTTCACCATTTGGTGATTTAAATTCCATGCTCTCACTATTTTACAAGTTATTTTTACACTCTCACCATTTTTCAGTTTAAATTCCATTCTCCTGACATTTTTTGAGTTTATTATATGCTCTCACCATTTTTCATGTTCATATTTCATGTTTCCACCATTTTGAAAGTTTAACCATTATATCTCAAATATTTATTTCTTTTCTTGATCATACCTATGAGTTTTTCTACCCAATTTCTAGTTGAACTACAATATATTGAGGTATAATTACAATATGTAGGTAGTGTTTAGTTTTATGAAGGGTTAACTTGGTCATCCCTTATCACATGCTATTGATGTTTTATGAGCATTTCTCTTGCCATTTTGGAAAACTTATTCCTTACATGTTCTTTCTATTTTGTGAGCCTTTTCCTATTTTTATTATTTAATATGTCTTTTTAACTTGTCATAAATTTTATTATTTCCCAAATCCTTGGGAGAACTAAATTTGGCCTGAAGTCCACAGGGCTACATAGGTAGTAACCACTTATATGGGTCATTTGGATTTAGCTCGACCACCCCTTCTTTATTATTTTATTCCCCCTTGGTCATAATTATTTTGTCATACATTTGGTATCAAATAATAACACCTTGTCATACACACTCCTTTGTGAATTGAATCTTTATTTAATTTTGTTTATGTGTTTGTGTGTTGATTTTTTTTATTATTATTATGTTGTTTTTTTACTCGATTTCCTTAATTGAGTACATTATCATTTTCACTTATGTATTGATTATTCATATCATGATTTTATGTTTTAAACATTTGCATCTAAATTATAATTTATTTAATTGCATTATGTTTTACATTTAATGTCTACTTTTCCATATCTTGTTTTAAGTTGTATATATTTTTATTTTAAAGTAAAATTTCATGAATTTTGACAAATGAATGTTATAATGGATCTTTCTAGATTATGATGCATACTATCATGTACAATATTAAAAAACAAGTCTAAAAAAGGTTTAATCACATGTCAATTCTACATTCAAACATCTCTATCTATCTGATATAATTATCAAACTAAAAAACATCATGATCATCATATCATTGAGTCCAAAATATAACTCATTAATACTAACAAGAGCATCTATAAATCATAGTCATATCAATCATGTCTAATGTAATAAAAATAAACATACACAAATTTGATAATAATCATAATGAATATCATATATCAAGGTGTCAAATATCCATATGTACATCAAAATGGGTCATATACATCAAAATATAATAAGTGTAAATCTCAGATCATTTGAGTACATCATAAAAATAGGTACATCTCATAGATCATGAAACCCTATCTCAAAAAGTTAACTCGACCTCTGCCCATCTTTAGTGGATGTATTATATGAATCCTCACAATGATAACTCTTGCATGTCTTATCTTGTGGTGGGGTTAGTTGTGCTAGAGGACCCATAGATAATGATCTTGGAGGTAATTGGGCTACTAATCTAGCTGATGGTCAAGTCCTATGAGGTCAGGATAATCTAGTTATTAATCATTATGCATTGTACTTTGAAAAATTAAGTATCCTAGATATAGTTGGTATCTAATACCTCATATAGTCTCCTCTAATAACTAACCTCATATCTATCCTAAAGTCTTTTCTTAAATGTTTGTATTAATCCTCTCTCTATCATAATCTCATGGGCCTCATCAAGCTTTACCTATACTTTGTCTAACCCTCCCCAAGTTATATCTCTCTCTACTAAATCTAAATATCGATATGTTATAGTAGAATTTGTGTACCAAATTTTAGATTTCGAGAAATATTACTAAATTATTACTAAAACCTAAAACTTAATAGAACCAATAGGAATGGATAAAAGAGGTAATCAGAATGAATAGATTAATATTACCATCATTTTTACCTCTTTAGAGATCCATTCCATGACACGCACTTGAATGATTTGATATCAAAATTTGAATTATTAGATTTCTTCAAAAAAATTGAAAATCGCTTCCAATGCTTATGTGAAGTGGATAACAGCTTGGATGAGTGATAGAGGCTAGTATGGATGATAATTATATTATAAAAGTGATGGATAGATGGATTTATAGTTACCTTGGCCATGGCCCAAGCATGGCCTTTTATAAGAAAATGGAGGGAATATTATTGTAATTTTAAATTATTTAGATGTCTCTAGTTTAGAGACTTCTAGAGTCTTAAAGGAAATTATCTAGTTTTAGATACTTATCCATTAGTTTAGGGGATAATGATGGGATTAGATAGGAATTAATGATGTTTAGGGTTCATAGGGATATAGGAATGACTAGGGTGGTAGGTGAATAAATTTGAATTTTAAATTGTCAAATTGGTGTAAGGAGTAGCTTAATAGGTAATAGGATCTATTTAGGGTTTAATGGGGAGATTAATTGGTTTAGAATGGGGTTAAAGGCTTATGGGATATAGGAATGATATGGGTATTTTTAGGCTATTGACTAGTTAAGCTAGGAAATATAGGAATTAGACTACATTAGTGGGAAATTAGTATAATTATTGGGGCAAGAATAATTTAGTTCATATATTTTACCCCTATTTTAAAGGGTGTTACAAGTGGAAAGAGTAATGAAATTTTTTTTTTTTAAAAACCTTATGTTAGATGGTGTCAATTATTAGTGGGATATGATGCCCCCTCGAGGAAGCATATAGAGAGAAATCGACCCAGATGGTCACTTGAATAAAAATACCAAGGTGGGATAAGAACCATATCAAAATGGGGTTGGAATGACCCAATTGACTAAATATATTCCCCAAAATTGATGATTGAATAGCTCAAGTGATGGGTTCTAGATAAATAATGATTGTCTAAAAAGTATCAGGATTGATAAACTAACATTGATTTAAATATGAGGGGTTCAAGCTAATGGATAAGTATCATAAAAAGGATACATGATAGGAGAAGCTCAAAGGGGGATAACAGTGATAAGTGTTGTTGGTTGGTGATAAAGAGCTACTTTTCATTAGATTCAGGGCTTAAAAATTGCATATGATCACTGAGTGACTATTTCAAAGATAAGATGGTGATAAGGGATACATGATGGCTGAGATATCCTTGGGCATAAAATGTAGAACTAGGTTCTACCTAGATATTCATTAAAGACCTTAGGTTGATGTAGTTCTTGATGTGGGATAAGGGGGATGATAAGGGGTTAGGTATTCTATTCCCTTAATGGTGTTAAAAGGGGATAATTATTTAGTTAGATGATGTTTGGGAGTCATATATATTATTAATGGGTTACTAGGGTGGGTTATATAGGACAAAAGATCCAAAATAGGGTCATTTTCATCCTTTTTTACTTTTGTGATTTAATCTCTCATGTGAGACTATTGATCAACTACCCTAAGCATCCCATCATGATGAGAGAGTCTGGGAGTACCCGAGAGATGTTGATGTTAGACTTGTGGTGAGTAACGATTACCCTAGCTCTATATTTTCATGATTTTTACTAGTTTTTACAAAATTTTAGATGAATGTTTATGAAAAGAAATACCACTCAAATCACCTTGATAATACCACAACTTGTGTTTATGCCCATAGTTGTGATATTTTCATTGCAATTTATGAGGTTGCTAGGGTTGATTTACCATATTATAATATTGTAAGCCCTTAGTTATGGTATTGCAATACTATAATAAGGGAATTATAGTATTGAAATCAAAACTAAGGAGTTATGTTATTTTAATATCTTTAATAGAAAATTGTGATGTTGACAAAAGCATGACTTAGGGCATGTCACAAGTTATGATATTTCCAAGACTAGGAAAATGGGTAAGTGTTAAACTAAATAGGTTAGTTTGGATGGTGTGGGATAACTTAGGATGTCAGGCTAGTGAGTTGAGTAGGTTGAGGTGATCTAAGGTGAATTATATGATTGGGGTGAGTTAGTTTAGATTGGATAAGTTAGGGTGGGTGATTTAAGGTGTTAGATTAGTTAGTTGGATGGGTTAGTTTAGGTAGATATTTGTGTTTAGTGTTACAAGGGTTTGGGGTAGGATTTTTAGGCTAAGGTGATAAGATATTGAGATAGTGTTACAAGGGTTTGGGGTAGGATTTTAGACTAAGTGATGAGGACAAATACTATGATTGGTGAATTAATCATGATTATAACCTAATATTTTAAATCTCTCTAGCACTGATCTCTTACCTCAACTTGTCAATCATATCTTGAGCCTCAAAGGATACATCTAGTCTATATGAGCTAACTTACCCTATATATCCTATCATCTACATACCCTAATATACACCTTCCACATATAACTCCACTAGCTTCTCATATTAACCTATTTCTACCTTCTCATCTATGTACTCTATATCAACCTCTTCATCATCCTCTCCCTCCACTCCTTACTCCTATCCAACTTCCTCATCTAATCTAGATTCTATTTCCATATCTATAGGACTAGGTCATTAAGCTTATAATGGAATATGTGCATGATAATCTCCTTATACTAGTCCCTAATCTCCACCTAGTGTATTATTTAATCTCATTGGCTAATCCTGAGCCCTCCATTTCATATATGCATCAATAACACCTACATCTATTAGACCTCCTGCATAAACCTAGGCCACTTATGGCACTAACCCAAATTCATCCCCTACTTTAGTTTGATCATGTATTAATCCCCACTATTGTGTATATCTAACCACATATGCAAAATTATGAGGTCTTGTAGGTACATCCTATTGTAACCCAAACTATCATTATACCCTATCCAACCTATATCACTCTATAGTTTAATCCTATTTAATAATTATATAACACATTGTGGTCATGTATAACATGTAATCTACATCCCTAGGCCACCAAAATTGAATATATAAATATATATTCCATGTCAAATCTACATCTATCATGTCATCTATTACTTATATGTAATATCGTATCTCTCCTTTATGCCTCCTATGTTTTGGACCCACCTAGTACCATCTATAGGCCATAAAATCTTTTGGTATCCTCTACTCTTGTCTCCCCATAGGTCTCTCAATTAAAATATGCTCCCATGCCTAGACCTAGAGCGGTATCATTAGATCAATATGACATCCTCCCCACTATACAACATAGTGAAGACCATGATATAACTATGCCAAAATAATTGGGACCCTTGTAAAAAACATTACATCCTCTATCATGTCTCTCATAATTCCCCTCAAGCCCATATGAAAAAATTTATTGCTCTTATCAGGAAAGAAATACTACTGATAATAACCATGAGAAATATAACTGACCTATCTTATAAAACTAGTACTCAAACGTCTTCCTTCATGGCTCCATATGAAGGTATATCCATGACTAGCTCAATATATTTGATGTTCACATACCTACCTCAAACCATCTCAATGTCCATAGGCCATATCAAGTCCTCTAATGCAGCCTATCTATGACTTGAGGTAAGCTAATATAAGGGACATCCTCTGATCAACACATAAAATCTACCAAACATTATATAACATGTTAATAACCTTATCTATAGGTATCCATAATGTCTATGTGTCTAATCTCAATCACTCTACCAAGGAACTAATCAATAGCCAATCCAGTATAATCATTGGCATCCTAGCCATGTGTAGGAGGCCCATTATCTCAAAGAAACTAGGCATGTCACCCATCCATAGTGCTAGATATCATAGGATTTGTTCTCATATCTCATGAGTTATCATCATGTCAACCCATTCCTACAATATAATCCAAGTCACTATGATCAATCATTTGTCACTAATTTAATCACATTTCTAATTGTTAATCACATCTATTTTTATAACATAATGATTTCATCTTATCCTATTCAACTTTGGTAGTCACTTTCTCTTGTTCTCTTTGTTCAATTTCTATTCATCTATGCAGTTAAGACATTTTCATTATTTTCAAGTGAATTCACCATTTATTATGGCCATTTCACCATTTTATGGTGAATTCACTAATTCATAGGGTCAAGACAATTTCATCATTTTCATGTTGATTTTGACATTTTCCCTAACTATTTCACTATTTTATCAAGCTTTTCATTGTTCCTAGCATCATTTTCATTGAATGGCAAATTTTAATTACTACTGTATCATTTTTTTCATTTTGACAAACCATTTCATCATTTTCTTAGCCAATTCACACTTTCCATTTTCAAATTCTTCATTTGAATGGAATCAAAGGGATTCTAATTTTTTTGTCATTTTAATGACAAATTCACCATTTTGATGGACTAATTCACCATTTTCATGAACCAATTCACCATTTTGACAAAATAATTCATAATTTTCATGAATTTTATCTATGCCATTTTGATGTTTTATGAATTCACTAATTTCAAGTGCCAATTCATCATTTTCATGGGCAAATTTGCTATTCTGTTAACTAATTCACTATTTATTATAGACAAAATTGATTGATTACATAGTTAAATTTACCATTTTAAAAATGGAAAATTCATTATTATTCCTAATTATATATGAAATAAATTCACTTAAATGATAAATTTACAAATAAAAAAGTGTGCTTACTAGTCAACCAACTCCTTGGGTTGTTTTTACTCTTGAACACGGTCTGGAAGTGCCCTTAAACATGGTCTACGAGCCATTTTCTATAGGTCACTCTTTCATAAAATCACAAAGACAAATTTTGAAATTATAGGGTGAAAATTAACCAATATCCCCTTGAGGGAAAATCTATATCCTTTTTATTTAAAAAATAATTCCCCCCATGTGATTTTTTTCTTCTCTAGAGACTTATTTTTAGCCATAATATTATTTTTCTTCTTATTTTCACTTATATATTTCATTTTTTCTCCTCTTATGTCATTTATATGTTATCATTTCACCATTTTTATGGTTCACTCATCATTTTTACTGAATATCCCTTGAGGGGGCATCCATGGCTTATCAATAATTTCTTTGTGGACATTTTTGAACCCTTTTTGCAAACATATTTATGAAATTAATCAAATTTGACATCCATTAATTTTATTCTATGATCATTTAAAAAAATTATTAGTTAAATTTTTTTTACGTTATCTACATCTCATAATTCCTTCTCAAACAAGGGGAAATGAAAATAGTCCACTTTTATCACTTTCATGTCAAAATTGCATAATGGAATGACTTCCTACAATTTCACACAAAACTGGTCCAAATTCATATGTTCATTTAAATTTACATGTTAAAATTTATCTTCGACCATCTATGGGTGGGATAATTCACCACAGTATATCTTTTGAATTATAATTTTATTCAATTTATTTGTTCAATTATTTTATTTTGGTCAATTCACTAATTCCCCTTCATGAATCAATTTATTTATTTAATTCCCTCTTCTCTAAACCATTATTCTAAATATAATTATATGCAAATGGAGTTATAATTTTAATTTGTTTAACCCAAAAATAGATGTAGGAATCCTAATTTAGTGTTAATAACTTAATAATATATAATTGATAATGCACAAGGGTGTTAATCAGATCTAAAATATACCAATTTGATGCTAAATTCAAATATAAACATACACTAAATTTCTTATGCTGAGAATAGGGTAAATATAGAAAGTAAAACTAAGGTAAGTATGGAACTAAAAAAAAGTAATATAATTAGATGGTTCTAAGGCAACATAGTGTTATAATCTATAATAGGCAAAAAGTAGGTTGGAAGGGTATTTTAGAATAGTCATTAGATTCTAGATATGATGCTTCTAGAGCTCTAGACACTAACATCATCTTACAATGGTTACATTAATGCTACTATATAAGTTATATGCAAGTGTCTTATGTAGAATAATTACTAAAAAAGGATCTAACCACCTAGATGCTTTTGGGCTTGACTTAACCTTCACTCTAGTGCATTAAGATCTGGGTCATAGACTATCACTACTCATGAATAGTCAAAACCCTAGTTAATCATCTTCATTATGACCTTAGTGAAAAATGGGTTAGTGGGCACATGGTTTTGATCTAACCCAAAATACCCCTCTATAAATAAGCACTACCTATATATCTAATTCTTTGACAAGGTCATCATACTAATGTAGTTCTCCCTTATGCATTAGCCTGTGTATGAATCAAGCAATATGTGAAAAATAAATACAATAATGATCGAGCTTGTAACTTGGTAAATCAATATCTTTGGCTTCTCTTTTAATACATAAGATTTAAATATGTGTTGTACCAATGAATATTATGGAAATAGGGAATTTGTACTCAATTGAATGCTCTTTAAATGTTCTTTGGGAAGAATACTATGTATTATTTCCATGTTGCTAGGTGTTTCCTAGGTGAGGAATAAAGGAGGGTTAATCTTGTATTTAAATCAATCCACTTAAATAAGTAGCTTTCATTAGATAATTTAGGCTAACCATTAAGATATGTTTCATTTGTAAAATAGATGACTTTAGGTCACTTTACACTTACATTGGGTCATGGCACTAATGTCAACACTAGTGTTTATCTCAAATACTAGTGTCCAAGGAGTAAAAAAGTAGATACTAGTTCATAACTTGCGGAGATGGAATATAAGTACATTTTAAGCATTTTGGGTAAGATAAAAGGCCTGGGTCATCAACATAAGACTAGATAGACTAAGAGATAGGCTAAAGAACATAAAATAGAGTAGATGTAAGACTTGTAGAAGTGGGAAATGTACAAAACTAAGTGGAATAGACAAGTTCTAATTTTACCAAGTGTACAAGATTGAGGTGATATATAATCCATAAATATCATCTACATTCATCCCCCATTTAATATAGTAATGAAATTTCTAGTTTAAAGGAAAGGAATTCATACTTGGGTGTGTAGAACACACCTTGTCTTTACATGTGCATAACTTGAGTGATTTATTGGTGACTAACCTACAACTAAGACATGTTATAATATATAATTAGTGCATAAAATGTGTAATTTAAATTCTTGAAATTGATAGAACAGTGTTTTAGGAATACACATGTGTGTCTATGTAACTACCTTGCCTATTAGCAAGTTGATTTGAAATAGATACAACATTATAAGGCTTTGAAACTAAGACTAGAAAAAATATAGATAAATCTTGAAAGTGCATATATACAAGGAGATAGATAGAGAGAGAGAGAGAGAGAGAGAGAGAGAGAGAGAGAGAGAGAGAGAGAGAGAGAGAGAGAGAGAGAGAGAGAGAGAGAGAGAGAGAGAGAGAGAGAGAGAGAGAGAGAGAGATTGCAAGGAACATGATCCAAACCTTGGAGCAAAAGGTGAGTTGCCACCTAAAAGTTGAGATTATATCAACCATGCAACCCAATGATACTTATAACCTAGTTCCCCCACTATATGTGGATAAATCTAAAACTAAAATAAGTGACAATGTAGAGGAAATGCTTATAAAACATGTGCCAACTATAATCTGGAGATGTTGGATATTGAATAAGTGTAGAGAACATGATTCCCAACATGCCCCCACTAAAATGAAAAAAATTCCAAGTGTGTAAAACAAGTATCTATGATATACCTCCACCAATATTCCCCCCATTTGAGGTGAGGTAAATATGGGAACTAGTAGTTACCTCACCTCAAAAGGATAGGACAATTGTATAATCTATGAACATAACCATATGGCATATAGAATGATAGATCTAGGTAGACATATCATCAAATTGGATAGAACAATTGATCACATAAAATCCTAGAAGGGATATACCAATGTGTACCATCATTAACATAAAATACATAAGCAATATTTAAAGATAACATCAAGACCAGTAGGGGTTTGTTTTGAATAATTGGAGTTTAAATAAATGGTTTGAAAATTTGATTATTTGTGTATTAAAAACAAACTACACCATAAGTTGGAACATATTGTTTGAAAATGGATGTTTCTTGTTTGCTTTCATCATTTTCAACCTATGGGATATAAATTGGGAAAAACATTACACATATTCACTTGCTCATTATAAAAAGATACATTTTTATCATTATGTAACATTAACATTTTGGATTGTTATTTAAAAATTTATTTCTTTGGATCATTAATTAGAATATTTGGTTAATCTTTTGAATAATTTAGAGCATTGAAAATTTTCACATCATGTGAAGGGTCATCCACCTTTAATGATGTATCTTTTGAATCTTGAGGTAGATTTGGTAAAGGATTTTCAATTTATTTTGGAGGATCTTTTGGTACCCATTTTTGTTTATTTGACATCTTTGCTTTACGAGAAGTTACCTTTTGTGTCTTTATTTTGAATACAAAACAAATATCAGTATGGTGACCATGAATTCTATGATATGCATAATAATATTTGGATTTTTTTATAGGATGCATAGGAGGTAATTGTATCATATTATTTCTAAGCATATCCCTTAGAATATCACTTGACCTCTTGGTATTTTTTTTCACTTGTATAATCATTATCATAAGGTGACTTTAGTTTTGGATTCTAATATTGATTTTTATTAGGAACATGATTGGTATGAAAAGATGTAAACACATGGTTCACACTATCATAATGTTTATTCTTTGTATATCAAATCTAATTTTTCAATAAGGTGATCTATGAATTTAGATATATTTTGTCTTTGGTAACTCATGTATTATCTTGCTCAAACTAGGGATGTGATCTTATAGGGTCTCACAAACACAAACCCTAATCATTTTCGATTGATTGTTAATAGAGTATGTATTTCATGTATTTCTCATGTTTTATAGTGTATTAGCTAACTATTTCATCCTTTTATGATTTTGTTTTATGTGAAGATTTATCCCACATTGGTTAGTTAGGCCAGTTCTGTATTTTGCTTTGCCTACTTATGCAAGGGCTTTCCTTTATTCTAGCATATCTTATTTTTGAATAACACTTGACTTACATCATTTTGCAATCAATTGTCTACAACTTAATTATGTAATAATTTTGGTTTTATCATTTCTAAATCTTGCGTTGAAATGCTTGTTCACCATTCCTAACATGATACTAGAGCTTTGATGTGTTTCTCCCATCTACATTACTACATTTTTATTCAAAAATTTCCCTTATTATTATTGCATTTTACTTCATAAATTTCCCTTGTCATTACTTCTTCACTTTTCACCCTCAGCGTATTTTTCCCTCTTATGGATCCAACATTTTTATTTAAACTTTGAATAAAGTATGTGGTTTTTATTCTTGGAGGGAGGGCAAAGAGGAAGTGGAGTGTTAATTTACCTTGAGTAAATATGTGTCCCTATTGGAAAATATGTTGGAACACAATTGTCTATTGAGAGGGGGGTGTATCAGTAGATTGACTAAATTATTCCTTTTTAAATCCCTTATAAAAATTACTAGAAAGGATATGCAAATTAAAACATATATGTAGAGATCACACACATAAAAACACATAACACCATATGTCTATGTGGAAAACTCAATATGGGAAAAACCATAGTGAGAATTACTATAATAATCTACTATTCTAATCCTTCCTCATAGTGAAAACCTCAATGGTTACACATTTAAGGGCACCAACCCTAAGGAGACACCAATCCCCTAGATTAAGAGAAACAAATATAAGGAAGTACCAACTCCCTAATTTTAGAGAATCAACTCTAAGGAAGCACCCACTCCCTAAACGAGCACCAACTTAACTTATCTGATGACACCCACAAATTAGATCTATATGGAGATACAACTCTAAATTATAATATAGATTCATAAAATAATCTAATCTCAATTATCTATTATATGTCTGGTCTGTAACTATTAAAACTTTGCACATTATCTCTCCCTACTCTTTCACTCTACCCCTTTGTCTCTATGTCTATATATATATATATATATATATATATATATATATATATATATCTTATTCAACACACTTCATTTCTCTCTATAGCCTCTTCTCTTTACTTCTTTTCTCTTTTAGTTTTATGTCTCTTATATTTCTCTATTTGACATAGTTCAACTACACTAGCATCTTTTACTTGTATCTTAGATCTCTCTCTCTCTCTCTCTCTCTCTCTCTCTCTCTCATCTCTACTCTCTCTCTTCTCTCCTCTCTCTCTCTCTCTCTCTCTCTCTCTCTCCTCTCTCTCTCTCTCACTCTCTCTCTCTCTCTCTCTCTCCTCTCTCTCTCTCTCTCTCTCTCTCTCTCACACACACACACACACACACACACACGCACATGCACACGCACACGCACACACACACGCACACGCACACGCACATGCACATGCATGCACACACACACACACACGTACACACACACACCGCATGCACACACGCACACACATGCACGCACACACACCACACACACACACACACATGCATGCATGCACATGCACACACACACACACGTATACGCACACCCACACACACACACACACACACACAAAATAATTTGATCTAGGGCTATGTATATTATCTATGTACACATTTTTTTGCTAACACATCATGCTCAATTATGTTGGATTTTAGTTCTTATCTTTAACTACAAGTTTCTTGCATCTTGAAATCATGCTCTGCCACCACGATTCTTGGTCTTATTACTATATTTAGCATATATTAGACTCTATTTTTGACTCACATTCCATATTACATAAATTTGATTGATTATAGTGATTAATTTCATGGTCTATGTCATATTTTATGGATTAACTACAAGTTTCTCCCTTTGACCATTAGGATTAAGATATCTTTCAATATTGACCATTGATCTTAAGTTTCATTCCATGATTTATTGATCCTCATTCAATCTGATCAGATTTAAAATACATCCATTAAATCAAGTTATGACATGTTTACATAATTTTTTATATCCTTGTACACTTTTAAGATTTAATGATTCAAATTTAAAATGCATCTATTAGATATTTTGATCCAAGATCTTGTGTGACATTAGATCTTCAAACTAGAATGAAATTTGCTTCTATCTTATCATCAAACATCAAGCTCTTTATCTCATCTCACTATTTCTTGAGTGTTTAGAACATATACAATCTATCAATCTCATCATAGTATCTCAGTCTTTAACTCACCTCCTCAATTGTTAAACATTGAGCACTTGATCCCATTAAATCCACTCACTCTGTTGGATCTTCATTACATGATCATATGCTCATTGTTTATCCTTGGAAGAAGCTTGATCTTTATCTTTGATGATTTATTAAGAAAGTGACAATTAGAATTAGTGTGTACCTTTTGCACATTATTATCAATTCCTACCATTGAGACACTTAGCATCCTCATGTTGATCATTGACTATTTGATTTTACATCTCAGTGCAGATTTACTGTTTAAGCTCCATGATTGTGACACTTGTCACTAGTGCATTCACTCATAGGTAACTTTGACATATTGATTTTTTTATGCTTCATTATATTGTCAATTTAAAATTAAGTGATAATCATTGATATTATAACAATCTCAAACTTTACCTTGTGTAGATTTGACTAAGTATGTTGACCATCTCAATATGCCTATAAGGCTAACTTTGCACCTTCATATCTTTTGATTTTCTCATCCATCTGTTTTGAAATTTGGACCATATAAACTACGCATGATAATAAAAAAAACCATATTTTCATATCTTCTTGAATAATTTTCATGTGCTAGATATAATTCCATTAATCTACTCACTCAAATTATTTTGCCATAGAGATAACTATGATTAAAACTACCTGGAAGGCCAACTTTGTTCTTGTATAACTTTTGATGTGCTTCATCATATAACCTGTAATTTAGTGTGTAAGATCCTCTCACATAGGGGATTCCATACATATATTCATATTCTCTATAAACTTTTATATGTGCAAAATATGACATCATAAAAAATTTCTTGCCATCTACAAATTGGACTAAGTGTGGGGAAAAGACTGTCAAAATACTTAGGAGCCCAACTTTACACATGCACATCTTTTATTGCACTACATCACATGACCTAAGATTCAAGGCATAAAAAATAGGCACAAGAATGAATAAACCCATATGATAATTTTATCTAGAAACTTCCATGTGTGTGAATGTTAACCTCATAAACATGCTTATTGGCTTTGCTTGATCCCTTTTGAAAATTTGGCTAAGTATGGAAACTTAGTGAATTTTGTTTAAGTAGTTAACTTTACATCCTCATATCTTCGATTGTGATTCATCGCATGACTTCAAATATGTAACATAGAAACTAGGGACTAATGTGATCACAACCATATAACCAAATCCCCTAGAATCATCCACATGTAGCAATGGTGACATCAACAAACTACCTATTTAGATTTTCCTCTATAGAACCAAAATGTCTAGATGACCAATATGAAGAACTGGATGAATTCCACTCATGCACATAGGCATTCCAATCATATTTAACCTCTGATAGGATCCCTTACATATCTTATAATCACCATATTCAACTTTGAGCATTAATTTCATCCATAATGTCAATAATCTCCCTTTTGACATCAACGACAATCATATTGCCAACAAAAGCATCAAGTTTGGAAGAGACACGTCATTTCTTCAAGACTTTTTGAATTTTTTGAAAAAAAAAATTGGAGATATTTGGCATCATTTTCTTGGTTTGCAATACTAAGGCATTAGAGGATAACTAGTTTTGGTGTTGGAATATGTAAGGTGGCACTTATTTTCTCTTGGTGTGGTATCATCCTTTTAAGTTTAGTGTTGGTTTTTTCCAACATTAACATTAATCCACATAGGAATAAGTTTGGAATTAGATTTTTAAATAAAGTGGCACTTGTCTAAGATATAAATTTATTGCATATATACAAATAAATTTCTAGAGAGGCATCTTTATTTGTGTTGGAAGGAAGAGGTAGAGCACAATAGTTGGATCTGCACTAAAGTTGGTATCACCTACATACCAGTATTACATCACTATTTTTTATCTTGTATTTTGGGTATGCCTTTTTATAATTTAGCATTAGAATTTGAGATTGATGCATTTGTTATAAGGCATTGGAATTGAAAATCTGTGTTGTTTTCTTTCCTAGAGGGATCAACAAAGGTAGGCATTGGATTTAGCTTCCTTTATTTTGTTTCAAATCTACCACACCAATAATTTTTCATTTTCTTACCTTATATACTATGTAAATAAAAATATCAAAGGATTTAATGTGATGGAAGCATCAAATTCAAACAAAAAAGATGTTATTATCTTCTTTGTTGCTATGTAGAGGTGTTAAAGTGACGCTTATAGGAGAGTTGCTTGCTTTGCATTCCATTTGAAGGGGAATTAATCTAAGTTTGAATCTTCCTATAGGAATATAATCTAAAATACAATATAAAACCATCATTTGTCCTCCTATCCTTTCAAACACAACTGGTAATTAGTTATTTTGTTTCTAAATTGTGGTTTTTGCCTCAAGAGAAAACATAGTTTGCTTATGCAAGCATAACAGTAACCTAATGGATATTTTTCACTTTGGTTAGAATTTATAAGTTAGTGGTTCAATATTTATAATTAGTGGTTGAAAACCTATATTAATTTTTGAGTTGGTCACAAAAATCAGTTTGTAGTGTCTTTTTTAATGTTTTAACCCATTGTATGGGAAATTATGACAATTATAACTTTTGAACCGTAACTCAAATTTGAGTTATAATTTTTTCAAAAGTGTATGGTTTTTTATTATATATCCATTGGTGTCATTAATTATTAAACACTCAATAATTTTATAAAGCTCTAAATTAGGGAGGGTCCTTAATACAATCTTTTGAGGGGTTGTCTTAGTGCTGATTTTATGCACCCTTTTGCATTTTTTTTGCTCTTTGGTGATTAATTAGCATGTATCCTACTTGTGATATTTACCATTTTGATCATGTGACTACACACAATTACCATACATGGATTCCTCAAATGGAAATAATCATAAAGTGCAAAATATTATGGTCCTAATGAATAAAACTCAACCATATTTTACACATGAAATTGAAACATTTTAGCACCAATGTAAGTTTGAAGAGTGTATGGGTATGATTGGGGGTGATGTGAATGATAGTATTTTATTTCATTTGGATGGGTGCAATTCTCCATTTGAAATATGGGCTAATCTAAAGGGTTTATTTAGGAAAGTAGATCACTTACAAGTCATGTAGCTTGAAGTGGATCTTACTTCACTCAATTTGGATGAATTTGCCTCTATTGTAGACTACCTCACTAATGTTAAGCATTTGTGGATACAATTGAAGGGGAGTAGATGAGATAATAAGGTTGAAAAGTTTGTGTGCCTACTTTTTTATAAGTTTTGTGGCCCACTCTAAATCTTTGCTTATACCTTTTTCTTTAGTATGGATGCCTTAGGTACCACATTCAAAATGCCAAATCTAAAGTTATTTTGTGAAAGACTTACTAGGGAGGAAATCTAAATTATTTCACCTTGAGTCTTCGACCTATCAAAAATCATTAGTTGTATCACATCCTAAGAACAATAAAAAACTAAGAGTAATAAAAAAAACACTCCTCCATATCAAAATGTAACTAAACCTAACACTAACTCATTTAAACCCAAATCATCTTCCAAATCCTAGAATAAGTCTAACCTATCTTACTCCTATTATGGGGGGACTAATCATGAAGAGTCTAGGTGTTTCAATAGAATGCAAACCTTAGAGGATGACATTAAGAGACACAATATTTCTATCTCCACTCCTTATCCATCTTATGAGCATGGAAAAGCAATTAATGTTGACAGTAGATCATAGTTACCTATTTCAGATAGTTGGGTTCTATATTTTGTTGTTTCACACCATACACATTCTTCCAAAGAGTCTTTTGTATCTCTTGGTCTGATTTCTAATTCAAACATTGAGGTTGGATATTCTTCATTCATTTATGTTAAGGGGAAGGGTGACATATAGTTATATGGTTGCCACATCAATCATGCATTATAAGTTTTATACATCACCACCAATATACTTTTAGTTTATCATATTTGCCATTTTGATTAGGGTAAGAAAATCAATTTCACACCATAGGGGGTTAAAGTTCAATATTTGTTAGATCCACAGACACTTATTGCACAAGGTGTTGTTGATCATAGTTCTTGAATTTATTATTTTGAGGGTTTTGATGATACTCGTCTTATAGGGTTGTGTTTAGTTCCTCATGCATATTCTTAGAGTCAGCTTTGGCATGAGAGATTTTCACACCTAAAATACAAATATTTGAAGAAGTTAAGGACTCATAGTATGGTAGAAGGTATTCCTATAGTTTCATGTCTTGATGGAGATTTCCCAAGTTGTGCATTAGGGAGAAAACACTAGGATATATTTCCTAAGGGTATGTCTATGAGAGCTTCTTCACCACTTTAGCTTATGGACAATGATTTTATAGTCTTTCCTATTCCTTATTTAAATAGAGCTAAGTATTCACTCACTTTCATTTATAATTTCTTGAGACCTAATTGGGTTTATTTCCTCAACTACGAGAGTGATGTATTTTCTCTATTTAATGTATTTAAGGCTTTGGTAGAGAAATAGTCTTAGAGTTGCATCAAAAAGCTTCATAAAAATAATAGGTGGGAATAATTAAGTCAAAATTTATCTAATTTTTTAGAAGCCCATGGTATTGTTCACCATCATTCTATTGTTTATACTCCATATCATAATGGCTTAACATAACAAAAGAACCATAATCTGAAGGAGATGGCTAATTACATGATGCATTCACAAGATTTACCTCTTATCTATTGCGTAGAGGTAGTTGATTGATTAAACTACATTTATAACCATAAACCACATCAAATACTTGAGCATATGACTTCAAAAGAGGCTTGGTTTGGAACCAAGATTGATGTCTCATTTTTCTAATTATTTGCAAGTCTTATTGGGATAAGAAGGGCAAACCTTAGATTTTTTTAGGGTATTGCAAGGACATGAGATATTATCATATTTTAGATCTTGATACTCATAATGTTATTTTTCAAACATTTATAATTTGATGATCACTTCACATCTCATGACTCTTCATCTTCTTCAATGCTTTTTTCTTCTTCTTTTGATGATTCATCACCTCCTCTCAATGATTAATTCTTTGAGGATCCAGTTTAGGAGATTATTGAGGAGCTATAGAGGATGAGGATCCTATTCACACTAATGTTACCACTATGCCTAGGTGGCATTGTACTACAATTTTTGAGGTAGTACCTTTCATACAAGATCTTCCACTTACTTGACATCATCATGCAAATTTTATAGGTATTATACTTATATGTCAAGCATTCTCTAGGGATCGACAATAGTTTTCATAGGCTCAAGGGATACAAGAGTGGGATGATGCAATGATAGATGAGTATTCTTCATTGATGAAGAATCACACTTGGGATTTAGTTAGTCTTCCTAAGGGAATAAATTTGGTTAGGTGAAAGTGGATTTACCACACCAAGTATGTAACTAATGGGTTCATTGATTAGTATAAGGCATGTCTTGTTGCAAAGGGTTTCTCATAGGTTGAAGTTATTGACTACTCAAAGACTTTTTCACCTATTTCCAAGATGGATTTAGTTTGCCTTGTACTTTTTGTTTTCTACATCATAGGGTTGGATAGTATATCAGATGGACATTAAATGTGTTTTTTTGCATGGATACTTACATGAATAAATATATATGTCACAAGCTACTAGGTTTTTTCATGATTCTCCTCTTGTTTTTCAACTTAAGAGGTTTGTTTATGGTCTCAAATAGGCCCCTCAAGCTTGGTATGATAATATGGATTCATTTTTTTTCTCCACTTGATTTGTTTGCTACCACTCCAATCCCATAGTGTATATTCAGTGTATTGGAGAAAACATTGTTATAATGGTCTTATATGTTGATAATCTACTTATCATAAGTAACTCCTAATATTAGATTCAAATTATTAAGCAAGCACTTTCAACATAGTTTGACATGACAGATCTTGGTCTTATATATTTCTTTCTTAGTTTATAAATTCCATAGTTAGATATAAGGATTTATTTGAGTCTACAAAAGTACACACTTGTTATTCTTTAGTGTTTTTTCATGGATAATTACAATCCAAATCCTACTCCTTTTTAGTCTAGAGTGATTCTCACTACCTCTTATACTACTCCACTTTGTGATCCTCCATTATATAGGTAGATTGTTTAGAATCTTATATGTTTGACCCATACTCACCTTGACATTTCATTTATAGTTGGGATTATATATATGTTTGTACATGAACTTTATGATAGTAATTGGTAGTCTACCAAGAGGATTTTATGATATCTACAAGGCACTACTCATTTTTTATTACACTACACTAATGATTCTACTTAATTGGTTGGATATAATGATTCATATTGGGTAGGTTCTCTTGATGATAGACATTCCACTTATAGATACATAATTTATCTTGGCTATTCAACTATTACTTGGTTGTTTAAGAATCAACATGATATTGAAATTTCATCTACAAAGGTTGAGTACAGGTTAAAAGTTACAACATTTCAACAAATTTATTATCTACATCATTTATTGATAGAGTTTGGCTTCATGTAGGATACACCCACTATACTTTGGTGTGACAACCAGAGTGAAATTCACATATTTTGCAAACCTAATTGAGCATCAGTAGACCAAGATTATTGAGCTACATATGTACTTCATTCATCAACACATTCAAGATATAATTATTAGCTTAGAGTACATTTTGACTAAATAGTAGGATTTATACATCTTCATGAAGCCTTTTGCATCACCTCATTTCTTTGAGTTACATGGCATGTTTGGGATTTTAGAAGTTGTACTTGGGGGGTATTCATGAGGACATCTTCCTTATTCATTTTAGGGATACATATTGTACATGAGTACCTTATCAAGCCTAGTTATCAGGACTCATACTATGGATATTCCACTATTTCTTTTTTGGCTATTGTTAGCCCCTATATTCAATTGAGGGGGGTGTTAGAGTATGTATTTCATTTATTTTTTATATTTTATAGTGTATTAACTAGTAATTTCATCCTTTTGTGAGTTTTTTATATGTAAGGATTTATATCACATTTGTTAGCTAGGCTAGTTATATGTTTTACCTTGCCTACTTATGTAAGGGATTTTCTTTGTACTAGCATATCTTATTTCTAAATAACACTTGACTTGCATTGTTTTGCAATCAATTGTATGTATCTTTATTTTGTGATATTTTTGGTGTTATCACTTCTAAATCTTAGGTCACCTTACTCCTTGGATAAGTAATAGCCTAGACCTAGTTAAAGGGATAAGAGTTGTCACCCACTTTATGGTTAGGAGGAGTAAGAGGCTATATTGCATCCATTTTAGATGTTCTAAAAATTTATATGAGAATAGGTTCAGCAAGAGAAATAAATGCTAAGGAACAATCAATAATTACTATAAGGATATAATAATTTAAGGATATTTGTTGAGTGTTTTGAAAATATGAGATAGGTATTCTAGGAAAATATGAAATGAGACAAACCTAAAAATATAGGGAAATAAAAGTATAGTGTATGATATGTAGGTCTATTCTTACTAAAAATAGTAAAATTATAAATTTGAAAAATCCATATAATATTTTGAAATACAAAAGGAGGTTTTTGTTTCTACCAATATAATTATGAAAAAACTATGAGTAATTTTTAATTTGATATATTAAAAATAAAAAATGGCCAAACAATGCAAAATGTTTCATAAGTAAAACCCTAGAATATCCAAATAAAGAATCAATAATTACAATAGATAAGAAATAGTTTTCAGTGATCAAAGAGAGGTTTTTGAATAACATATATGTTTTGATGAAACCTAAAAATTAATTTCAACATAAATATAACATTCACTTTATATACCAAATATTTACTAAATATAGTAAATTATAAAAATTGAAAAATTCATACTGAATTTGGCAAACAAAAAGAGGGTTTTGAATATACCAATCTAGTTAGAAAATACCTCTTAAGAATTTTAAAATGAACCTATTTAAATTATAAAATGTGTCAATCAAGGAAGAATAAATATTTAAAGTGTATGCATACAAACCCCTTGTAACCAAAGGAGGGTAAAACACTAGGGTACAATTTTTGATCAAAAAATCATCACAACAAGCTAAAACCATATGAGGCTTGGAAGCCATAGATCAATTTTTTGTGTATTCACATGAATCAGGTTAACCAAATGTTTTGCCCTGAAATGGATTAATGAAACATAAATTTGGAGTATATAGGGTTAAAAATATAAAAATGATAATGCACAAAGGTGTTAATCAGATCTACAATAGGCCAATTAGATGATAAACTCAAATATAAACATACACAATTTATTGTGATGAGAGTAGACTAAATATATAAAGTAAAACTAAGCTATGTATGGAAATAAAAAATAAGTAATATACATAGTTGGTTATGATGATAACATAGTGTTGGATCTAGTATGGGAAAATATCAAACTAGAATGAGATTTTAGAATAATCATTAGATTCTAGATATGATGCTTCTATAGCTCTATACACTAACATTAGCCTTGGATGCTTACATCAATGCTTCTAGAAATCTAGACACTAATGTCAGTTTGGGATGGTTATATCAATACTACTGTCTCAATTAAATATAAGTGTCCTATATAGAATACATACTAGAAAAAAGATGTGACCACTTAAATGCTTTTGGGTTTGACTTCACCTTCACTTTGGTGCATTCAAATCTGGGTCATGGACTATCATTTCTCAATAATTTTTAAAATCTTAGTTCTTCATATTTATTTTGACATTGGGTTAAATGGGTTAGCGGGAAAATAATATCGATTTAAACCCAAATACCATTTTGTCAATTAGCATTTCTTACATAGCCAATACTCTAAAGAGGGTCTCAGATTGATGTAGTTATTTCCTACATGTTGGCTTGTGTGTGAATCATATAAGTTATGCAAAGCAAGTAAAATAGTGACATAGATTATAACTTAGAAAATTGGCCTCTTGGGATAATCCTTTAGTACTTTAGATGTGTATATGTGTTGTACATGATTGGTATGGAAATAGGGAAGCTTTGTTCAATTGAATACTCTTTGGTAAGAACACTAAATATTATTCTGTGTTGTTAGGTATTTCTTAGGTGAAGAATGAATGAGGGTTGATCTTATATTTATATCAATTCTTTTGGATAATTAACTCACATTAAATCACTTAGGTTGACCATTAAGATAGATTTAATTTAAAAAATAGATTACTTTAGGGCACTTGACACTTGTGTCGACATAGGACACTAACATCAATACTAGTGTATATCCTAAACATTCATGTCTAGGGAGAAGGAAAGTAGGTACATGGTCTGAACTTGCAAATATGGAATATAAATACATTTTAATTACTCTAGGCAAGATAGAATTCTTGGTTCATTAACATAAGACTAGTCAAACTATGACATAAGCAAAGGGGCATAAGACATATCATATGTGAGACTTTTAGAAGTGGTAAATGTATATAAATGAGAGGGAAAACAAAGGTATAAGTTTTCCATGTATATAATACTGAGGTGCTATATAATCCATAAATATCATCTACACATTTCAATTGTTAATTCATCCTTTTCCTTCCAAAAGGCATCTTTAGTCATGAAAGAATCTTGAGATCCTATGGGATATTATTTAGTGAGCCAAATAATTTACTAAATGAATTAATATGTAAGATTATTCTCCACTCTTAATATTGGAGACAAGATAAAGGGCCCATAATAAATCTTGTGAGATATTTTAAGAGCATTCTGAACCCTTCACTTTTGAAATAAGATGAAGGGTCCACATTGGTTATCCATGTGCCCTCTTGGGAATTATTATTCACCCTTAATATTATAAACAATATGAATGGTTCATATTAATCCTTCTTTTATATTTGTAAGATCCATCCTTCACCCTTCATGTTGAGCAAGATGAAGGGCTCACATTAGAAATTCATGTGTTGATCCATGTGAATTGTTGAGGACTCATTTGTAGTCATTCATCTTGGAGTCGAGATGAATGGTCCTCATTGATTTATTTAAATAGACATCTTCTCATTAAAATTTGCATCCTCAAATTAGACAATGAAATGCTAAAAAATTATTGAGTCTACTTGTGCAATACCTTTTCTATTCTTGATAAAATTCAACTAGTCCATAGTTTCAAAGGATATGTTTCAACATGAATTGGAATTTACAAAGACCTATTGATGCTACATTGGATCCCAATTATACACAAATATGAGGTTTCTAATGAACATTTACATAATGTTAGGTTAATCTTAGCATTGTTAGATAATATTTTTATGCTCATTAGGTCTTAGGTGTATATCATTAATTATTCATGATTTATTTGATAATATGATAAATATTGAATGAGTAGAACTAATGTCTTCTATATTCTAATGACACACAAAAAAAAATTAAGTACATATCATATCAAGTACACTATAAATGATATAAGCATGGAAAAAGGCATGTGTATGTACATAAGATCAAACATGATAATGTAAAATAACCATAGAATGATATAATATAAGTGTATCATGATCAAAGAAGAATATGCCCCCAATGTACACATGACATGAGTAGAAGGAAGACCCAACATTCAAAAGTACATAGATCATGTATCTTTATATGCTTGTAGCACACTCAAAATATGTGTGAAATATGTATATATAAGAAATATTGATATGTCATGTAGTAACATGGAACTGACAACATATATGCCAAGGAGCCAATAGAACATGTAAACACTAAAAATAGTTTTAGATTCATGATTTTTTTGGTATTTTTAGATTGTTTGGAAATAAAAGTCTACTCTATGATCTCATCCAAAAGATAATAATCCTTAAAGATTGTTAAATGTATATCCTATCTTGAACTAGATGTGACATATGTGTGCATATCAAAATCAAAATCTATATCATGTTCTTTTAGCAATGAGATGTAGGGATTAATATATTATTCATCTTGCTCTCTGGTGATGCTAGATTTAAAAAATATTATTCCAAGATACCTTTGGTTTCTCTTTTTTCAATATGTTATCTACTCTTTAACTTTACTATTATGCCATTACTTGTATTTATTTGTGTGTGTAGATGATATTTATGGATTATATATCACTTTAGCCTTGTGCACTTAGAAAAATTATACCTTTGTTATTTGTCTTATTTTTATATCTTTCTCACTTTTTGAAGCCTTAGATATACTTTATATTGTGTTGCTTAGCCTATTTATTGGTTTAACGAGTCTTATATTGATGACATAGACTTCTTATCTTGCCTATAATGGTTAAATCTTACTTATCTACACCTCTACAAGTTTTGAGTATTCACCTACTTTCTTATTCCATAGACACTAGAGTCCTAGATATAAACTTACTTTGATATAGGTGTCATACTCTGATGCAAGTGTTTAATGGCATAAAATCATCCAATATTCAAATGAAACATATCCTAATGGTTAGCATAATTTATATAATGTGAGTTATTTATCCAAGGAGATTGATATAAATACAAGAGAAACCCTCATCCATTCCTAACCTATAAAAACCTAGCACATGCCAAAAAAACCTATCAAAAGCATTCAATCAAGAACTCAATAAATTAACGATTTCCTATTTTATTCTATTTTCATATTAACCATAGGGAGAACACATACATGGGTCTAAAGTACTGAAGGATCAATGTAAGAGTATGATTTTCCAAGTTACAATCTAGGTCATTGTTATACTTGATTTTGCATATATTTCATGATTCACACACAAACCAACAAATAGGGGGAGAAATACATTAGTCTGAGTCCCTATTCAGAGTATTAGATATGTAGGTAATTCTCATTGATAGAAGGGTATTTATGGTCAACTCAAGACCATGTACCCACTAATCCATTTTTTCATGGCATCATTCAAGGGCAAAAATGAGTGAACATAAGGTTTTGATCATTACCTGAGAGAAATAGCCTATGCACAATATCTAAAGACATTAGGTGAAAGGAAAAAATTTATAGAAAAACCTAACTAACAAATTAAAAAATGGAGCTATATTATGCTCTATACACTAGTGTTAACATAAAGATACTATCTTCGACATAGGTGTCCAACTTAGATATAAGTTTCCAGTGGTTAAATGCATTCATAACTCAAAATGAATGGAATCCAAATCTTTGTTATAGTCCTATGATGATTCCTAATCATTATCATTTTCTATAACATAACATCAATCAATATGTGTTCTCTTATGTCCCTTAGTTACTTTATACTTATTGCATTTATTACACATGATAAATTATGAAAATGTAAAAAAATTTAACTATACTTTAGTGTAAATATTAATATTGTGTTTCCTATTAAAAAATTTATCAATTTGTATGTTTTCTATGAAAATACCCAAGAACCATATATCATTTGGTGAACCCGATGTGATAATGAAAGAACCAATAAAATAATTATCAAAATACTTGGCAAAATAATTGAATGATACAATACTGATTAACACCAGTAGATGGTATATGATTTATGGGCATGTTGAATTAGTGTTTGCACACTAAACACCTTACCCTTTATTCTATGGTATAGATGTTATTTTACTAATTGAACTCGAGTTATCATATTTTAATTTGTATCTTAAATGCAATGTCAAAGATAATGCATACCATGAAAAGAGATTGCATTAGTTAGATTAGTTGAGTGCAAAATACACATAGGTTATTGATCACTTACGTGTCTATTGAGATCATGTAAAATTAGCATATAACAAAAAGTTTTAGCCATCTAGCTTTGATGTGGGTGACTTGGTACTAAAATAAAATCAAAATAATACTTTTCTATAAAAAAAATACAAGAAAGGAAAGTTTAAACTAAATTGGTTAGGGCCATTCAAAATTAAATAAAAGATGAGAAAAGGTGTATATCACCTTGATACAGTTGAAGGAAAACCTTTGAAAAATTGAATGAAATTATGTGTACTGGAGAAAATATATTATGTGATAACTCTTCAAATATTCTAAAATACCAAAAAAAATCATAAAAATATTAAAAAGATCCATATTTTTTTTGTCACCTACATATTATATTAACTCCTTGGCATCTATGCACCAATTCCATGTTAATGAATGAAAAATTAATTACCCCTACATATACATGTGTGTCATGCATATACTTGAGGATGATACAAGAATACATGGATACATGATCTATTCATATTTCAAATGTTGGGACTTCCCTCTACTCATGTCATATGGACAATGGGGGAATCCACCTCTATGATCACAATACTTATAGATTATATCATTATATGGTCACTTTACATTACCATATTTTATATATTATGTTCTTACACATGCTTTTATCCATGATCATATCTTACAAAGGGTACTTGTTATGTTATGCACTTGACATTTTTAACTAACACATTGGATCCATGGACTACTATGATAAGTTTATGTTGGTTGCTTATTATTTCATTTATGTACTTTTTTGAGTGAATTTCCTTGTTATTTTCTTGCATGTTCAAGCATTTGAATATGCTCCTTTATTTGTGACCCCCATGCCTATGTATGAATTCTTTGACATTTAAACATGTCATTGTTTGTTATATAGACATTATAATATGTCATCCTTGATTTTGTGTACATTTTATTAAGTCATTTACCTACATTTGTGTGGAATTTTAACATTCCTTTTATTTATGGTCTCCTTAAACCATTTCCTTTTGACTTGATTTTGAGTGCTCTTAATTGTGTGCTTGATTTTATTGTTAAATTTATATTATTACTATTTATACAATTACATGATCCTTATCATACATCTTAAGATTTCATGTGATCACATTGTTCTAAGCACTTAAATGCTACATTTACCTTGACATATTATTTTATATGCTACATGGTTCCACTCACATATTATACAGTTGTCTTATCCTTTAGAGTTAAAGTAACTATCGGTTTCTATTCTTACCTCACCTCAAAGGGGGGCATATCAATGGGGGAATGCCATAGAATCATGTTATCCACACTTGATACAATTTTAAAATTTAGTGGGGGTATGCTTTAGAAGGTTGTTCTTCACACTTATTCAGTATTTGGCACACCTAGATTTAGTGGGGGAATGCTTTGCAAACATGTTCTCAACACCACATTTGGCATAGTTTTTAGATTCAGTGGGGGAGTGTGATATACGCATTGCTTCCACACATTCATAGATTCAAATTCATTTGGGTAATGATTTAGAAGCATGTTCTTCATATTTATTCAATATTTAACATACCCATATTTAATGGGGGTATGCTTTAGAAACATGTTATGCACACTTTTTAAGTATTCATCATATATAAATTATAGTGGGGGCATGCTTAGTAAACATGTCCTCCACATTATCACTTCTTTGATTTTTCAAATTTATTTGTGTAGATACCTAAACCTGGTCACAATTGACTTCCAACTAGAATTCAAATTGATTCCTACCAACCATTGTAAATTAAGCCTAGAAATCACTAAAAATCCCAAATTTATTTTTTCATCATTTAAAATTGCTTAGAACCATATAGAGACATCCCTAATTAGGGTATTCTATCATATGCGATAATAACCTCTCACGAATTCATCCCTAGTCACTTTGCATAATAATAATGATCAATTTGGCCTATGGACCTCTTAAGTGGGGCACTTGATTAAATCTTGAAAGAGATAAAATTCTAATCAAAATCGATTAATAAGTTTAAAAATATTAAATGCCTGGTTGAATTATCCATTTAAAATTAATGAATATCTAAAAATGAAAATTCTTAAAATCAAAATATCAAGCCCTTTCAATATTGCCTTTATGAGTTGGCAAGCTATTTGAAAATATATAAAAATATCTAATTTTAAATCCATGCCTATTAATTGAAAATCATAATTACATGACAACTATTAACTCAATTGGAGTTATTTTTTTACTTACCTAGTGTGAGAATTAATTCCTAAGGCTATAAATAAAAGGCCATACCCCTTCATTTCTAAGCTTGGATATTGTAGAATTATTATGCAGGATTTCTTATATAAGCCTCATGTAAGTAATGTTACCATGCCCAAATATTATGCCAAGAAATTAAATCCAAGGTGCCAAGGAGATAAGGATCCAAGAAAGATTCATTTTCAAAGATTTATCGATGCAAAAGTTGAGAAAACCATTCAAAAATCCATGTAGAGCTCCAAGAAAGGTAAAAGAGTGTGTTCTTTTATGCATTTGTTATGATTTCATACATAGGTTTGTTACCCATGCTCTCCTTAGTTTCTAGGCTAGAGGTGTTAGGATTTTAGTGTGTTTTTTTCGAGTTTTATTTCTTGGATTAACAAAAGACTAACCTCCCCTCTATGTATTCCTTCTCCACATGTTGGCATGTCCAATGTGACCCACACCTCACAAATTTGCTCCTAAGGCCTATTATAGCATTCTACTATCAATTTACATGTAAAAATTTAATCTTGATTGTCAAAATAGGTGAAAAATAAATGCTAAAGGATGTTTTTATAGAATTCATGAAGTTGCTCTATGTATTCACAATTTTACTTGCTTAAGTCATGGTATTATCATAATTATCATGGTATTGTGTTTACTATCACCATTTTTAGAATGACAATTTGTGTTTTTAGAGGCATCCATAATATTTCAATATTGTGACTCTAACAGCCATAGTATTACTATAATAGTAGAGATATTTCAATATCACTAATTTAAAGTTGTGATATTATCAATAATTTTGTGGTTTTGTCAAAATTATAATGATATTTATTAAACCTATAATGGTCAAGCTAACTATTTCCTAATATAGGATTAAGTTACAATATCATGAATCAGAGAGTAGCAATATTGTATTTATTTTTGTGATTTTATGCTTAGAGTAGTGATATTGCTTTTAAAACATTGTTTTCATGCAAGTTACAACATTGTGCTAATAGTCACAATTTTGCAAAGAGAGTTACAACATTTCTCTGTGTTTCTATGGTTTTGCACTCTATGTAAAAAATCAAAAACCCAAGATCAATATTTTAAAATTAATTTGTCCAATCATGATGTGCTCTAAGAATAAGGACTCCCTAACATGTTTTCAAGACCCAAAGGTCAAAAGAATATGACCCTTAGATCCCGACAAAACAATGATATGATTAGGTCACATATGAACCTATAAATGTTCTGAGAGGGTTTCAGCTGTTTGTTGTTTAATTACTATTTTTTAGATAATTTGAATAGCAATTTTTGCTTTTCTTTCTTCTTCTTTTTTCTTTTTTAATATTTTAACTACTATAATTGTTTAGACCATTACCATATATCTCTTCTATAAAGTCGGATCCCTATTTCAAAAAACCCCATTTACTAATATTTTTTTTTTTTTTTAAATGTACATCTTAAGGAGTATTTAGATCTTTTTAGAATAAGTTGCATGTTTTCTAATGTCTAATTAGTTGTTTAATTTTGTTTTATATATTGTAACTTTTTGCAGAGAAAGATGATAGAAAATCAGAAATGCAACGACGATTGTATGGAAAGAGAGGAAGTTTATGTTATATTTTTCTCATATATAAATTATTTCAGTTAAACCACACAACTAATTTTAGTATTTTCTCAGAATGCAAGTGCAAAATTCTATCCTCTATTTCTTTCAATTGATATCAAAGCCTACGTTGCAAGAAATTCTATTATACAGGTTGAAAGCAACTATGATGGTGGGAATCAATTATCTCCAACATGGCTAATGGGCAACTTCCCATTCAAACTTCCTCAAATCATAGGATGACTTATGAATATTGAGGCATCAATATAAAGACCCTGCTATTGTCCCAAGAACTATAAGAATTGGGGGAAGTTGGATTCAATGAATTTGCAAATAAAAATCGTGTTAATATCTTGACAATAGATCAATGACTCATCTAAAAGATAACGGTAAAAAGAATGATCGGGCCCTATTTTCCATACAATTTGCATTGGACGTTTCAATCTTCTCAATATTGTTGAGATGCCAAAATACAAGGATGTGTGGAATGCTTTGCAAACTGCATACCAAGGATCTAACAAAGTCAGATTATTGAGGCTTCAAACCTTTATAAGTGATTTTGAAAATTCAAGGATGAGAGAAGCTGAGTTCATCCTAGAATTTTTCAGAAGGATACAAGATATACTGAACTAGTTTAGGTTTGAAGGGGAACCTATGCGCAACAGAAAATTGTAGCGAAGAGTTTCAGATCTCTTCTTTCAAGATATGATAAAGTGGTTAACGCCATTAATGAAACAAAAGACTTAAAAAAAATTAAAGTGGTGGAGTTGGTAGGATCTTTACAGTCACATGAAGAACATATGCAACGTTCCACAGAGAGTTTGGTGCAAGCCTTCCAGTCTACAATGAAAATTGAAGAAAACAAATCTGACCGCTCCTCCCCAGCAAGATTAAACACGAGGATCCTTCTACCAGCATATGACATGGTAGAGGAAGAGGAAGATGATATTACAGTGGAAGAGAAATCTTTTTCTGGGGACTGCAGAAGTACTTAGTTCAAGTATTAAAAACATTTTGGGTACGATGAGTTTGAAGGAAGGATGAATAAATATGACTTAAATAAGTCAAGGGAATACTATATTGAATATTCTTTTGAACGATAAAAAACTATACAGATTCTTCAGATGTAACATGCAAAAATAAGATCATAAAGATGTGGGGTTCATGGACAATAGCTGTGCAAACCATATTTCCATATGATGGGAAGTAGTGATATTTTTGTCAATTTAGATGAATTTGTGAGTAACCAAGTGAGATTTAGGAATGACAATGTATATTTGCAGGAAAAAAAATAACAGAAATAAAAAGATGCAGATTGCTACAGCAATCAAAAGATTTTTTTTTAATCTTATTTAAATCTCTGTTACAAAACCCTCTCTAAATAGAGGTCTGCCATAGAATAGAACAACAGATAAACATAAGCTAAAAAAAGATGAAACTGAACTAAATTTTAATCTATTCGTAGTTACAACAGCAACCACATATGCAAAACTATTATTTATCTCCTCCATGCATGCAAGTAAACAAAATAAAATCTAACTAAACTTTGGATTATTTCTAGTTATCAACGATACTGCTCATGCAAATTTAGATTGCGCTAAGACTAAAATAGTGATCATGCAAATTGCATGCATGAGGGAGGCAAACAGGGAGTTGGAGAAATTATCTCCAGTTTCTAACACTCCCCCTTAATTTCCACCACTAACTACTTCAGCATTTACAATGCCTAAATTTTGTCTTAGATAATCAAAACTCTCTTTTGCTAATGCCTTTGTGAATATATCTGCCAATTGGTCTTTAGATCTGCAGAACTCCAAATGGATTTCTCTATTGTTCACTAACTCTTTGATAAAATAGAATCTTGTATCAATGTGCTTGCTCCTCTTGTGAAAAACATATTTTTTTGACAATGCAATCGCTGATTTGTTGTCACAAAAGATTGGTGTTGACTCCTTTTGTGCTTGTAATAAATCTGTCGATACTTTCCTCATCCAAATTATTTGACATGCTGCTGATGTGGCTGCTACATACTCTGCTTCAGCTGATGAAAGTGTCACTATAGGTTGCTTTTTGGATGCCCATGTGACCACACCTATTCCTAAAAGAAAGGTATGTCTAGAAGTATTCTTCCTGTCATCAATGCTACTTACAAAATCACTATCAGTATAACCAATCAAACCAAAATTATTAGTTGTGGAATATAAAATTTCATATTTTGTTGTTCCTGCCACATATCTCAATATCCTCTTTCCAACTTGCCAATGTGAGTCTTTTGGTGACTCCATGAATCTAGAGATTAAACTGACCCCATACATGATATCTGGTCTTGTAGCTGTAAGATACATCAAACTACCAATTAGTCTTTTGAATGTTGTAGAATCAACATTAGACCCTTTGTCTTCTTTGCTAATTTTGGTCCCTCTAGCAACTGGTTTAGGTGTTGATTTACAATTCAACATCTTAAACGTCCTTAACACATCCTTTGTATATTTAGTTTGACAAATAAATATTCCCTTCTCTAATTGTACAACTTCTATGCCCAAAAATTACTTCATTAACCCCAAATCTGTGATTTCAAATTCTTTTTTCATTGCTAATTTAAATGTGTCTACAGACAAATTTTCAGTGAAAATCAAATCATCAACATACAAACACACAATCAAAATCTAACCTTCTTTGTTGATTTGTGTGTACAATGTAGGCTCACTATTGCTTCTACTGAATCCATTGTTTGTCATGTATGAATCAATCATTCTATACCATGCTCTTAGTGCTTGCTTGAGACCATAGAGGGCCTTCTTTAATTTGTAGACTTTTTCTTCATGTCCATGCACTTTATAACCTGGTGGCTATTTCACATACACTTCTTAATCTAGGAAACCATTCAAAAAAGCTGATTTGACATCCATTTGATATACATACCAATTATTTTATGTAGTTATTGCTAAAACCATTCTAATAGTATCAAGTCTAGCAACTGGAACAAATGTTTCATTATAATCAATTCCATGTTCTTGTGCAAAACCTTTTGCTATTAACCTTCCCTTGTGTTTTTCAACATTTCTTTCTGCATCAAATTTGATCTTATAAACCCATTTGACTCTTACGCAATCCTTACTTTTATGTAGATTAATTAGATCCCATGTTTGGTTTCTCCCAATGGCATTCATCTCTTCATCCATTGCTTTTATCCAGTGTTCCCCATTAACTGCTTCTTCATAATACATAGGATCATGAGAGAAAAGAGCAAAATTCGAACATAAATCTAACTTCTCTTCTTCTTGTTTATAAATCTCATTCATGTTTCTCATTTTCTTACCTTTAAATCTTGATCTTAAAGTGGCAAGAGTTGGATCTGATTCATCACTTACTTGTGAATTTGGAGTAGGATGACATGTATGACCAGATGATTCACCTTGTGCTAAGCTCCTAAGTGTTCTTATTGGAGTGCTTGTTCTTTTTTGTGGAGAGGATTGATCACCTTGCAAATTTTGTTCTTCATATTTTTCTTTATTTTGGGAAATTGGTGCTCCAATTGTGATGGTTTTATCAATTCTACCATCCCATGCTTCTTCTTCCTTGAATTCCACATCTCTACTAATAATCACTTTCTTTGAAATGGGGTTATACAACTTATAAGCCTTTGATTCTTCACTATAGCCAATAAAAATGCATTTCTCTCCTCTATCATAAAGTTTTCTTCTTAATTTAGATGGTATAAAAGAATATGCAATACAACCAAAAATTTTGAAATGATGTACACTATGCTTCTTACCACTCCAAGCTTCTTGTGGAATTTGATCCTTGACACTCTTTCTTGGGCTTCTATTCAGAATATACTGCACATAATACTGCTTCTGCCCAATATTCATTTGACAAATGTTTGGCCTTCAACATGCTTCTAGCCATCTCCATGATTGTTCTATTCTTCCTTTCTGCTACACCATTCTGCTGTGGTGTGTACCTTATAGTCAGTTGCCTTTTAATGCCATGATATCTGCAAAAATCTTGAAATTTATTAGACATATATTCACCTCCTCTATCTGATCTAAGTACCTTGATGTAAAGGCCACTCTGTTTTTCAACTATAGACTTGAATTCTTTAAATTTTTCAAAGGCTTCAGACTTATTTTTGAGAAAATATATCCAAGTCTTTTTGCTAAAATCATCGATGAAGGTTAGAAAATAAGAACTACCTCCAAATGATGGAATTTGCATTGGTCCACATAAATCACTATCGACTAGCTACAATATTACCTTGGCTCTATATGAGGCTCCTACTAAAAGGCTCTCTCTATGTTGTTTTGCCAGAATGTAACTTTCACATGAACTTTTTCGCTGTTCTATTGGTGGTAATCCCTTCACCATATTTTTATTTTGTAACAAATTCAAACCTCCAAAATGTAAATGTCCATACCTTAAGTGCCATAGACATGATTGGTCTAGATGCATGGTTTTGAAGTGGGCTTCCTCTTCTCCTTGGATGCACTGAATTCGAAGAGGGAACATCTGATTCTTGATCATCTCCACTTTTCTTATCAACTTGTCATTTGGAAATTTGTCTAGTATTGTGCAAACATTGTCCATAAAAGATACTCAGTAACCTTTCTGTACTAACTGTCCAACACTCATAAGATTATGCTTTAGTCCAGGTACAAAATAAACATCAAGAATAAATCTTCTTTCACCATTTTTTGCTAAAACATTTATTACTCCTTTACCCATTACATCCACTTTGTTATCATTTCCTAATTTCAGTTTAGATTTTAAGGAATCATCAAGACTAGCAAAGAATTCTTTATTCCTTGTCATATGGTTATTGCATCCACTATCTAAGAACCAAATATCTCTAACATTTTCTTGAGCAACATGACAAGTGAGAAATAAGCTTCTAGAAATAGAACTAGATTCATTTGTGTAATTAGCATTCTGCTTGTCCACATCTCCTTGTTTCTTTCTGCATTCACTTGCATAATGTCCATATTTTTTGTAGTAATAACATTGAATGTTAGATTTATCAAACCTTTGTGAATTTTGCTAGAAGTGATTGTTGCCACATCCTCTATTATTGTTTTCACCTTGATTTGGATTGTTCCTTCCATTTCTGCCTCTTCCTCTGAAGTTTGACCTTCCTCTTCCTCTTCCTCTTCCTCTTCCTCTTCCTCTTCCTCTGCCAAATGATACCTGAGACTTGAAAGCATTCTCAAAGGAAGTATTGTTATTCCTATTTATTCTAGATTCATGTGTTAACAAAGATCCCATTAATTCATCTACTGATAACTATTCTAAATCCTTGGTTTCTTCAATAGCTGAAACTATTGCATCAAATTTGTTGGGTAAACTCCTGAGTATTTTTTCTATGATCTTTTGATCTGTTATTGTTTCTCCATTAGATCTAATTTGATTCGCTATATTCAATACTTGACCCATAAACTAGTCTATAGACTCTAAATCATTCATTTGCAAATTTTCAAAATTTCTCCTAAGAGATTGCAATTTAGCTATTTTCATCTTTGTATTACCTTTATAGGTGGTCTCTAAGATTTTCCATGCCGACTTGGATCTCGTTGCTGGTGCAACTCTAGAAAAAATAGATTCATCCATTGCCTGTTGGATTAGGAATAGAGCTTTTCCATCATTTTTCTTGTTTTATTTAAGCTCTTCCTTTTATGCTCGAGTTAATACCTAATGGGCAGCCTCGTCTTGTAGTTCTACAAAGCCATTTTCTACCAAATCCCAAATATCTTGTGAGTAAAACAATGTTCTCATTTTAATTGCCCAAAAATCATAATTCTTACCATTGAAAATGGGAATTTGGAGCTAAGAAATGTTGTTGATTATTGCCATAGCTCAATCCATGATCGTTCAGGGCTTTATTTCTTGTAAGACCAATGGTAGGTCGATGGACACAAAACAGAGCCAAGCTACACAAAATTGTAGCTTCCTCTACGATATTACCGTGGACTTTTGATGGATGGTCTGTCAAAATTGACATATTCTTCTTTGAAACAAAATAAGGAAGTGAAGATTCAGAGTGGTCTGAGTACAGCGCTCACCAATCAGGCCACCTGTCTGGCTGGCTGCTACCTAGGACTTCATCGCTTTCTTTTTGCAAGCGGCTCTTTTGCGTCTAGGCAGTCCTCTATTTGATTGCGCTTCCTAGCTGAAAATGTGGTTCTATCTTTTGGCACCAACTACTATCCAAACTGCAATTTTTATCACCTTCCCTTAATTCTGGCTAATCTCTGCTCTCGACCTGCGCTTGTGACTCTTCTTCCTCTTCTTTTCTATGCTGGATTCCAAACTGGGTCTGATACCAATTTGTAAGTTTGCAAAAAAAAAATAGAAATAAAAAGATGCAGATTGTTACAGCAATCAAAAGATTTTTTTAATCTTATTTAAATCTCTGTTACAAAACCCTCTCTAAATAGAGGTCTGTCGTAGAATAGAACAACAGATAAACATAATCTAACAAAACATGAAACTGAACTAAATCTTAATCTATCCGCAGTTACAACAGCAACTGCATATGCAAAACTATTATTTATCTTCTCCATGCGTGCAAGCAAACAAAATAAAATATAACTAAACTTTGGATTATTTCTAGTTATCAACGATACTGCTGATGCAAATTTAAACTGCGCTAAGACTAAAACAGTGATCATACAAATTGCATGCATGAGGGAGGCGAATAGGTAGTTGGAGAAATTATCTCCAGTTTCTAACAGACAAAGTAATAAATATGATAGTAAAATTACCTTTCTATGAAGACCAAGGAGTAACTACATATATTCATGATATGTTCATGATACACTGCATGTAAGAAGATTACAACATAATATTCTGAGAATTGGCTAGCTCATAACAAAGAATTACAATGTTGTGTTTAAAGATAGTTGTTTCAACATATTTGATAAATCAAACAGTTATCATGTTGTAGCTAAGGCTCCAATGATAGGGAACAAGTTGTTTCCTCTAAATTTACTATTCAATAAAGTGCATGCCTTGAATGAAACCACATATGGTTTGTGGTTATGGCACAAATGCTATGGACATTTAAGCATTCAAGTATTGATCTTGCTTCTCAAGAATAAAATTGTTAAAGGACTTATTGATTTAGCTCAATACTTGCTTCTCAAGAATAAAATTGTTGAAGGACTTATTAATTTAGCCTTAACCTTTGAGGTATCTATTGTGGATACCCTTGCACAAGGAATAATGAGAAGAATAGATAAGAATGTTAATGCTTCAAAGGGTGCCCAACTTATTGAAGGATCTAATGTAGGATTACCTACGTGTGATGATCCATGCATGAAATGCAATTTTTTTCAATATTACCTATTAATAATTATTTTAATTATCATTTATTTAAGATTAAATATATATATGCTAATTTTATAAATTCAAGTAAATTCTCACCTTAAGTTACCAAGCATATCTCTTTAGAATAAGTTACATGTTTTCAAGTCTCTATTTAGTTGTTTAATTTTGTTTTCTTTAGTCTCTCTCTCCAGAGAAAAATAGTAGGAAATGATCAGAAGCACAACAATATTTGTTCGAAAGTAGGTGTATTTTTTATTTTAGTAAATAAATTCTCTCTTTTAAATTAGAGAGCTCTATTAATTATTTTCAGTTTCGCATAGAAATTCGATTCTTTATTTATTTCAATAAATATCAGACCCTGCATTGCAGGAAATTCTATTCTGTAATTTTCAGGCAGTTATTGTGCGGTGTGGTAGTTCTATCTAGCATGGCTAATGGAAACATCCCATTCCAAATTCCTCAATTCACGTGTGAATTAAGAGTACTGAAGCATCAACTCTGTGAATTAGTCGAAGTTGGATTCAATGGAATTTCAAATCAAAATCTTGTTAATACCTGGACAACAGGTCAACGAAGTCAGCTAAAAGATTATAGAGAAAAGATCAGTCGGATCCTATTTGCTATACAATCCACATTAGATGTTTTATTCTTTGTTGGATCAAGTGTAATCTAAACTGCTGTCTTAGTCTGCAAGTTATGTCCCAGCTGTCGCACACATCCGCTGTCAATTTGAGCAGTCAGCATTAATGATTCACCTTTTCATTAATTTTTGAAGATTTTGTAATATGCGGAAGATATATTGAACTGCAGTAACATTAATGTAGGGCTCTTCTAGGCTCTTCTTAGACTTCTGGAGTTTTCTGCTATGCTCATCTAGATTCTTATAACAGGCATTATAAATATGTGTATCCGCATTATATTATCCATACCTTCGGAGCATCCAAGCTGAAGCTGGTCAATATGAGAAAGTGTTATGCCTTTAATGGCAGTCAGCAGCAACGCAGGTCTGGCAAGAATGAGTCAATGGTAGGAATGAGTGAGTGAGGATGAGTATTTGGCATGGGCCTCAGAATGGCCAATGAAGTCTCTTTGTCTGGTTGAGCATGACAACTCAGTGTTCATCTGAAAAATGTTTGTTGTAATCTGCTTAATCAATGTTAATAGAAGTTGTTTACGATAATATGATCATTGTGTTTGAATCTTGCAGTGAATACTTCTGTTGTTCTGTGTATTTCAATATTGTGACTGGTCAGTCAGTTTCATGAGTTGTTTCACTGCTGTAAGTGATCTCTGTGTTTGAATCCATATGTGTCTGGTTTGGCAATCCTGCTTTGTATATTTCAATGGCATCGTAAGTGACTGGCATTTGTTATTGACTGTTTTAGTATCTGTGTGTATGTTTAAATCCTGTGACTGGTGTCAGGTCTGTCAGTTCCTATAATCTTATGCTATATTAGTGACATGACAAAATCAAAGGACGTGTGGGATGCATTGAAAAAAGTGTACTAAGGATCTATCAAAGTCAGATTATGAGGCTTGAAACCCTTGTAATGGATTTTTAAAATTTAAGGATGAGAGAAGCTAAATCAATCCAAGAGTTTTTCACAATGATTCGCGATATAGTGAACCAACATAGGTCTCAAGCGAAATCTATAATTGACACAAAAATTGTAGACAAGATTCTGAGATATCTTATTCCATTGAATAAAGAAAACACGATCAAGTGGTTATTTCCATTGAATAAAGAAAATCCTTCGAAAAATTGAAATTCATGGAGTTGGTAGGACCTCATGAGGATTATATGCAGGTTTCTATAGAGAGTTTGGTGCAAGTCATCCTGTTTACAATGAAAATTGAAGAAAACAATTTAACCCCTCCTCACCAGGAAAATAAAACATGGGAGGGGCCTTCTACCAGTAGAGGACATGCTAGAGGAAGAAAATGACAATATTGCAAAGGAAGAGGAAGACATTGTTTGGACCGCAGAAGTATCCAATGCAAGTATTGCCAACGTTTTGGGAACTACGAGTCTGAGTCTGAGTGTAGGAAGAAGAAATATGACTTAAATAATTCAAGGACCAACTATATTGAAGATATTTTAAAACAATTAGAACACTCTACATTATTCATGTGTAAAATGGCAAAAGAAGATCATAAAGATGTGTGGTTCCTGGACAAAGGCTATTCAAACCATATGACTAGTTATAGTGATTGTTAGAGACTCGAGATAATTTCTCCACTCCTTCTCATGCATGCATAGTAGTTAAAGAAGCAATTCAATCTTGTTTGCATGCAAAGATTGTAGTTAAATTTAGACTGCAGTTAATTTTAGACTGTAGTTAATTTCAATTTATTTTTCTAATTATTGTTTGTTTTCAAATCTATTTAAGAGACCCATGGGCATAGCTTTGTAATTGCAAAAAAGATCAAGAAGATCTGCAAGATTCAAGAAAGATTAATAAAATCTTGTTTTTTATGATTGCCGTAGCAATCTGACGGAATCTTGTTTTTATTTTCTGTTTCTGTATGCTCTGTTTTACTGTCAAACTGGTATTAGAGCCAGTAGAGCGGAAGGTGAGAAGCATGCAGTTAGTTTGGAGAGTGAAGCATGAAGGAAGAGTGCAGCAAAGTGGTCTCGATCGTAGGAGAAGTGCAACCGGCTGAGCCGTTAAAAGGTAGCGCCCAGCTCGTGGGGTAAGTAAAAAAAAAAAATTGAAAGTCAAATCAGATTTGCCAAGCACAATCAAAGAAAAGCTTTGGTGCAAGGTTGATTTAGTCACTTTAGCGTTTGACATGGCAACAAATAACAGTATTTCTCAGCCTCAAATTCCTGTTTTTAATGGTAAGAATTACGATTTTTGGGCAATTAAGATGAGAACATTGTTTTGCTCACAAGATGTTTGGGATTTGGTAGAGAATGGTTTTGTAGAACCGTAGGATGAGGCTGCCCATCAGGCATTAACTCGAGCACAAAAGGAAGAGCTTAAAGAGAACAAGAAAAAAGATGAAAAAACTTTATTTCTAATCCAACAGGCATTGGATGAATCTATTTTTTCCAAAGTTGCAGCAGCAACGAGATCCAGATCAGCATGAAAAATCTTGGAGACTACCTATAAAGGTAATATAAAGGTAAAAATTGATAAATTGCAATCTCTTAGAAGAAATTTTAAAAATTTGCAAATGAATGATTCAGATTCAATAGACCAGCTTATGGGTCAAGTATTGAATATTGTGAATCAAATTAAATCTAATGGAGAAACTATAACAGATCAAAAGAGCATATAAAAAATACTCAAGAGTTTACCTAGCAAATTTGATGCAATAGTTGTAGCTATTGAGGAAACCAAGGATTTGGAACAGTTATCAATAGATGAATTAATGGGATCTTTGTTAACACATGAATCTAGAATAAATAGGAATAACAATACTTCCTTTGAGAATGCTTTCAAGTCTCAGGTATCATTTGGCAGAGGAAGAGGAAGAGGAAGAGGAAGAGGAAGAGGAAGAGGAAGGTCAAACTTCAGAGGAAGAGGCAGAAATGGAAGGAACAATCCAAATCAAGGTGAAAACAATAATAGAGGATGTGGCAACAATCACTTCTAGCAAAGTTCACAGAGGTTTGATAAATCTAACATTCAATGTTATTACTGCAAAAAATATGGACATTATGCAAGTGAATGCAGAAAGGAACAAGGAAATGTGGACAAGCAAAATGCTAATTACTCAAATGAATCTAGTTCTAATCTTGGAAGCTTATTTCTCACTTGTCATGTTACTCAAGAAAATGCTAGAGATATTTGATTCTTAGATAGTGGATACAGTAATCATATGACAGGGAATAAAGAATTCTTTGCTAGTCTTGATGATTTCATAAAATTTGAAGTAAAATTAGGAAATGATAACAAAGTGGATGTAATGGGTAAAGGAGTAATAAATGTTTTGGCAAAAAATGGTGAAAGAAGGTTTATACCTGATGTTTATTTTGTACCTGGACTAAAACATAATCTTATGAGTGTTGGACAGTTAGTACATAAAGGTTACAGAGTATCCTTTATGGATAATGTTTGCACAATACTAGACAAGTTTTCGAGTGACAGGTTGCTAGGAAAAGTGGAGATGACCAAGAATCGGATGTTCCCTTTTCGAATTCAGTGCATCCATGGAGAAGAGTAAGCCCACTTCAAAACCATGCATCTAGAGCAAGCATGGTTATGGCACTTAAGGTATGGACATTTACATTTTGAAGGTTTCAATTTGTTACAAAAAAAAATATGGTGAAGGGATTAGCACCAATAGGACAGCTAGGAAGTTCATGTGATAGTTGCATTCTGGGAAAATAGCATAGAGAGAGCTTTCCAGTAGGAGCCTCATATAGAGAAAAGGTAATATTGGAGCTAGTCCATAGTGATTTATATGGACCAATACAAATTCCATCATTTGGAGGTAGTACTTATTTTCTAACCTTCATTGATGACTTTAGCATAAAGACATGGATATATTTTTTCAAAAATAAGTCTGAAGCCTTTGGAATGTTTAAAGAATTCAAGGCTATGGTTGAAAAGCAGAGTGGATTTTACATCAAGGTACTTAGATCAGATAGAGGAGGTGAATATATGTCTAATGAATTCCAAGATATTTGCAGATATCATGGCATTAAAACACAACTGACTACAAGGTACACACCACAGCAGAATGGTGTAGCAGAAAGAAAGAAGAGAACAATCATGGAGATGGCTAGAAGCATGTTGAAGGCCAAACATTTTTCAAATGAATATTGGGTAGAAGCAGTAGCATGTGTAGTATATATTTTGAATAGAAGCCCAACAAAAAATGTCAGAGATCGAATTCCACAAGAAGCGTGGAGTGGTAAGAAGCATAGTGTACATCATTTTAGAATTTTTGGTTGTATTGCATATTCTCTTATACCTTCTAAATTGAGAAGAAAACTTGATGATAGAGGTGAGAAATGTTTTTTTATTGGCTATAGTGAAGAACCAAAGGCTTATAAGTTGTATAACCCCATTTCAAATCAAGTGATTAGTAGCAAAGATGTTGAATTTAAGGAAGAAGAAGCATGGGATGGTAGCACAATCGCAATTGGAGCACCAATTCCACAAAATAAAGAAGAATCTGAAGAACAAAATATGCAAGGTGATCAATCCTCTCCACAAGCAAGAACAAGCACTCCAATAAGAACACCTAGGAGCTTAGCACAAGGTGAATCATCCAATCATGCATGTCATCTTACTCCAAATTCACAAGTAAGTGATGGATCAGATCCAACTCTTGCCACTTTAAGATCAAGATTTAAAGGTAAGAAAATGAGAAACTTGAATGAGATTTATAATTAAGAAGAAGAGAAGTTAGATTTGTGTTCAAATTTTGCTCTTTTCTCTCATGATCATATGTATTATGAAGAAGCAGTTAATGAGGAACATTGGATAAAAACAATGGATGAAGAGATGAATGCCATTGAAAAAAATCAAACATGGGATCTAACTAATCTACCTGAAGGTAAGGATTGCATAGGAGTCAAATGGGTTTATAAGACCAAATTTGATGCAGATGGAAATGTTGAAAAACACAAGGCAAGGTTAGTAGCAAAAGGTTTTGCACAAGAACAAGAAATTGACTATAATGAAACATTTGCTCCAGTTGCTAGACTTGATACTATTAGAATGGTTTTAGCAATTATTGCTCAAAATAATTGGAATGTATATCAAATGGATGTCAAATCAACTTTGTTGAATTGTTTTCTAGATGAAGAAGTTATGTAAAACAGCCACCAGGTTATGAAGTGCAAGGACATGAAGAAAAAGTCTACAGATTGAAGAAGGCCCTTTATGTTCTCAAGCAAGCATCAAGAGCTTGGTATAGCAGGATTGATTCATACATGACAAACAATGGATTTAGCATAAGCAATAGTGAGCCTACATTATACACAAAAATCAACAAAGAAGGTCAGATTTTGATTGTGTGTTTGTATGTTGATGATTTGATTTTCACTGGAAATTTGTCTGTAGACACATTTAAATCAGAAATGAAGAAAGAATTTGAAATGACAGATTTGGGATTAATAAAGTACTTTCTAGGCATAGAAGTTGTACAATCAGAGAAGAGAATATTTATTTGTCAAACTAAATATGCAAAGGATGTGTTAATGAGGTTTAAGATACTAAAATGTAAACCAACACCTACACCAGTTGCTATAGGGACCAAAATTAGCAAAAAAGACAAAGGGTCTAAAGTTGATTCTACAAAATTCAAAAGACTAGTTGGTAGTTTGATGTATCTTATAGCTACAAGACCAGATATCATGTATGGGGTCAGTTTAATCTCTAGATTTATGGAGTCACCAAAAGACTCACATTGGCAAGTTGGAAAGAGGATATTGAGATATGTGGCAAGAATAATAGAATATGGAATTTTATATTTCACAACTAATGATTTTAGTTTGATTGGTTATATTGATAGTGATTTTACAGGTAGCATTGATGACAGGAAGAGTACTTCTGGACATGCCTTTCTTTTAGGAACCGATGTGGTCACATGGGCATCCAAAAAGAAACCTATATTGACACTTTCATCAGCTGAAGCAGAGTATGTAGCAGCCACATCAGAAGCATGTCAAGCAACTTGGATGAGGAGAGTATTGACAGATTTATTAGAAGCATAGAAGGAGTCAACACCAATTTTTTGTGACAACAAATCAACAATTGCATTGTCAAAAAATCATGTTTTTCACAAGAGGAGCAAGCACATTGATACAAGATTTTATTTTATCATAGAGTTAGTGAACAATGGAGAAATCCATTTGGAGTTCTACAGATCTGAAGACCAATTGATAGATATATTCACAAAGGCATTAGCAAAGGAGACCTTTGATTATCTAAGACAAAATTTAGGCATTGTAAATGCTGAAGTAGTTAGTGGTAGAAATTAATGGGGAGTGTTAGAGACTGGAGATAATTTCTCCACTCCTCATGCATGCACAGTAGTTAAAGAAGCAATTCAGTCTTGTTTGCATGTAAACACTGTAGTTAAGTTTAGACTATAGTTAATTTTATACTGTAGTTAATTTTAGTTTGCTTTTCTAATTATTATTTGTTTTCAAATCTATTTAAGAGACCCATGGGCATAGCTTTTTAATTGCAAAAAAGATCAAGAAGATCTGCAAGATTCAAGAAAGATTAATAAAATATTGTTTTTTATGATTGCCATAGCAATCTGAGGGAATCTTGTTTTTATTTTCTATTTATATATGCTCTGTTTTACTATCAGTGATATTTAGGTCAAGTTAGATGAATTTTTGAGTAGTCAATTAAGATTTTGAGATGACAAAGTAGTCAATGTGTAGTAAAAAGTTACCCTTGATGTGAAGACCAAGAAAGGATAAACTACATATATTCATGATGCCCTTAATGTATGGAAATTATAACATAATCTTATGAGTATTGTCCAGATCATACCAAAAGATTACAAAGTTGTGTTTGAACATAGTTGCTACAAAATATTTGATAAACCAGACAATTATCATTTTGTAGCAAAGGCTTTGATGATAGGGAATATGTTTTTTCCTGTAAATTTATTGTCCAGTAAATAGTTTGTTTAGGTTGTTTACTTGGAAAGTAACACCAAAATAGATTTTCAGTGAACAAACCATAGAGGAAAAAATATCCTCTTGAGATTTACCATGCTCAAATCAATGGAAAAATGCAAGAGCAATCTTTGGGTAAGAATTTTTATTTTTTTAAATTTTATTTGGGATTTATCTCTTCACAATTGGATTTATTTTCGTAAGCATAAGTTAGAAGCATTAAATTGTTTCAAGCATTTCAAGGCAATGGTTGAAAAGGAAAGTGTGTACTATCTCAAAGTACTCAAAACTAATAAAGGGAGATAATTCACTTCAAGAGAGTTCTCTAACTCTTGTAATAATCATGGCATCAAGAGACCCCTAATTGTTGAAACCAGTAAAAGCATAAAAACAAAAACTAAATAAAATGCTTCAACATTCAACAAATCAGAGATGTTTATCTTGGATTACACTTCAACTTTCTTGATGATAAACAACACATAATATGCCTTAATATATATAGGTCTTAATGTATATTTTTAGTAACCCATTAACTATGCCTAACAACTAATATTAAATGTTGCTCTACAACAATTATTAAATGATGCATTATGTGGAGGAAAACATTACAATTTCCAAAACTCTTGGGCTTTATTTCTTTCACTAGCCATTACAACATCCATAATTCCTGAACTCTATCTTAAATGCTCAAAGTTCTCCTTAGCTAGAGCCTTCGTGAAAATATCAGCTAACTGGTCTTCAAATTTACAAAATGCTAAATTGATTTCACCATATTCAACTAATTCTCTTATGAAATGATAACGGATTTGAGTATGCTTGATTCATCCATGGAACACTATATTCTTTGTCAAGGCTACTGAAGATATGTTATCACAATATATTATTGTACCATCTTATTGTTCCTTACTCAGATCAACTAAACTTCTCTTTAGTCCAATACCCTGACATGTTACTACATTTCTTGCAATATACTCAACTTTTGTCATGGAAAGAGTAACTATGATTGTATCTTGGATGCCCATGAAATGGCTCCTAAACCCATGTGGAACATATGCTAATGTATTTTTCCTATCATTTACACTAGCTACCCAATCACTATCTATATAGCCAACTAAATCAAAATGAATTTATACAGTATAGAGGATGCCATAGTTCTTGATTACGATGACATACCTTACAATTCTCTTACTGATGCAAGAGCATCACTCAAACATGTAAATAGGCTTAGGGAAACAACAAGTTGTTTGTAAAGGCCTAGAGGCCTTAAGACACATGTAATGCATTGTAAAGACCCTACCAGATCTTAGATAGTTTGAATATTCTCTATTAGGTGTTTTGAAAGTGTTCTAGGTGTCAAAAGGTCCCTAGGGGCAAGAGAATTCAAATCATAGAATTTCCCTCCAAACACATTGATTTGAAAAATCAAATTCTAAAAAGAGGCAAGTGCTAAACCTCACATAAGGGGTTCATGAAAGTGAAAACAACTTGTAAATGTGTTTCTACCTTAGTAACAACATCTCATTACCTAATCCCCATGTTGGAAGGGGGAGAAAATTCTAATTTGTCAACATAAAGAAGCAAGTTGGCAAGTTGTTAAAAATTGACAAGTCAAAGGAGAAGATCATGGGCAGTTTTAAGACCATTCTAAACAAAGAGAGTTTGTTTATATTGATGAGGAGTTCAAATAAATAGGTTTAGGAGGCCTAAATCTATATGATAGAGGCTTTAGGAGTCATTTAAAGGTATGGAAGTGAGATTCAATAACTATCAAGGTCATTGTTTGAAGTTCGGGTGTATTATAGACCTTTTTAGGTCCTTGTACATAGAGGTGTGAATTGGAATGCATATGGGTTTGTAATAGATGTTTGAAAGCAATAAAAGAAAGGACAAAGCCACTGAATTTCCCATCTAGAGTGCCCGAGTGTGAATAGTATGTATTGATCTTTTAATGCATGTTCTTGGTGCAAGTTTAAGTGTTTGAGCTAGAATAGCCTCATTGGATGATGTTAATGGGTGTTTGATTAGTTTGTGCATATTGATAAGGTTCATAGACATAAGGAAAAGGTGATTTGGAACTGTTATAGTCCTTATGATACTTAAGACTCTGATTTGATAATGTTTTCTTTGGTTGACGCTTGCTAAAACAAGGTTCTATGCACTAGAGATCGTGCAAAGGTTATAACCAGGAACAAACCACAAATTATCAAGCATTAGTTTCAAAAGAGAAAAGTTGAGGGATGTTATTATAGAGCTGTAAAATTAAATTTCAGGCTTGAAGGGCAAATGTGTCCAAGTTATAAAATTATTTGCAAACAGCCTGCTTGTTGTCCTGAGAATTCAGTTTTGAGAAAATTTTGTAATATGAGAAAATCCATACATGATTAACCTTAGGTGCCTAAAGATAAAAGTTTGAGAATAAAAAAATAGAAATTTTGAAGTTGGAATGATGTTTTTTAAATCCTGTTACGCTCAAGATATGTAATTTATCCTTTTCAGGTTTGTCTAGAACTGTGCAAAAGTTAGTTCATTTTGGAGAAAATGCTAAAAATGGAGTTCTAACCCTTGTAAGAAGCTAAAACTTGGTGAACATGTTTGTTTTGTGAAACCACAGATGATTCATGTGTTTTGGAAGTGGTACCATTTGTACAGTATGGATTTGTCTCGTAAACCAAGAAGTTGAGCTTAAGGGCAATAAGAAGAGGTCAAGTGGGTTGAAGGAAATGATATTTCAAGTGATGGTGAAGACTTGAAACTTTGGAATAAGCATAAGTAATATAAAGGGTAACTAAAACAATTCTTACCTGGTCAAGATCTATTACAAATTGGTCAAACCATTAGGCCTTGATTTGCATAGGGCTAATGAAGGCCTAATTGGAAAGAGACACAAAAAGAAAGTGCATCTACAGGTTGAGTTAGGTCCTAAAACTTGGTGAAGAGTTGAATAATGATAAAGGGTGTCTAAAATTGTGATTGGTTTTATTTAACACTCAGTGTATGTTTTCAGATTTAAAAATTTGCCTGTTTGGAGGGCTACAAGGCCTCGAAGCCATTTGATCCATTTTGATAGAGAAGTCAGATTTTAGGGTATGATAACTTGCTCAATTGTATGGTTTGGTATTGTTAAGATTGTTTTAGAGTCATAGAAGCATGGATAATAGGTATTTAGTGTTTGATGATAGTTGATTAACCCCTCATGAAGTGTGATTGGCCATAGAATATTTGAAAAAGCTTATAAAAGATCTTGGTAAGCAGAGGACAAATGAGGCCTCTGCATCAAATTGGTATTAGAGCTAGTAAGCTCCTAGAAAAAGGAAAATTTTGTACTCTTCTAATTAGTTTTTGCAGAGATAATGTACTTTGTGAAGTTGCAAATAGAAGAAAAAAAGTTTGCAGTGATTGAAGCAAGTGAAGAAGGTAATAAGAAAGTTATTGACAAGTTGTTTTCAAGCTCTTTAAAGACTAATTGTTGTTGTAGTGAAGAAGTTGTAGGTTCGAGGCAATCAAGCCATTGAGGCTTAAGAGGAGAAGAAGCCAAGGAAGGCTTAGTGAAGAGCCAAGAGAAGCTCTAGAAGAAGAGCATAGTGAATTGCTCAAGAAGAAGAAGAAGATCCAAGAAGAAGCTTGGATAGTTTGCCAAAAGACTAAGGTGAAATAGACTTAGGTGAGGTAAAAGATGGAGTTTGAAGAATTGAGAAGAGTGATAGAGGGACTGCCTAGAAGAAACATTAACCAGATAAAGAGAGAGATAAAGAGAGGAAGGGTACCAAAGAGAAGTGAATGAGATAAAAGCAAGGATAGCCATGATAGAAATCATGGTAGAAAATATGCAAAACCCATGGCAAGGATGGGTAATGAAGAAGAAAAGAGTAAGATGGCCAGTTAGATTAGTGATGGAGACAAGAAGAAGAAGGCTGCTAAGAGTTGCCTTAAGGAGAGAGATGAAGAAGTATAAAAAAAGGGATAAGCTCAAGAATGATGAGCTTGGAGAAAAGTTTCAGTTTGAAGAAGAATTTCAATATGAAGAGGATCAATACTTGGTAGATGAGATGGATCTCATCATTGAAGAAATAGACCAACAGCAAGTAATCACTCAAAAGATCAAGTGGCCAAATGTTTTTGTATCTGACATTTCATTTGATGTTTTGTTTATAGGAAAGCAAGTTGAGGAGGAAGGAGAAACATATGATCCAATGAAGATGCTCATGGATCATGGAGGCGAAGCACCTCATGAGAGAGTGCTTAGACAAGAAGAAGAGGCTTGTTGTAATGCCTCAAGTGATGAAGACATGAAGAAGGATCAGTTGGAACTCCAACATAAAGAATTGATCAAGCAGGAAGAAGAAGTCCTTACTCAAGAGGACAAAAGAAATGAAGAGCTGTATGTTGATGAAGAACAAAGGTATAATGATCAAAATTCAGAATTAGAAATGATTGAAGATGACAATTTTCAGTTGCATAATGTTGATATAGTTGATTTTGATAAAAATGTACTAATCACTAATGAGGAAGATCTCTTAAAAGAAATATGGAAATTTGATCAAGAATTTGCAAATGAAGGAGAGTTGCTTGATAAGAAACAAGAATGGGTATTTGTATACCAAGGGGTAGAACAGCTGCAAGAAGAAGATGGAGAGAAGGTTAAATGCTTAGCCTTGACAATTGAAGAAGATATCCTAAAGGAGATAGAAAACCTTGATGGAGAGTTTCTAGTTGAGCAACCAAACAAACTTTTTGTCTATCAGAACAAAGAGCAGTTGTTGGAAGAGTTGGCAGTCTTAAAATATGCCATTAACCATGAAGAGAAGAACAAAACTTGTCTTATAACAATATTTGAGGAGGTAGAACATTGCTGTGAAGAAGAAATGAAGACAAAGGACCAAGAAGTCATACTTGAGCAGCAAGTATGGGTTCAAAAATTTGGAGAGACCCAAGGGTCTCAAATTTTTGCTTCTAATTTTGCTTTGAATGGTGATTGTACAGGTTTGCTTGATAAGGAGTTCAAGTACTTGGAGAAGAGAGCTCTTCTAAGAGCTCAAGAAGAGAGAATGGAAGTTGATATCCTCATTCAAGACGATGAATATGTAAAGAAGAAGGCTGAAAAGAAGATGAAGAGACAACAAGATATACTTTGGAAGGAAAAGACAACAAGCAAAAAAAGACACAAGTGTGGTAGTCAAGAACATGCACATTTGTATGAAAACTTGAATGACGAAGACATTTTTCTTTGTAACATTTTTACCTTTGTAAATGGGCAAACAAATTAAACTCATGAGCAAGATTTCATGAAACTTTTTAAGCCCAGGAATCTGATGCAGGAGCATCACTCAAACATGTAAATAGGCTTAGGGAAACAACAAGTTGTTTGTAAAGGCCTAGAGGCCTTAAGACGCATGTAATGCATTGTAAAGACCCTACGAGGTCTTAGAAGTTTGAATAGTCTATATTAGGTGTTTTTAAAGTGTTCTAGGTGTCAAAAGGTCCCTAGGGGCAAGAGAATTCAAATCATAGAATTTCCCTCCAAACACATTGATTTGAAAAATCAAATTCTAAAAAGAGGCAAGTGAGTGCTAAACCTCACATAAGGGGTTCATGAAAGTGAAAACAACTTTTAAATGTGTTTCTACCTTAGTAACAACATCTAATTACCTAATCCCCATGTTGGAAGGGGGAGAAAAGTCTAATTTGTCAACATAAAGAAGCAAGTTGGCAAGTTGTTAAAAATTGACAAGTCAAAGGAGATCATGGGCAGTTTTAAGACCATTCTAAACAAAGAGAGTTTGTTTCTATTGATGAGTAGTTCAAATCATTAGGTTTAGGAGGCCTAAATCTATATGATAAATGCTTTATGAGTCATTTAAAGGTATGGAAGTGAGATTCAAGAACTATCAAGGTCATTGTTTGAAGTTCGGGTGTATTATAGACCTTTTTAGGTCCTTGTACATAGAGGTGTGAATTGGAATGCATATGGGTTTTTAGTAGATGTTTGAAAGAAATAAAAGAAAGGACAAAGCCACTGAATTTCCCATCTAGAGTGCCGGAGTGTGAATGGTATGTATTGATCTTTTAATGCATGTTCTTGGTGTAAATTTAAGTGTTTGAGCTAGAATAGCCTCATTGGATGATGTTAATGGGTGTTTGATTAGTTTGTGCATATTGATAAGGTTCATAGACATAAGGAAAAGGTGATTTGGAAATGTTATATTCCTTGTGATACTTAAGACTCTGATTCGATAATGTTTTCTTTGGTTGACGCTTGCTAAAACAAGGTTCTATGCACTAGAGATCGTGCAAAGGTTATAGTCGGGAACAAACCACAAATTATCAAGCATTAGTTTCAAAAGAGAAAAGTTGAGGGATGTTATTATAGAGCTGTAAAATTAAATTTCAGGCTTGAAGGGCAAATGTGTCCAAGTTATAAAATTATTTGCAAACAGCCTGCTTGTTGTCCTGAGAATTCAGTTTTGAGAAAATTTTGTAATATGAGAAAATCCATACATGATTAACCTTAGGTGCCTAAAGATAAAAGTTTGAGAATAAAAAAACAGAAATTTTGAAGTTGGAATGATGTTTTTTAAATCCTGTTATGCTCAAGATATGTAATTTATCCTTTCCAGGTCTGTCTAGGACTGTGCAAAAGTTAGTTCATTTTGGAGAAAATGCTAAAAATGGAGTTCTAACCCTTGTAAGAAGCTAAAACTTGGTGAACATGCTTATTTTGTGAAACCACATATGATTCAGGTGTTTTGGAAGTGGTACCATCCATACAGTATGGATTTGTCTCATAAACCAAGAAGTTGAGCTTAAGGGCAACAAGAAGAGGTCAAGTGGGTTGAAGGAAATGATATTTCCAGTGATGGTGAAGACTTGAAACTTTGGAATAAGCATAAGAATGATAAAGGGTAACTAAAAAAATTCTTACCTGGTCAAGATCTATTACAAATTGGTCAAACCATTAGGCCTTGATTTGCATAGGGCTAATGAAGGCCTAATTGGAAAGAGACACAAAGAGAAAGTGCATCTACAGGTTGAGTTAGGTCCTAAAACTTGGTGAAGAGTTGAATAATGATAAATGGTGTCTATAATTGTGATTGGTTATCTTTAAGACTTAGTGTATGTTTTCAGATTTAAAGATTTGCCTGTTTGGAGGGCTACAAGGCCTAGAAGCCATTTGATCCATTTTGATAGAGAAGTCAGATTTTAGGGTATGATAACTTGCTCAATTGTATGATTTGGTATTGTTAAGGTTGTTTTAGAGTTATAGAAGCATGGATAATAGGTATTTAGTGTTTGATGATAGTTGATTAATCCCTCATGAAGTGTGATTGGCCATAGAACATTTGAAAAAGCTTATAAAAGATCTTGGTAAGTAGAGAACGAATGAGGCCTCTGCATCACTTACCTATTTGATAATGTGTATCTTTAGGTGTTTCCATTAATCTAGAAATCAATGTTATTGCATACATTATATCAGGCCTAGATGTTGTCAAGTACATTAGACTTCCAACCATGCTCTTGTATAAAGTTGGATTCACCTCATTACTGCAATCTTCCTTACTCAATTTTAGACCTATGGTTGTTTGTGTTGGCGTGAGCTTACTATTCAACATTTTTAACTTCTTCAAGATTTGTGATGCATTTTTAGACTGAGAGATGAATATGGCATTAGCCATCTACTATACTTTTATACCAAGTAAGTACCTTAATAGACCCAAGTCTATCATTTCAAACACCCTTTTCATTGTTCTTTGAACTCAACAATGAAAGGATTATCATTTCCTATAAAAATAGATCATCTACATATAACACAACAATCAAAATCTTAACATGGCTTGCCTTGATGTAAATTGTGGGCTCACTACTAATTTTGTTGAATCTACTAATAGTAAAGTATGAAACAATTCTATTGTGTCAAGTCCTTCATGTTTGCTTAATCCCATAAAGTTTTTTCTTGAGCCTATACACCTTATTTTCTTGTCTTGAGAATTCATATCTAGGTGGTTGATCAAGATAGACTTATTTTTTGAGTACTCCATTCGGGAAGGTAGACTTCACATCCTTTTAACAGACCTTCCACTTGTGTTAGGCACCTATTGATATAACAACCCACACAATTTCCATTATTGAAATAGGAGCATATGTCTCATCATAATCTCTTCTAGGCTATTATTTGTATCCTTTAACAACCAACCTTGTTTTATGCCTATCAATTTTCCCTTCTATTGTGCTCTTGGTCTTGTAGACCTATTTAACACCAATTACTTGTTTACCCTTGGGTAAGTAAGTGAATTCCCATGTTTTTTTTGTTTCAATTGCATCTATTTCCTCATCCATTGCCTTACACCATCTCTCTTCTTTCACTAATTCTTCAAAACATGTAGGATTATAATGAGAAAATAAATAAAAACACATATTTTCATTAAGATCATCGTAACTTGTATTATCATAAATATCTCACAAGATCCTTATCTTTCTAGGCATTAGAGAACTGAGTGTTGGATTTGAACTACTATGGGAGTTGTTTAACTAAGGAGTATGTTATGAAGTTGACGCAGATGGAGGTTCAACATGTTGATCTTTGATGGGTTCATCTTTGTTATTTTGATTTCCATCTTCTATATCAGGGTACTATTATTGGGATACCCAAAGAAGTGTCAATAGCATCATCCGATGATTCATTCTCAATGAATTTAACATCATTGTTAATCACAATCTTCTTTATAATAGGGTTGTAGAGTCTATATTCTTTATTGTCTTCACTATATCCAATGAAGATACACTTTTTCTTTTATCATCAAATTTATTCCTCTTTTTCTTTGGTAAATGTGCATATGCCACACACCTAAATATTCTTAGGTGCTCAACACTATACTTTCTATTTTTCCATGCTTCTTGTGGAGTCCTATTTTGAACAACATTTGTGGGACACCTATTTTACAAGTAATTTATGTTTTTATAGCTTCACCCAAAAATTATTTTGAAATTCATTTGGCCTTCAACATGCTTGTAGCCATCTCTTGGATGGTCCTATTCTTTATTTTAGTGACTTAATTTTGTTGTGGAGTGTATCTAGATGTGAACTACTTTTCAATGCCTTCACTCTTGCAAAAAATTATAAATTATCTAGAGACATACCCTCCCCCTCTATCTGATATTAGGATCTTAATGGAGTATCCACTTTATTTCTCAACCAATGCCTTGAACCACTTGAATTTATTAAAAGTCTTAGATTTATTCTTTATAAATAAACCCAAGTCTTCTTGCTATAATCATCTATGAAGGTCAAGAAATATGCATTCTTTGAGTGGGTGAAAGTTTTCATTGGGCCGCACAAATTTGAGTGCACCAACTCTAATGGTGTTTTTTCCCTCCTAGACATGCCTGATTGAAAGGGATGCCTATGTTATTTTTATAAGAAACATGCTTCACATTTTCTTTAAGTTGATATTATTCTTGGTAGACCTCTAGCCATATTATTCTTAAATAAAGGATCTAATCTAGAATAACTTAAATGCCCATACCTTAAATGCCAAATTTTGTATGCATCTTTGATTACTGTCTTGAAAGATGTTTATTGTAGTATCATTATACTCTTGAGAGGATCAATTTGCATCTTAAGAAGAAACATGAAGTTCCTTGTCATTTGAATTGTATATATATTTTTCTTACTTCCTTCCTTATCAAAGATTGTGCACTCTCCATTCTCCATCAGGACTCTATATCCTTTTACTCAATAGATTGTATTTTAAATTTGGCGCATAGTAAATTCCATGGATTGATCTTCTTTCACCTTGTTTGGTGTAGATTATGATAGTCCCTCTGCCAATAACATGAACTTGTTCATTGTTCCATATCTTAATCTTAGACTGAATGTTATTGTTAATGGGGGGAAATAATTTCTCATTACCACTCATGTGGTTACTACAAGCACTATCCAAATATTAAACTTCAATCTTGCTTTTAGCCAAATTACATACAATGAAAATGATTGGCAAATGCTTATGTTCACTTAAATTATCATTAGCTAAATTTTCACTTTGCCTAGGTTGATCATATTACCTCTTTTTGCATTCACTAGTAAAATTACCATACTTGTGACAATAATAACAATTAACATTACTTCTATCATACCTTTGGTTTGAAGTATTGTTCTGCATCTTGTCTTGGAAATCTACTTGTGATACTTGCTTTCCCCTTATTTTATTTTTGAGCTTGTTATTCCATAGTAGTTTCTTCCTCTTCCTCTACCTCTGAATCTTCTATCTTTGTTGTCTCTTCCTCTCCCCTTGCCTCTCATATAGGCATGCTCTAGGGAAGAAGTACTGAATATATTCAACCATTACTTGAGGGTTTGTAGAGAAACCATCAACTCATCCACTGTCATTATTGAAAGTCTTTAGTATCCTCAATTGTAGTGATAATCAAATCATATCTCAATGGAAAAATCCTAAGGATTTTATCAAAAATCATTTGATCTTATATAGATTCCCCATTAATTCTTAACTGATTGGCTAAATTAGAAACTCTTGTATGAAAATAAAAAATGGACTCACCATCATTCATTTACAATGTTTCAAATTTTCTCATAAGCAATGAGAGTTTGACTAATCACCTTGCCAGTGACTCTTTAGGATTTTCAAAGGATCTCCCATGCCTCCTTTGAGTAATTAGCTATTGTAATTCTTGGGTATATGGCTTGTACCATTGTTGTCTTGATTAAATTTAAAGCTTTTGCATCCTTTCTCCTGCTTTCCTTCATTTGGGTCTTTGGTACATTTTTCAATGCATTATATGTATCTTGGTCGATTACATCTATGAATCTGGTAACCACACAATCCCTCAAATCATTTTCCACTAATACCCAAACATCATAATTTTTTCTGTCAAATGTTGATGGACACTACCAACTTTTTCAATCTAATCCAGCCATGCTATGGATTTAGAATCCTTCTCTAACTATAAACAACTACATTTATATAGTTTTATTTTCTCTTAGTTTACTAACACACCTTCCTTCCAATGGTGTAGCTATCTATATTTTTAGATAAACATGGCTCTCTTACTTGGGTAGTGGAATTTTTTTTTGGCAGCACCTAAGATATTCCCAATAGATCAATGATAAATCCTTTGAGTCTAATCAAATATCCCATTGATATTTACATGATTTCATCCTTTTTTAATTCCTAACCAGTGATCTAGAATCTTGTCTTTTCTGTTGTATACTTTTGTCTTATCTTCTTTAGATACAACATCTTTACATGGCCCACAATCTAATTTATGTTGTGATCAAATAACTCCACTTATACCTGGTTGTGCTTCATCTTCAACACTCCCACAATCTACATGATCTCTTCTCCAATGCTCAACTGCTCATTTTCCTATACTAGTTACGCTCATCCACATTTGTTGCACTGTTGAAGTCTATTAAATTAGAAATATTGAGGCTGGAAAATGGAAGAGCTTCACTTTTAACTCAAAGATAACCAAACATAAATTTATGGAGTCCCAACTCAATCTTTCAATTTCTGACAGAATGCATCATGTGATGAATAAGTTGCCCAGATCACAAACTCTTTCATCTCTCCCATGATCTTCATATTTTAACACCTGGCAACATATATTTCTTGTTTTCCCATGATCTTTTTCATCTTGAGCAACTTCTAGATCTGATACTAGATTGAAAGCAATAAAAGGATAAAAACTAAAACTAAATGGAATACTTCACTTGATGATAAACAACATACAATATGCCTAAATATATAGAGGTCTTAATGTCTATTTTTAGTAACCCACTAACTACACCTAATAACTGATATTAAATGTTACTCTACAATAATCATTAAATGATGCATTATGGGTGGATAAAGAAATTACAATTTCCAACAATTTTGCCTACACCCCACTCTAAAAATGGTTCTATAGAAAGACAGAACCATACCATTATGGAAATGAGAATAAGCATGTTGAAAGCAAAGAACCTTCCCACAATTATTAGATGGAAGTAGTGGAAGTTACATTGTACATCTTAAAATTTTAGTCTCATTAAGTTAGTGAAGAACATAACTCTAAAGGAAGATTGGAGCACTCATAAGACCTTTGTAGCTCATTTTTGAGTTTTTGGTTGTCCAACATATGTGCATATTCTAGATAATAATTAGAATAAGTTGGATGTAAAATCCTTGCCTTTTGTAGTTAATGTGGGATATTGTAATGAAACTAAAGGTTATATATTTTATAATCTTATACAAAAAGGAATGGATTATAATTTAGGATGTGATTTTCAATTAAGTGGGAGTGTGGTACTTGTAAGAAGCTAATAAATAAAAGCAGGTAGTTATGCAAATAGAATATGTCATCTCTCCTCTCCTTCCAACAAGCTCTAGTGCTAGCCCAAGCTCTAGTAAAATTTTATGTTCAAGTCATCCAAGATAAAATTTTCTTAGTAGACCAAATTTTGGTGATACTTAAATTTACTCTTCAAAGACTTCTTCACCAAGTTCTAGTGCAAGCCTTCGATCAAATCCAAGTGCTTTAAGAAAAGTAAGAAACCTAAAAGAAATTTATCAAAGAGATCCAAAATTGAACCAAGTTATTATTTTTTGTTTATTTGGTAAAATTCAAATTTAACCAATTTTGTTTGAAGAAGCAACAAAAAAATACATCACGATTGATGCTATAAATGAAGAGATGGAATCAATTCATAGAAATAATAAATGAGAATTGGTGTAACTTCCAAAAGATAGAAATGTTATTAGCGTTAAATGGATCGATAAAGTGAAATAGCATGCTAATGGTTTTGTGAAATACATGAGGTAACACTTGTTGCGAAGGGGTTTTCATAAGGGCCAAGAGTGGATTATTTTGAAACCTTTGCTTTAATGGCAAGACTTGACTCCATCAAAATTATGCAACTAGTAATTGTTGTATAGTATAAATGGATTGTATGGTAGATGGATGTGAGATTAGCTTTCCTCAATGGTTATATGGATTAAGAAGTCTATGTGGAACAAACAATTGGATATGAAATTAAAGGTAAAGAATAATTGATTTACAAATTAATTAAAGTTCTATATGGATTAAAGCAAGCACCTCATGGTTCATATACAAGGATAAATATTAATTTATTGAAAAATGATTTTCATAAAAAGTAACTCAAAGGCATCCTTATATGTCAAAAAAATTTGGTGGTGAAGTCAAAATTCATCATCTTTATGTCATGTCAAAAAAATTGGTAGTGAAGTTAAAATTGTTCACCTTTATGTTGATGATCTTATTTAAGAAGGAAGGAAGAAGAAAAAAAAACTAATGGATAAATTTTAGGCATAAATGGCATAAGAATTTGAAATGTTAGATTTACAAATTACACATTACTTCCTTATGTGGAAGTGCATTAACATTAAAGCAACATATTCATTTCAAAATCTAATTATTTGGAAAATATATTGGAAAGGTTTAAAATGAAAACTTGCAGGGAAGTTGAAACTCCATTAACATTTTATGAGAAATGAACCAAAGAAGATGTACATTCTAAGGTTGATGCTTTTCTGTAAAAATCTTAGTTGGGAGCCTAATTTACCTCACTACAACTAAACTATATATTATGTATGTAGTGAACCTAGTCTCTTGTTTCATGCAAAATCCACATGAATCTCATTGGCATGCTGCAAAAAGAATATTAAGAGATGTGATTGGTACCCCAAACTTGGGTATAAACTATTATTCACCTAAATTTATTTAATTAGTGGGATACACATATTCTAATTGGGTTGGCTCAATTGTATATTTAACATCAGCTTTTAATTATGTTTTCTCACTTAAATCTAGAGTTGTATCTTGGAATAACAAAAACTAGTAAAATGTGGCTCTCTCTTCAGTAGAAGCCGAATATATGTTTCCATAACATTAAATTTCAAGCCATATGTCTTACAAGTATCTTACAAGATCTAAAACTATCACAAGAACACCTAGATAATATTTATTGAAACAACAACATCACCATAGAAATGACAAAGAACCATGTGTTTCATGCTAGAACGAAACACAAGGATATCTTTGATCACTTCATGAAAGACATGGCATAAGTTTGGCAAGTGGAGTTATAGTTTTGTCTAACAATTGAATAAATTGTCGGTATGTTAACCAAGACCCTTCCAAAGAAATATTTTGTAGAGATGATAATTTGTTTTAAGAATTATCTAAGTGATCATTAGGAAAGATAATGAATGATCAATTATATATGATGATCAACATATGTCATGTAGTATTTTCAATATTATCTATAATATTTACTTTACTTATCATATAATTAAAATTAAATAAACGCTTATGTGTTTTTTAACAAGTCAACATGTCCACCTTAAGCAACATGCAAATCTATTTAGAATGAATTAATGTTCTCAATTTCTAAATAGCTATTGAGGTTTGTTTATATATATAATATCTTTTTTCTGAAGAAAGATAGTAGATCAAAAGCATAATAATAGATGTATGAAAGGAGAAGAAATGCATATGTTATTTTTCTACTAAATAAATTATATTTGTTAAATCAAATAACTGTATTTTATTATTTTCTCCGTATTCTACGTGTGGATTTTTGATATCTATTTATTTCACTTATGACTATAAAAATATGACAAAGAAGGCCTTTGAAATCTTCCTACATCCCATGCAAATAAAATAGAAATAGGCCAACAAAGAAGAAGAGGTGTTGAAAGTAGCTAAGCAACTAGTGATAGCAAACGGTGATGCATGCGGAAATACAAAAGAATAAATGTATGAGTCTCCATTTCGCTAATGCATCAAGGGAGATAGAGGAGAAGGTGAATTCCCTTGTAAACTGAGTTATGAAGACTGTAAGCCTGAGGATTAAGAACCCATTCATGGACAAAAACATCGATCAATGCGAAATATGCTTTTAAATGACGCATGTATCAAATTACAGATAGAAACTTGGAAACGTGTATGATTTGTGCGTCCATATCTCTCGTCTTAATTCTTCATATTTTAATGTGTATTCGCTCCCTTTAGAGGAGGTTGATCAAATCTGAGTTGGTTGAAGAAAGGCTGCCAAATAGTTGGATGTTCGTTATAGTTAGAGGACATGTTTGTCACTACTTAGTTTTGTATATTCGAATGATTAAGATAGAGGATCGTGTATTAGCGTAATGGTTATGGTGATGAGTTATTAGATGTAATGGAGTTTTGTTTCTTATGTGAAATGTGTTCCATAGGCAAGTTAATTACGAATGAAGTTGTTATGGCTTATTATATGATGCAAATTGGATATCAATGGCTCAAAGTATTTTGTGTTGTTATAGGTGGGTTTATGTTGCTTCGTAGATAGGATTATTTATAAATTTATTATGAAGTGAAGGAGGGATGACTTGTGGCAATGATGCCTAGTATTTCGCTTAATAAGATTAAGGTGTGCCATTGATAGATTTTGGTTTTTATTGTTATTCTATTATCAAATGGATAAGAGGTTATTTAAATGTGCTATAGGGGAGACATTGCAAAATATAGAGTTCCTAATAAATTTAACATTCTTAGACACTTCAATTCCTTCATCTAATGTTGGTTGTTTGAGAAGCATGGCATTGATGAGTAGTAAAATTTTGACAAACCATAGTTACAACAAGTATTCTAAACATGGTTTTTATATGATGAGAATTTTAAAATGCACATGATTGACATCTAACATATTATTTATGGAGAAATATAGTGGGAATAATATTTGGATATAAATAGCTTGGTAAGAAAGAACTCTAGGTGAGTAGCAGTTTATAAATATGAATTTTTATTAAATGAGTGTATAGCTAGTATATATATCATTTTATTTGAAGGTTAATTTTTTGTAGACATTGAAATATAATTTTATATGATATAATAGTTTTGTACACTTGAAAAAACTCGATCATGGATCAACCTTTCAATTTATGATCTTTATATTGTTAAAAGGTTTATATTCATCAACTTGTTGTATTTAATTAATAATCCTATAATCTAACCCTAACATACTGATGGCATAGATCAAATGTATCTTATAGTCTACATAAAACTTGATTTCCATCCCACACAAATAGTTACAAATCTTTAATAAATTTTTACCCTACAAGACACTAGCATCTATATTAGGATATTAGCATTGACACTAGTGTCCCAAGTTTGATGCTAATGTCTCCGCCTTCCAAAAGATCAAATTTAAAATCTCCCAATACATACGAGTCAACCTATTTGTCTTATTTAACCCTCCCATGAGATTATCTAGGAATTTATGGTATAAATACAAATCAAAGGTCATTCATTAAGAATCTAGAAATCACTTCTCAAGCTCACACTACACTATTGAAAATAATTTGCACAACTAAGCTATATTTCTCTATTCATTCCTATTTCCAAATTAGTCATAGGAACAATCTTATTACAATTCTAAAGCATTCAAAGAGTAGTCCATGGGTAGTATTTGTCAAGTTACAAGATAGATCACTAGATGTACTAGCATATAGCATATTGTACTAATGTCCACACATAAACTCACATAAGGGTCAAAACTATATCAGTCTGGCACCCTATTCAAAGTATAAGGCTATATAGGCAACACTCATTAAAAGAGGGGTATTCTAGGTCAGCTTGACTTCACTTGAGCCCACTAAGCCATAATTTTGAAAGTGGCATGCATTAAATTGGAAGACCTAGGGTTTTCAGTAAAAGACTAATTTTGGAAACCCATACATGCAATATGAAATAATACCCTGTAAGGTGAGAGCGAACCCTAATATGCATAACTGACTATTCTATAAAAGGTTGTGTATTATGAACTAAATATAAGCATCAAAATCAAGACAAAAATGATGACATTAATGTTGGCAATACAAAGCTAGTGCCCTAGTTATCAAAAAGCTAATTTCTAGAATTTGACAAATTGAGCTAAATCATCAAACAGTCTTTTTCCACACATGTTCTTGTCAGATATATATATTCATCATTAAATAATCTAAGTGTTATTTCTTCTTCACATCAAGCTCCCTTTAGAATAATGTTTGGTATTGTACTTTTCTATATTTAGCATATTCTCAAATTCAGTATATTTATTAGAATATCGTAAGCTTGAATTATTTAATTATCTTGATTTAGAAAAATTAATTTCATATTTTATTAGGTTATTACTACTACCCTTAATTCTAAAAAGGGTTAAACATTTTGGTGACCTTGATCTCTGAGTCTTCTTGTGCAAATCCTAGCTTGTCATAGGGTTTTTCTAATTTTTTAATTGTTAGAATGTTAAAATTAGATTTGCATTAATTAAAAATAATAAATCTTGTTTAATACACATAAATATATCATTTATTTCATTGCACAACATATGATGGTAATTTATTGTATCTATCATACATGGCTAAATCAACCAAAATCAAAAGGAGTCAACAGACTATTAAAAACAAAGAGAACCCTCTAAAACAAGATAAAAATATAATATCTCTCTTCAATAAGTGCTAACATGTGTGCTCCCATCCTTTTACCCCTATATCCTATTCAATTAAAAACTACCATCCCACTTCAATTATTCACCCACAAATTATCTTAGATTCCATGGTCCATATTGTCACTACATGAAAAGGAAATTGTTCCCAACATTTCCATCCACTTGTTCATATACATTAGGGCCCTCCTAAGCCTAAGCTACTAATTAAATATAAGGGATGTGATATTTATGAATAGTTAAGTAATACACATGTTAAGATCTTAATGCTTGAGCTTTTGAAACAATCAACTATCTATATGGATATCTTATATGAAGCCTTGCATGAAACCCACATACCAAGTGACATATAGCTAGCTTATTTTATGGATATTATGCAAGATCTAAAAAACAATGTAAATCTCATCACTTTTTAGCATAAAAGTTTATCCTCAAAGGATATCATTGTAATTATTATGGTTATTTATAAAAAATTACATACATGTAATTTCAACTCATGTGAAATTTAGGTTAAATAAGATTTGGGTACCTCATTTGAATTTAAGGTACATTAATTGAATATGGAAGTTAATATGCGATTGGAAATTACTAACAAGTTCATATTATGCAATGAATATGCTAGACATACAAGTTATTTTCATATTCACTTTTGAGAATTATTAATAGGAAAATATAAATTCAAAATATCTTATTTAAAAATGAAAAATATGTTTATTTTGAATATAGATGTAATTTTGACATGTAATTCAAAATTTAAATTATTATTCATGAGAGTCACATGTAAAATATTACCATATTTTGACATGTAAAATAACCAATTCCATCCAAAGGTTTTGTACATTTATTGAGGGATCATGTTTTTTGCCTTGTTGTCTTCCCTTTGATGATGACTTGATAAGACTCTTGTGGCCCTCTTTTAATCTTTTCTAACATTCCACTACAACAATATATTCTCATAATTTATTGCTAAATGCATCCAAATGATTTTAGGGGGTGAATGGGGCATGCTGAGGATAAAGATTTGATAGGTTACTTTCATTTCCAAGTGTCATTTTTGCATCAATTTAATAGAGAAAGTTCAAGTTTTAGTTAATATTATTTATTTCATTATTTTGTTTTCTCATTATATCATTATTTTAATAAATTCCATTTAATATGTTAGATAATTATGCATTTTAAAAAAGAGCCAATATAATAGCCAATCAATTTACACTTATGTGGAAATTTTTCCAAAGATTAGCCAATGAAATTATGCCTAAACTCTAGGATTTGCTAGGATATTATAGAAAAGTTTAAGAGTCAATTCTTATAATTATCCCTAAAAATAAGGTAAAATTAATAGTTTCATTTTCATTTTCTTCATACTTGAACTTCTCATAGATTTATTACAAGATCCTTATCATTGCTAAGTGTCGATTTGTGTTGGATGATGATGTATTTGTCTCATTAGCTACTCCATGAGCTCCTTGTAAGATTTTATTACTAGATGAATCATCCCTTTATGAAATATGACTCCAAGTTAGTGTATTGGTGGTTGTACCACTTTCTAGTTTAGTTTCAAGAAAGGGTCCACTGGCCCTTGTTTATACTTGTTGCTCTTATTGTATATCTACCCATGCTACATATTCAATAAATTGAAAATTCTAACTGATTATTAACTCCTTTTAAAGTGGATTGTATAGCCTATAAGCATGTGATTACTCACTACACCTGACAAAATGCATTTTTATCATTTGTCATCCCATTTTGATCTTCTTTTCTTGGGAATATGTACATGTGCCACACATCCAAAAAACTATTAGGTGTTATATGCTTAGTTTTCTTGCATACCATGTACCTTGAGGAATCATATATATAACACTCTTAGTAGGACATATATCAAATAAATATATTATTATTGCTACATATTCACCCCAAAACTCATTGGATAATCCATTGTCATTTAACATGCTTCTTACCATCTCTTGGATGGCTAAGTTTTCCTCTCAGCCACACCATTTTAATATGTTTTATACCTTGTTGTAAACTACTTCTTGATCCCATTATCCTTACTAAATTTCATAAACTCATTTGAAATATATTCTCCTCCTCTGTCAGTTCTCAAAATATTTATGTATTGACCACTATGATTTTCAACCATAGCCTTCAATTGTTTGAATATTTCAAATGTCTTTGATTTATGCTTTAAAAAGTGTACCCATGTTATTCTACTAAAGTTAACTATGAAAGTAATGAAATAATCATTGTCGGATAAGGAGGGGTATTCATGGGACCACATAGGTCTGAATGAATCAACTCAAGCGCTGTTTAACACTAAATTTAGATATATGTGGTTATGCACGGTTAAAGGGGTATTAGATTAACTTTTACACAAGGATGGTGAACTAACCTAATGAGGACAATTAATATAAGACATAGATAAATAATATTCTGAATTTATACAACTATGATTACTAAAAATAGTAAATTACAACTATTAATAGACATTATAATGAATTAGAAATAAATACTACTTAGTCGGTTTAACATACACATGTAGGTATGATCTGGAATAGGCTAGAAGTGACTTGGAAGATGACCCTAAAACAATCATCAGATTCTTGGAATATTTTTATATGGCTTCATACGCTTGCATGAGATCTAGATAATTATATTCACATAAGTTTTTAATTTTGATCTAGGTGTTGTACTAAATATTAAATGGATATGGATGCAACCAACTAGAGTCCTCTCATTTTTTATTTCTTTTATTCTAATCTATATAAAGTATGTGTATAAGATATCACTCTTTTTCAAATATTCAAACCCTAACTTCTTCATCAGTGGAGTGATTGTGGGAAAAATAAGTTAGTGGGCTCACAATGTTGAGCTTACATAAGGACCCCTCTTTCAATGGGCGTTGCCTACATAGTCAATATTATGAAGAGGGCCTAAAACTTATGTAGTTCTCCCATACATGTTAGATTATGTGTACATAAGGATGCAATATGTGCTAAGTAAAGACACTAAATGACCTATCTTGTAACATGGAAAATATGGCTTATGAACTAATCTGAGAATGGTTCAGATCTATGTAAATACTTATCCTATGATTGATATATAAATAGGGATGAATAGGGTAGGTTTCCTCACTTGAATTTTTGATTGGGTGCTTTTTGGTATATGTTCTTATGAATTGTATGTGATTTCCAAGTGATGAATAAATGAGGGTTCATATTATATATATACCAATATTTTATTTTAAATATAAATATGAAGCTTCTGACTGGAGCAACTAACTAGTTACATCAATACTCACAAATGACTGATACCAACACTACTTCCATAACTGATGAATACCAATATTCCCACCATAGCCAGCATTTTTACCTTTCTTGCCACAGTATTCCTGCCACAACCAGTGTTTACATTCCCATCGCAACAAGTGTTTTTACCACCAATATGGCCACAACCAGCCTATACCAGTGAAATAACCACAAATGGCCTTCCAAAACCTCTAAGGTTTGAACTTGGGTGGTGCATATAATAGCCAAGTTACTTTACCAATGCACTCCCATCTCATTGGTGTATATATACCAATCCTTATTAGAAATATATCACCTTAAATAACTTAGATATAAAATTAGGATACGTTTCATTTGCAAATTGGATGACTTTTGGACACTAGACACTTTTTAGAAAAAGTGGACACTTACATTGACGCAAGTGTCTATTTGAGACGTAAATGTCCAAGAAACTAAGAAACATGTACATGTCTAGAACTGGGAGTCATAGATAGTAATTAGGTTTAAATATTTTTGCACAATATAGAATGCATAGTCATTAGAATAAAAATGGTCATACTAAGAGAGAAGTAATTTGGCCCAAGGAAATAGTGAATGTGAGCCTTTTGACAATACGTAGGTCTAGAACTAAAAGGTACATCCATGATAGGTATTTTTTAAATGTATAAAAGTAAGGTACTACATAAATAATATTTTAGTATCTACAAGAGGAGTTCTTGCTCTTCATGATGTACCTGAGGGGAAGATGTTTCTATGTTGCTTCCCTAATATACAACCCTCACAGATTCTATTTGGTTGCTTAATTAGAGGCAACCCTCTTATCATTTGCTTCTTGTAAAGAAGGTTTAACCCACTACCTTAGATGCAAAATGGTAGATTTATCCATTACAACTACTTTAAATTTTATTGATAACTCACTTTACATTCTCCAAAGAAACAATCTATTGCTTGCCATATTGACAACTTTAATCTTCCTATTGCATCTAATTCTATCATAAATTATATATTCTCCATATTCAAATCATACCTTATATCCCTTTATGAATAATTTCTAAATGCTAATTAAGTTATTCTTAAACTCTCAGAGCACATAGTAAACATCTTGAATTTGCTTATTATCACCTTGCTTGGTGCGAATAGATATGTTTCATTTTCCTATAATCGGGACCTTATCATTATTTCCTATCTTGACTTTGTATTTGATTGATTCATCTATGCTATTGAACATTTATTTATTCCCACAAAAGTGGTTATTGCAACCATTTCCAAGATATGATCTTTCTCTCCTACTTTGCTCGATAATGTTTACAATTATGAAAAAATTTCCTCTCATTTCATTCTTATCAAGTTCAGCCTCCTTTGCTTTAAATAACTTGCATTTTGTCTAATTAAAACATGCTCTTTATTTCTACATTTTCTTGCATAATGTCCATACTTCTTGAAATAGTGGCATTAGAAATTTGATGTATTATACTTTTATGTAAAACCACCTCTTAAAGTGTTGTTGCTCCTTTATCTTCCTCTTCCATGTGATTCTTGATGGTTATGTCTTCCTCCTTCTTGGTTGTTTCAAGTTCTACATCTACTTCTGTAGTTTGATCATCTCCTCTACCTCTCACATTCACATTTGTTTTGAAGGTTTTTTCATGGCAAGAGTTGGCTAACCTATTCAACCATTGTTCATGGGTTTGTAAGGAATCCATTAGATTATCAAGTGCCATTTGTCTCAAGTCCTTATACTATTATGATGTAACTACAATAAGATCAAACATGATTAGGGGGATTTTTAGTACATTTTCTATGATTATATGGTCTTAAAGAGAATCACCATTTATATTTATTTGATTTACAATGTTCATTGTCTTTATGAATAAATCATTTATGGATTCATATTATTTCATTTTCAATGTCTCAAAAATATCTTATCAATAGCTAGAGTTTGAGTAGCATCACCTTGTCACTACCTTGGTATGCATTTTTTTTAAATGTCCAAAGCTTGATAAGAATGAGTAGCTACTCCTATCCTTGGAGATATAGAATAATTTAATGCCATTTGAATGTAGCTTAAGGCCTTCACATCCTTCTTTATATTCTCCTTCAACAAGTTTATTGATCCTTGAGTGGCAACATTGAATGATGTTAGGTCTATCACCTATGTGTTTCCACCTTAAACATGATCCCATAACTCTTGAGATTAAAACATAGTCTTCATCTTAATGCACTGAACATCATAATTTTTTCCATCAAACATAGGGGTTGCTCCTATGAATTGTTGCTACTAGTTCCAATGATCTAACCAGTCTTGAAGACCTTTACTTTGATACTAGTTTTTGGGAAAAACACCAAATGGAAAACTCTGATACCAGTTGTTGGGAAACAAAATAATCACCTAATGTGCAACTACTAACAACCTCAAGATCCCTTGAGAGAAGGCAACTATTTTTTTAAATATAGGCTTTAAAACAAACAAATAGGGGTGCGTTGTATACAAAAACTTCTCAATATAGTTACTTTTGCTTTGAATATTATATTTTATTCTATGTTAAATACACTTTCTACTAACAAACCATTGTTTTTGTCCTCTTACTAGTTTATTTTATTCTACTATGTATCATCTTGATAAACTCTAGAGCTAACTACTATTTCACACACTTTTTCTATTCTGTTCATGCTCTATAGTTTATTGTTGCAATATTATCCTTCTAACTATGTTCATTTTCTTCTATCTAGCTACCCACATTCTCTATTCTCAGACTACTTATTCCATTCTTTTTATCCTCTTCTATCATGTCATGTTCTCACCTACCTTCTATTTTTCTTCTTAATTCAAATGGCTACCAGAATTCAAAATTTTAAAAAAAATGCATTAATTATTTTTAGGTGAGTTTTTGTTATATATGCAAAAATTTATATTATGTGCTCTTAGTATAATGTTATAGAGGTAGGCGAGGGAGACCAAGATTATAATTTTTAACATTATTGAAGACTTACATTTTTCCTTTCATGGTATTTTGTTGCATTCTTTTGTCCTTTGAATAAATTGATATTTACATGTTAGGATTCTTTACATTGTAGGGATCCATTCTATTTCAAGGTTCCTTAGAATGGCATGGGAAATATAAGTAGAAGCTTATATCATATGGTAAATTAGTAGCATCGATTCTGATTTCCATAAATGTTTATCTTAGTTCTACGTTTAACACCTACACTAAGCAACAAATCTATGTTTACTCATTGTAACTGAATTTTGTAAAAGTTTCAACGGATTAAACGCTTGAGATTTATGCTTCCACCTATCATCATATTTAATTTAAGACTCTGAAAGTGGGAGACATGATGATATACAAGGGAGTTCGTCACCACATTGAGAAATTGAACCTTACCATTTTGAGAGGTAAAGTCTTAGCATTTAGAGAGCTAAAATCTTAGCATTTACAGGGCTACTATATATTTAGCAATTTTTTTAGACAAATATCTTTTTCAAAGAATTTTACATTGTCTATGTTTGTCATTTTATTCTGGTTGAATACTAAGCAGATTGAACTTAATAGATAGTCGAAGCTTTGAAGCTTTAAACTTTAACATTTAAGAGACTTAAGGCTTCCACAATAATTGTTAAGAGATTTAAGACAATTACATGGTGAATGGGATTGGTCAGTGGGTGACTTGGTTGTTGGGGTCAGCGAGATGGTCAAAGAAGATAAATACATGGTAGGCTTGGTGCAGTGGGTCACTTACGCTATGTTGGGCAACTACAAGTTTGAAGATAAACAAAATAAGCATAAATTGGTGGCGGAAGTTGTGGTCACTGCTGCAACTAAAGTTGTTGTGGCAATTGCTTAGCTATGGCCATGATTGCACACCTCACAAAGTCTAATTACTCCACTCTCCCTCAAACATCGTGTACAATGAAAATCCAAATTTGTTATTTGTTTATATTATTCACAATATACATACAAATTGCAATCATAAAAATGTGTTTAATTGGTTATTACAAATTTTCATATTTATGCTTATTGTATTTTTCTACTTATAATATGACAAATAAACTAATGATTATACACATAAATATTAATAAAAAAATAAACATTGAATATTTTCTTCTTAAATATTAAATAATTGTATTATTATTATTTTTAAGCATGAACGGATTCAAAAGCAAAATAATAGATTTCTATGAAAGATATAATACCATGCCTTGGACACATATTAAGAATATTATTGAAGGTCGTTGGAGAGGTACTGGTGGTGGTGGAAGCTGCATGATAACATTATTTTTTTATATAATGTACCATAAAAATTTAAAAAAGTGACGTCATATTAGACTTTTGGACATCTAAAAATCACATAAGTTATTGACGGCAGGCAATATACATGAAGATTCCTAAACAGCCATCAAATCTCTGACCACTGTTAGTTGAGTTTGTCTAAAATAATTCAAGTTGCCTTGGCCATTAATGCGAGAAGAGATACTTCAATATAAATTGTTGAGTACTTCAACAGAAAAGTTGTGTTTGTGTATTAAGGGATCAACGGTGCAGCTAATATCAGGTTTGGTGTTTTGGGTTACTCTATTGTGGAAAATATATAAGCCAATACATTTTTATATCATGATAAATGTTGTCGATGGGTATTACAAAACAATGAGAAATATCATACTTAAAATTACCAACCCAATTTATCCCAGAAAACTCTGTAAATTTGCACTAAAAACAGGAAGGAAAGTTTGTTCTGTTATTTCTTCCCAAAAGGAGATGGTTTTCAATGAAGACATACCTTAGTGATGTAGGGAACAAGGGAGCGCAAGGCATAAAGACTTTCATTCAGTTTCCTGCGTCTCTTCCTCTCCGAAACCAAGTTTTTTGTCGCTGTCAATCTTCCTGCATCCCACAAATCGATTCCTCCTCCCTCTGTCCCGTCGTTGTCATCATAATCAGACAAAGAGTTCTCTTGTTTCTTTGCAAGTCTGCCCCCCTTTGAACAAACAACTTTTCCGTCAATTCCTCCGAATGCCACACCGCCTCTTACATTCACCTTTGGCATTAGATTATTGGGAATAGTATCACTACCCTCCAAGGAGTTCGGAATAGTATCGTATGAATCTCCACCCTTCCACAAGTCACGATGACTTGTTGTATAGCTCCAGGCGTCTGCGTCAAATACATTAAGATCTGTCATTGTAGCGTTTGATCAAGAACAGCCCACATTATACACACAGTTGATAGGCTCAAAAAGATTGCCGAAATCTTGGAGGAACACGCTGGTTAAACAATCAAACAATTCCATTTCCTCCATTTTTCCGTTTTCTTTCCAAAAGTGCTGTTGGAACAGATAGATCTTGATTGATCTCCACACTGGTGGAACAGATAGATCTTGATTGATGTCCACACTGGTGGAACAGATATAAAAGCCCTTAAACTAGGAGAATTAAAAAAAGAAAAAAGTCTTAGATGGGCCGCGTGGGGTTGTCGGGTAATCGTCCCATTTAAAACATTTTAATTGCGGCGGATGTATTGTGTATTTGATTGTGATAGCCGTGGACATGTTTTACATATTGGGCACGTTCATTCCGCAGCAACCGGAAGCACAGTGAAAAGTGTGGGCGCAATCTTTATATAATCTTCACATGTCACGATATATAAAATATCGTTATGCGTAATATGTCAATTTTGACCACTTCTTCGCTGGCTCCACGTTGGAAGACGAGTCTCATCGTAAGTTGATATAGACACAAAGCGGAATTAGTTATTAATAGATAAAATAAAAAAATATTGTTTTGGTGACGTGGGGTGCACGTTTAATTGGATTCTTACTAGTCCTCTAGTTCCTATAATTATTACTCATTAAATAAATTGTATAATTATAGTTTATATGTGTATTTCTTGGTCATTGTTTTAAATTAAGTGAACTATTTATGTATATTAATGTATTTTGTTATATTTCTTTCTTTTTTCTTTGAATTTTTGTTGTTTTGTGATCGATCTTCTTAAAATAAATTAACTATTTTTTTGAGGTTATTGAAACATTTTATCATTTTTTTCATCATGCCCCCCCCATCTTCTCTTTTATTTTTGTTGTTTTATGACAAGTCCCTTTCAAACGTACTTGTTTTATTTCTTAGAACCAAAAACATAGTGAGTATGATTCCAGGGTTGTGTTTAGTTTGGGTCCCTTTGGGTGCATCCATATTGTGGACTAGCATCTTCTTCATTATTTGACAATTTGATGCCAATAAAAAAGTTCAAATTTGAATTCAATTGATCCTTAAAGATACAAGCATGGCTAGAGGGATATCAATGGCAATGACTCCACCCTAGAGTCCAAATTAAGTTTCTAGGCATTACATTTGCATTTTGGGCCTCTCCTACATATTTGTGGTTTTATGTGGTTCAAAGAGTTGAGAAAAAGATCTATTTTTGGATCACTAATCCCTTGTCGTTAGCAGATAAGTTTAGGATTTGCTCCAAGGTGTTGGTTGCTACTCATGTTTATTACTCTTCATGTTAGGCTCCCTCAAATGTTGCATATGCCAAGTTGGAAAAAATCCTAAGATATTTGTTATGGGCTAATTTTGAAGGCCACAAGGGTTTTCACAGAGTTTCGTGGGAGACCTGGGCCTCATTGATATTAAGCTTCAAGGGCTTGCTCTTAGTATTAAGTGGATCATTAGAGGGCTAGAAGGTGATTAAACTTGGAAGGTTTTGTTAAGAAATTGTATTTCTCAGGGACACCCTTGTAGCACAAAGCCCTGACAAGGCCTTGGTTTGCATAGTCTTCTCATGAACTCTATTTCGGTTAAGATCAATGGCACTTTTGTTATTTAGAGTATTTGGAAAACTTGGGAATGGCTCAAACCTTATCTCATTTAGGTAGGAAAGGGATTTATGAATGACTTATCTCTCAATTCTCAATCCCTCTAGTGCTCCCCAGAATTATTTTCTTGAAATATTCCTTTTGCCCTAGTCCCATGGATCAAGACTTTGTGGTTTTTTAGAAATGGTATTAAAAGTATTGGGGATTTATTCATGCAAAGTCCTTCACACCTAGCTTCCTTGGAATTTGGTTTAGAACATATTTAACCTTAACAAGGAAAATGTTGATTTTATTATAGAAATTCAGAGCTCCATACCTGAAGAGTACATTCATAATATTGGTGTTACTTCCCTTACTCCCTTCCAGAATGATTGGCATTGGCATATGACCATGCCCTTTTATCATTATTATATTCATTTGGGTTATAATATGTTGTCTCCTCATTACATTCAAGACAACATTCTTAGTTGCCAAAGCCAACTAGTTTGGTGTATAATATTTTCCACAATATGGAATGCCTTTATTGAACCTAAAAAAGTCACACTTCCTCTAGTGTATTGTTTACTAGGGTTTTCCTATGGGTGGTTGTCTTAAGAACATGGGGGTTTCAAATCTCATTTGTCTGACTTGTCACCAGCTAAAGATTATTAGGTTTTCTAGTTTTGTACTCATACCAAGCTAGCTTAGAATTGGATTCACACACTTACCAAGCTTGTCAAACCAGAATGATTTACTTGGAAAATGGCTCTTTTTGGAGACTATGCCTTGTTACTTGTAAGATACAATAGATTTTGGTAGATTTTCGATGCTGATATTATTTTCAAATTTGGAAAGCTATAAGTTGTGCTTTTTTCAACCATGAAGATATGGAAAGAAGTTTTTTTTTTAACTAACAAAGTTGTTGTGATCTCTAATGTCATGATCCATATTTAAATCTAAATAGAAAAACTTTGTCTATAGTTTAATCATCTCCATATTTTGTTAGATCACTAGGGAAATGCCCCATGCATGGTTAGCCATGAACCTCTGAATATTCCATGTTTCATTCTCCTCCTCATGGGTGAGGATGTGGCGTTCATCAAAAACATTCTTAGAGCCACCACAAGAGTCACTTTCCTCATTTTATTCAATTATCACCTCATCGTGATAGTTTTGATGGTTCTAACAAAGGAGGTGGAGGTGGGTTGAGGCCCTCCTCTACAGGACAAGTTTTCACACCTAGCCCTTGATACTTTTCCCTCCTGACAAACTGATGAAAATGAAAACAAGAAATAGAATTATTGGTGGGATCCGGTAACTATGGATTATGACCCTTTGCTCAGGGGGGTTGGAGAGTATATCCACAAGATCCTCCTTCTCCATCATCCCCTCTAGACAACATGTTTGTTGTTTCTACCTAATGTAGTTATTATTTTTTATGTGCACTTTTTTTGTTATTATACACTTATGTCAGTATGAGTTGATCTATGATCTTTATTTTATGTTGTCATTGTTAACCCTTTACTAGACTAGTTCATCTCTCGAGGCTTTTCTAGCTTGGTGTGATTATTCTTATGGGGTGTGGCTCCTTTCACATAGATTTTTTGTATGACTAGTATTGTACCATATCATTTTTATGTTAATATAAGTGCATTTTTAAATCAAAAAAATATACAAGCATCTTTATCCATTTAGGCATCTAAAAATCATCTAAAACATAATCTAGTAATTATTGTCTTTGTGACCTATTGTGCATTTATAAGCATTCTATAGAAATCAACCAAACATTTAAAAAGTGTTCATTGTAGGAGTAAAGTTCGTATCACCTAAGGGTGCATTCTATTCCACTAATCTTCTTGGATAATAAATTTTTACAGTTATTGGAGTGTTTTTTAATTTTATACAATATTCAAGAGGTTGACAAATATCAAAGAAACTCTATTATTATCTACAATAATTTATCCCCTAAAAAATGTTATCTTATTTATAATTTTCAACACTAGCTACCCATTAAGACAAAGAGAATAAGTGCAAAGTACCAGTGATTATCGCATACTTTAAAGAAATCAAACAAGGTTTTTGGAGACTTAAATACAATAAAAAAAAGTCATAAAAAATGGTTTCACATGTTTGAAACTTCCCAAAACCATACTCACCACAGTTTTAGGACCCAAAATCAGAACTAGAAAAGTACAATAAGTTCTTTTGTTTTTAACTAGTTTTAGGGTTCTTGTTATCTAGCCATAAAACTTTTATTTCCAACATCAAATTTTGATGACTCTCTATAAATCTACAAATATTCAATATGCATATCTAAATTCTCCTTTCAGCATTTATTTCTATGGTTTAAAAAAACCAATTAGGCATGGTTTATTGGTTTATACTTATTTAGGCCTAGTTAAATGCTTATAGATATTTGTATTGAATTTGGATTGAAATCTATTTATTAATCATACCTTTTTGTGAACCCATGCCATTTTACACCTCTTCTAGGGTTATATCTTACTTCATTTATGGTACATTTAATTTTTTTATTAGGTTTAATCAATTGGCATGGTACTCTAAGGTTTTATCATACCCTGATATGTTATGCCTTTCTTCTTCGACATAGATATTTTTCCATGCAATGTTGAATCTTAATCTCTCTAGGGCTTATGATATTTCATGATTTTAGATCCAATTGATCTTAGCTTTCCTATGATTGATTCCAAATCCTTGATTGATTTTGTTGAAACCTTTTCAAATCCTAGGGTACTTGTAAGATGTGTTTTCTCTATACATGAATTGTATGATCATAAGTGTTTAGATTGAAAATTATTATTTTTAATTGTAATTTTTTTTGTCATGTTTATTTAGTTAAATCTAGATCGATCTTCAATAATAAATTGGATTTTGGGAATGCACTAATGTTTATTTAAAAAAATATTTCTATTGAAAAAGATGTGCCTTATTTGGATGATTGGTTGTAGATAGATCCCAACTATAAAATGTGTATGAATTTGAAGATGATTATGACTATAATGCAAAATAATATATATAATTTGAAGATGATTATGACTATAATGCAAAATTATATATATATAATTTTGCATTATAGTCATAATCATCTTCAAATTATATATATAAAGGGATTAGAACATTGACAGTGTTCATAAATATAATGTATATAATCCTATTGAGATGTCCAAAATCATGAATGTAGAATTGAAAGAAGTTTCTTATTAAAATTTACCTTTTCATGAAGTCACTTTGAGAATTCCTTTTAAACCTCCTGATGTCTCTACTACTACTTCTTCCCAAGATCATTCTATTTCATTTGACTTTCATTAAAATGTAATTCATCCAAATTCTTGACATCTTTCACTTCCTTCTTAGTTCTTTCAAAATATCTTCACTTATTTCTCAAATTCCTCTTATTCAAAAATGACCTTTTTATAAAAAAATTCAAATTAATTAGAATCTTGTTAATCCTTATTTTTCATAAATCTATTTCATTCCAATCTATTCTACCAACTTTGTTCAATTATCACATTTTTATAAAGTTTCTCAAAAACAATTGAGTCTTATTTATCATTATATATCATCAATTTATTCTAGTCCAGTCTATTATAAGATCTTTCCTTCTACTTATATTGCAACTCCAAAAATTAATACTATCCAATGCATATGTTAAGTGAATTATAATAATATATTAAATTGATTTCTCGAGGGTCTAAAAAGGAAAGTATTAGGGTAAATTTTAATGATATTATTCTAAACCCATTGGTTTACAAAGTTATTATGGATCCATTTTTAATAGAATTTGTTTCTCTATGGGTGTTTATATTTAATTTAAAAGGACACGCTTCTCATTATAGTAGATATTTCTATGCCTCGTCTTATTTTTTTCTCAGAATGATAAATTGCACACTATGTGAATTATTTCCAAGGGTATTAGGAGATTATACGCTTGATTGGTTTCATCCTTTCTCATGTGGGTCCATACATTCCTTTACCACATGAGTGGATATATTTACTACTCATTTTTCTATTTTAAATATTGGCATGAAAGGCATATTTGTATTCTTAGCTAAAATCAGTAAAAAAAAGAGTGAAACTATTGATAAATATGTGACCCAATTAGAGGTCATGGTTTTTAAGATGAATTATCATGTACCAAATTGTGAAATTAAAAATATTTTTAGCAATAGTTTTCTATCAATCATTAAGGATAAAGTGGCTTTCAACACTAATTGATAGATCAAAAAAATTATAATTACAATTAAGGATATTGAAGTCAAGTTTTTAGATTTAAATATGCTTAAATATGGGTCAAATACTTCAAATGGTGTGATATTTAAAAATAAAAATTTTTAACACTATAAATAATGATCATAATTTTCAACATAAGAGTGATGCTAAGATTTTGTCAATGCCATAGAGAAAACACTTAAAAGGCATTTGCTACCTCAAAAAAGAAGTATATACAGTTCTATAGACTTAATGAGATTCAAACAAATATTTTAAAGAGGTTACTTGAATGCAATATGATAACTTTATCCTCATTAAAATAATTTGATACTTAAATACCATAACCTGCATATTTTTATATCATTTCATATTATGTTTATCATAAAATTTATGTCCTTTTATAAATAAATACATTAATTTGAAACATAAGATATAATATTTTATTGGCATTGATAAAATTGAACTATATGACACATATATGAGCTTAAGTGGAGTAATATAATCATAAATCCACTAGAAGTAGTCAAATAATAATATAATTATCTATATGGTAGAAAACATAAAGTGTTTAACCCTAAATTGAGATGGGTCAATATAGTACAAGTTTAAGATTATATAAATGAATAAATATAAGGGTGATAAATAGATATATAGTAGGCTAACTAATTGAAAACTCAAATAAATAATATTATTAATTTAAATGATGAGATATACTAAAAATAGAATGTACAACTACTAATTGATATTGTAATAAATTTGAAACAAGATTACTTAATTGGTTTATTGTGTGTATGAATATATGAAATGTTTAAGGATGGAATTAAATTGGATATAGATTCTAGATCAATTGTTAGATTATGAAAATTTTCATTATGTGGCCTTAGATGTTTGCATCAGACTTGGATAGTTATGTCAATGTTATTGTATAAGTTGGACGCAAATGTCTAGTACAAAATATCATCTAGATTTGGATGTGACCACTTAGATCCTTCTAGGTTATCTATCACCTTTGCTAGGTGTGTTCATATCCCGTTCATATGTTGTCACTCTTTTTCAAATGATCAAACCCTAGCTTATTCACCCTTAGAGTGACTTTGGGGAAAATGGGTTAGTGGCCACATGATGTTGAGTTACCCCAAAGGACCCCTATATCAATAGGCATTGTCCACATAATCAATACTATGAATAGGGACTTAAATTTATGTATTTCTCTCCTAGGTGTTAGTTTTTGTGTGCATAAGGATGCAATGTGTGATAAATAAGTACATAGAGTGACCTAACTTGTAACTTGGAAAATATATCTCATGGAATGCACCTTCAATACCTTAGACATGTAGATGGGTTGTCCATATGATCAATATTGAAATAAGAAATAACAGGGAAGCTTTGCTCACTTTAATGCTTGATTTAATGATTTTGGTAAGTTGCCTTGTGATTTGTAAGGTGTGTGTTAGGTGAGGAATGAATGCTTTTTCATATTATATATATACCAATACCTTTAGAAATATCTTACATTAAATAACATAGGATGACATTTAAGATACATTACAATTATAAATTTGGTTACTTTGGGGCACTGGACACTTAGTTTAGTACAATACACTAGCATTGACATAGGCATCCAGCTGGGACACAAGTGTCTAGGAATATGGACAACATGTACAGGTCCAAAACCTAGAGAGGATGATAATAAGAAAGATTAAAAAAAAAATCATAATATAGAAGACCTAGTCATCAATATAACATACGGTTAAACTAAGAGATAAGTAATAGTTATAAGAGATAGTAAATATGATCATTTTGGTAGTGGGAAGGTCTTAGAATTAAATTGTATAACCAAGATAGGTATTTTCCAAGTGTATAATATTGAGGTGATATATAATTAAGATTTAGTGTCTACATTCCCTCACTTAATATAAGAATGAAATTTCTAGTTCAAAAGAAAATAAATATGTACCTAGGTGTGTATGACACACCTTGCCTTTTCATGAGTCCCACTTGAGTGATTTGGTGGTGACTGACCTGTAACCAATAGCATATTAAAACATATAATCAGTGCATAAATTTTTAATTTAAAGAATTTGAAAATCTTGAAGGTAAAGAGATCAAGGTTATGGGTATAAATGTACTTCATTATGAAAATGTGTTTCATTATGAAGATTTGAAATTAATATTAGGACAAATGTAAAGCCTAAAAATGAAATAAAACACACACACACACACACACACACACACACACACACACACACACACACACACACACACACACACACACACACACACACACACACACACACACCTAATTATAAAATTCAAATAAGGACCCACTATTGTTTGAATATATTTATTCACTATACTTTAAGCCTTATACATCTATGACACTAGTTTTAGTTTGCATAAGTTTAATTTTATCTTCAAATTTTAAAATTACGGAGTCCTAGAATTATGAAAACCAAATCTTGAACAATCATTTTTTATTTATTTTAAAACTTGGGCTTTCATAATTGAATTTATGATTTTTTTGAATTAACAGAACTAATATGTCTCACCCTAGTATTCCTTTTTTTTTTGTATGTTTTTAGGACTATTGGTGAATACTTTCAAATCAATCAAGGATGGGCCCTACCTTTATTTATCTAAGATTAGGACAAGTGGAATTATTACTTTACCTAGATCCTTCAGCCTTCATAAAAGTTTATAAGTCTTAACAATACTTGATCTCCAAGACATTGATAGGTGATGTTACTACGCTACTTGGATCCTTCATCTTTTAAAAAAATTCAAAATGTTGAAAGCATATGAGTTTCGAGATAACACCATGTATTGGAAATATGAGAACCACAAAAGTTTAAAATGAAGTTAATCATCTAATGCTCTCAAGGTTCTCATATTTAAGAAATTGAAAAGTGGTAGAATTATATAAACTTGGAACCCCAAAATGATTAAATAGATTATAATGGTTGTGAGGTTTCAATCTCTAAGAACTTGGTAGCTAACACATTTTCATTAGCCCAAAACTTCAAAAATGAAATATCAAGTTAATGGCTTAATGGTCCCATGGCTATGAGCCTATGATTATTTGAGGCTCAATATCATTCTATGTGTCAACATATCATTAAAATAGAGTGTTCATAGGTACATACATAGTTCACAAGGATCAACAGTCGAGGCCTCAAGTCTCTGAGTTCTTGGAGTCTAGATATTTCTCACTATGGCATAATCACATTAACTCGCAACCCTAAAACACATAAAGTGTAGATGATATTTATGGATTATATAGCACCTCAATTTTGTACACTTTGAAAACTCACACCTTGGTTTTTCCTCTTATTTCTAGAACTTTTCCACTTTTGAAAGTCTCACATCTACTCTATCTTATGCCCTTTGTCCTATTTCTTGGTCCGACCAGTCCTATGTTGATGACCCAGACCTTTTGTCTTTCCTAGAATTCTTAAAACTTACTTATATTACACCCTTACATGTTAGGAGTCTATATCTACTTTCTAGTTCTATGGACACTAGAATCCATGATAAACACCTACATCAACACAAGTGTCTTGCTCTTACATGTCCATTGCCTAAAGTCATCTAATTTACAAATGGAATGTATCCTAGTGGTCAGCCTAAGTTATTTAATGTGAGTTATTTATCCAAATGGATTCATATAAATACAATATCAACCCTCATTCATTCCTCACCATAAAACCTAGCATAGACCAAGGCAACCTATCAAAAGTATTCATTCAAGCACTTGATAAAGCAAAGCTTCCCTATTTTCTCCTATTTTCATATCAGTCATAGGGACAACACATGACCATCTCACAAGTATTGAAGGAGAAGCCTAAGAGCCTAATTTAATAAGTTACAAGCTAGGTCACTATTGTACTTGATTTCCACATACTGCATGATTCACACACAAGCCAACATGTAAGGGAGAACTAAATTAATCTGAGGTCCTATTTGGAGTATTGGTTATATAGGTAGTGATCATTGATAGATGGGTCAATAGAGTTAGCTCAACACTATATGCCCACTAACCCATTTTCCCCCAAGGTCATTATGAAGATGAAAAACTAGGGTTTTAAAATTTCATGAGGAGCGACAGTCCATGACCCATATCTAAATGCACTAGAGTGAAGGAGAATACAAGACCAAATTCATCCAAGTGGTCACATCCTTTTCACATTGGTATTTTGAACATGACGCTTGTGTCAAGTTTAAAATAGTAGCATCAACACAACCATATAAGGTTGATGTTAGTATTCATAGCTCTAAAGGCATTCAAATCATAATTTGGTGATTGTTCTAGAATCATCTTCTAGTTTGCTTCCTACTTATTCCAATATAAAACTATGTCAACATCAAAACCAAATAATTAATTTACTTTATTGTCATTTCCATATCTAGCATAGTTTTACTAATTATTTTTAGCCTAGCTCAGTTTAATGAATTCAACATATGTGATATATGAATTTAGAATATAATTGTCCTTCTATAGAGATAGTTTATCACCCATGTAAATTAGACTATCTCTATCCCCTTTAACCCTAGATAACCCCAATAAAAGAATAATAGGGTTAAATATTTAGTGAATCCAACCTATGAGATTAATGTACACATCCAAATCTAGCCACAACTAGCTTCCAACCAGACTTCAAATTGATTCCTACCAAACATTGCAAATTAAGCCTAGGAATTACTGAACATCTCAAATTTGGTTGTGCATCATTCATCAATACTCAAAATTGTGTTGAGGCATCCCTATTTGGGAAACTAACCTATATGTAATAATAACCTCTCACAGATTCATTCCTAAACACCTTATGACATAATAACTGTAAATTTAGCCCATGGACCTATTAAATGGGGCACTCGATCAAATTCTAAAACAGCTAAAAGGATAATCAAAATCAATTAACAAATTAAACAAGATTAAATGCTTAGTTGAATAATCTATTTGTAATTAATGAATATCTGAAAATAGAAATTCCTAAAATCAAAATATCAAGTCTTTTCATCATTACCTTTATGAGTTGTCAAGCTCTTCCAAAAAATCCCAAAATGTTTATTTTAAGAGCCATGCCTAGTAATTGAAAATCATAATTACATGACAACTATTAGCTTAATAGGGGTTAGTCTCAACTCACCTAGGGTTAGTTTGAGCCTATTTCAAGACTAAACTTAACCTTAACTCACCTTGGGTGAGAGTTAATTCTTGAGGCTATAAATACAAGGCCTTTCCTATTGAATTCTAAGTTATTTTTTGGTGCAAAGTTATTATGCACAAATATATTCAACAAGCTCTTTTGATGTAGTGTTATAATGCCTAAATGCCTTATAAGTAGTGTTACCATGCCCAAATCTTAATCCAAAAAATCAAAGCTAAGGTGCCAAGGAAAGGTGAAGCCAAAAAAAATTCATTGATGAAGATTTATTGATGCACAAATCAAGAAAGCTATTCAACAAGCCATTTGGAGCTCCAAGGAAAGTAAAGAGTTTATTTTATGTTTTTATTGTGATTTCATTTAGTTTTGTTACCTAATCTTTCCCTTGTGTCTAGGCTAAAGACATTAAGATTTTAGTGTGGTTATTTGAGTTTTATTTCTTGGACTAACATAATACTAACCTTCCCTCTACGTACTCTTTGTCCACATTTTAGTGTGCCCAGTCAGACACACACCCCATGAAGTTTCTCCTAAGGCTCTTTAGAGCATTCTCTTAATAGTTTTCATGTATAAATTTAAGCTTACTAATGAAAATGGGTGAAAATTGGAGGCTCAATGATGTTTTTATAGAAGTTACGAAGTTTCTCCATGTAGTCGCAATTTTGATCTCTAGAATCATGATATTGCATAATATCTCTAATCTCATAGTCATCATTTTGTCACATTTATTGCATTTTTGTGTCTAACCATTGAGGATTTTGCTAAAAATTTATGCTTGAAAGTAAACTCATGATATTATAACGTCACTACTATTGAAGTCATGATATTATTTTAAAAGTAGCAATGTTACAATATCATTACTTTACAAATTGTGATATTGGTAGTTTTTATGCAGTTTTATGTTTGGCCATGATGGTCTACACTAATAGTTTCATGCTACAAGTTGAGTTTTGATATCATAACTTTGAGAGTGGTGATCTTTATTTTATTTTTTCATTATTGTTCTTAAACTAGTAATATTGCACTAATACTCTATTTTACATGTAAATTATAGTATTGTTGTAACAGTCATTATTTTGTAGAGAGAGTCATCGTATTGCTCTATGTTTTTACAATTTTGCACTCTGTGTAAAAAATCATAAACCCAAGAACAAGAATTAGAAATTTATTTGTTCACTCATGATTTGTTTCTAAGCACAAGGACTCCCTAACATGTTTTGCAGGACCCAAAGGCCAAGAGGAAGACACTTAAAACACTTCTAACTTGAAAATTTAACATTTTAAATTGGTGTTTTAAAAATCTTTTTGTTTATGTCATTTTTTCTTTTCAAATTTTTCAACAACAAATGCCAAGGGGATCAAATTTCATCACATACTTCATTTTGGTGTCATATAATAAATTCTCACATTAGTTAAAAACTCTTGAGAGTTTTATTTTTGATGTTTTTTTGTTGAAAGTGTTTGTTAGTAAGATGAGTGATGCATGTATGCTCTTCCCCCATCCCCTTTAGGGAATTTGGGTGATAAAAAACAATCATTATTTACTTTTGTCACTTCAGTACAAATGGATGGAAATAAAGATGCTAAGGCCCTCCCTTAATCCATATGATTTGGGTGACCCCAAAATCACTATAAAGTCTTTTCACTTATATTTATTTTCATGCATTTTTGCTTGTGAGCGGGAGTTCATCACCTCCTCATGGGTTCTCTAAGGAATCATTGACCTGATAATTCACCTCTCAACATTGTTTCAACCCTACTCCATGGTGGGGTATATAAATTGAGGGTGACCTATTGGGACACTTGTTTTAAATAATTAAAATAAGCTCCATTAGTGGTATTCAACCTTGAAACGTATGAATAACTCGGGCATCGCACTACACTAACCAATTGATAGATGTAGTGGTTGTAAAAAGGACAATACCTTTTTACAACAAGCTAGTTGATGTGGATCCAAATAACGTGATTTCATCTCTAGTGTTAACCATACTTGGAACCATCTAAAAATGAGTAGAAATTGATAGTTTAGAATAACCCCATTTATTGTAGACATATTGTTGATGCAGGGCAAGTAGCCCAAAGTTCCATGTCATAGTATAAACTCTTGAGAGAAGATGGGGCCTAAAAACCCTACTTTTCATGGACTTTTACTTTTTGGATTAACAATTAAAAATCCTTTCAAGATAAATTATATTGATAGAATTCGATAATACTATGTAACCTTATCAGTTTTAGCATTTAGGACATTACACTTAGGTGTTTATGTCATTTTGTCCTTTTCAATTACATGGTCTCAAGTCGAAACTATTTGTTTGTCATAACACCTCAAAATGAGTCTTGTTTATACATCACTCCTTTGTTTGAGGAGGTGTTATGCCATCCATTTGACAACATACCTTTGCTTTAGTCTTTTACCAAAAAAAAAATTGTGTGTCACTTGTTTGAAAAGTCTGTCATTAAGTTTCCCCTTTCATTTCGATTATTGTGCATTGGAGTCAACTATTTATCATATATTTAGAGAATGATAACATCATTATGCTACTCAATTTGTTTCATAGACTTATTGCCTTGTGTCCAAATATCCAAATCTTTAAAATCACATGTGCCTTTAGGATCTATGTCAAGTGTCATTATGTCATTCATCTTTGTCTAGCTTGTTACCTATTTTGAGAAGTCTAGTCTTATAAATCAATATTGAAATTAGCCTTGATAAGTTCACATCCAAACATTGATTGGTTTATACCTATGCCTTATGTAATTTCAGCTTGGATTTTCACCCTTCACTTTTGTGTTTTGCAACTTAGCTTAATTCTTTGATCAATTTAAAGATTATTTTTTGTGCCTAGATTTGGGGGAAGTAGTTTATCTTCCATGTGCCTAGAGTCCATTGTCTTTTGCTAAAGGATCAAGTTTTTTTTTAAATCCAAATGCCTAGTTTGTGTCAAAGTGTTTTGAATTTTTTATATTATTCTTTTACCTCTTAGACCTAATTTATTTTAAAGTCTAGCTTTTGTGCCTTTTCCAAGAGACCTAGTAATACCTATTTTGGGCCTTGTTTTCCAAAAAGATTTAGCAACTTTTGTTTCTTTAGACCTAGCTTAGACTTGTTTGAAACACTTTGTACTTAAGCTTGGCATTTAGATTTTATTTCATCCACTTGAATTTTTTATGTAATACATTTTAATGTTAGACATTTGATGTTAGATTGTTTTAGACCATGTTTTAGCATATAATTTTTGGAGACACAACTCCACATTTCAACCAAGTTAGACCAATTTTGAACCATTTATCCTTTGGACATTGTTTTTAAGAGTTTGTAGAACTCTGAGCCTTTTTTCATGAAACATTAATCATTGATTTGAATATGTATCTCTATACTCATAGCAGAGCCATGTACAATCTAGGATATGATAATGTGGTCGCACAAGATGACTTTGTTCAAGACCCTTATGGTGATAATGTAGTTTGTGAGGTGGATCCTTATCCTCCTTACACTACTCAATCTAGGAAACAAAATTAAGATCCTCTAGCCTACTATTTGGTCAACATGCCTCCATATTTGGAGAAATACCAAGAATAAATAATGTATTACCTTGCTAGCATACCATTAGTTGTAGACCAAGTTCAACAAAAAATTTACTACATTACTATGCCATTGGCATATGAACTAGATTTATTTGATCATCACTTGCTTACAAATAAGGATGAAGTTTTAATCAAATCTATAAAGGTAGGGGCCAAGTTTCCAGTAGACTTCCCCCACAAAAAATTTCTTAGTCTAGTTACAGTGCCTTTAGCTATACATTATAACCAAACCATTGAACATGCATCTTCTATAAATCCTCAAGTGCTCATACTGATGTCATATCAAGACCCATTTATGCTTGTGATAGGAAAGGACCTCATGGAGAACCACTTCTTATAAATTCAACAAGCATACCAAACCTATTTGAACTTAATGCATAACTTTAATAATATATCCATGTCAAAATCTCCACTCATTGAATTGATAGTCCAAGATGATTTGGGTATAGACCCATTCATGAAAAAAACTTCATTTGGAGACATGTTCAATGCCTTAGCTATTGGAGAAATGTATACTACTTCTACACAGACAAATGTGCCAAACACAGTGGATAACATGTAAGTGTCATCCAATCTAGGCTAAAGTGGTTTAAATACATAAACAACTAATCCAAAAAAAGTGCCTTTAGTAAACACCATGAGTAGTTCATAATAATAGGGGGTGGGAAATCTTATGTTTCAACCACACTAAGCTACCTCTAATCCTCAATCAATAGCTTCATAAAACATGCAATCGTAAGGATTAAGTAGTCAAATACAAACTAGTGTCATGCCTCAAAAAAATGTAATGATTGTTACTCCACCACAATAGGTGATGACTAAAATTACACAACAATAAGCAAAATTTAGTATATCAATGCATCAGATTCAGAACATTCTATCACCTCAATAGGGGGAAACCAATATTCTACCTCATTAGGTAGTGACAATTACACCTCAATAGTCATAGACCAACATGCCTTCGTAAACATTGTTTGATCAATAGCATATGTCTATTAGTTAGCAATAAATGCCAAATATCCAACAAACATCTACTTCACAATAAGTGTTCATGCAATGAAGAGGTACTATTACTACCCAACAAGTACAAATTAGGCAATAATTACCTTTTATTCCAAACATGTCATAAATATAATGATAGGGCTTTGGTTAACAAGTTCACTTTATTTAGCCAAATTTGACTAGTCGATAGAAAGTCCCTACTCAACTACAGAAGTCATAGTAATTCATTGGGTAAGTGCACCAACTTGGGGGGGAAAAAAGGGCCTAGCTATGGACATGATTTTTCTAAAATTTTAGAAATGTGAACTTCTGCAGATAATTAGATATGGATACACTAAAAATTTGAAGATGGTATGAAAACATGAATTGTAGCATTTTGAGTCTAATTTCCAAAAAACTATTATTTTTTAAATGGTTAATTATATATAGGTCAAACATCTAAAATTTGAAGATTACCTCCTATTTTTTTAATAAAATTTGAATTGTACCATTCTGTACGACCCACCATTTTTTTAGCATCATTTAATATTGTTATAAACCCTTTGGTGAATATTTAGATTAGCTATTCTAGTGTGTTATGAACTTTTTGATATATATTTTTGATGAATATATATATATATATATATATATATTATTTTTAAAATTAATTATATCTTGAAATTTGATAAAAAAAATGGATAACCGTCCGTGTGACCCAACCTAACTACCTCAAAAAAAGCAAAAACTAGTTTTTTTTTAATGTGTGTAGAATTAGGCCTAGTTTGTTACCATATAAGTTTTTTTGCATTTAGATAAATGAAAAAAAAAATTATAAAACATGAATAAGCATGTATGGGTGAGGCATGCAGTGTCCTAAAAAAGGTTTTGTTAGAAATAAATATAGTTTGAACCCTTAAAATAGCCCAAAAATATAAAAATCATACATTTAGAAAGAGGAAAATGTGCTCATCATAACGGTCATAATTTTTTGAATTTTGATGTTTAAATCCATAGCATATTTGATAATTGAGGTTGAAATTTGTTGGTTTTTCCTAAAACTCTCAGTCTCGGCTGTAGATGCACAGTCCCAATCCTTTGGCTCAGAAATCCAAGCCATTTCCTAGCTAAAATTCAAATTTAATTAACATGTATGTGTTATATAAGGCAATAAATAACATGTATGCATTATATAATACATACGCATTTCTTAGACATAAAATGAAAAAAAAATCATGTTTGTTATGGGGGAAAGGTCCCATTAGCCATGCATCCTTATAGGGTAAATGTCAAATTTTGTGTTTCTTATAGGGAAAAGGTCTCATTAGCTCTAGACAGTGAATTAAGGTGCCATAACATCACATTAAACTTCAAAAAAATTAACCATTTCAATATGTCATCTTAACTACTTATAACTAAGGTTTCAAGGTCTAACACAATATACATTTGATAATATTACAAGAGGCCATAAATTTCATTTTTTAAACCTATGATCAAAACTTAACCTTTAGTGTACCAATCGTTGTGAATTAGAGTATCAATACTTGAATCTTACTTGTCAAGATGTGATTAGTTATTTTTAATTTTATAGAATAAATGTTGAAAAAGTATTAGATATTACATGTTCAATTTTTAGTGTACTTTAACATATAAATATATACACCAATATGTTCATCTTTTGGTGCATAGCTATTGGGATCTTTCCCCTAGTAGGGCAAGGATATACCTTACCACCTTACTTGCCTAAAATCCTACTTGCCCTTAAATATTGTGTTTCTTATTGATATTATCCTACTTGCCTAAAGTCCTATCTTACCCTTTTGTTGTTTCTTGGATATATTTGACACGACCCATTTATTTATAAATTTTGAACTAATTTGTTTAAGTGGCAAACCCGTTGAATTGGACTATGTAGTATATATAATCATTTGTAAGTAGAAATGAGAACTGATCCATTGGTATAATAGTGTATCTCTTTGATATCTATTTCAAGAATGTTATCTAATGGAGACTAATACTTATGAATAATGCCTTAGATTATCTGAAAAACATTCCTAAATTATTTTGAATAAAGTCACATAAGTTTCCTCCAAGGTCACTTAGTGCATCTAATTCAATAGGTGCATTTTGAGGTCCTAATTGAATGTCTAAAAAGAGTCTTATATTGTTACAATTATTCACTTGATTCCCCTATTGTATTCAAATACATTATTCAAATATTGCCTAGAATTAAGATTTGTTGTGAAAATATTGTTAATCCTCCATTCTGTGCACATCCTTCATCTACCCCTCCATCACACATGGGATAAATGTCAACCACTCCATTTATTACCACGTCATCTAAAGAGTGTGCCTTTGACATGGGACTAGTCCTAGCTGCACCATGGATGCAATAATTTCAATCTCAAAAATAAGTTAGACAACACTTGATGCTTATCAATACCATAGAGTTTTATATCTTACTATGTAATTGGGATGGTAAGATATAAAAGTAGGATGATGGACCTATAATGTATTTACATGTTAAATTCTTAAATATTTTGGTCAAGTTGGGTATGTATTTTGTTTTGTATAAGATGTGGTTTTGAGCTCAATAAACTTGAAATGGTCACATGTATCCATTAATAATGATGTGGTAATTTATTAAGATGTTGTTTTAAGATGACGTGCCTAGTGATGAATGTATAGCTTAGAAAATATCTATTTGTACTAGGGAATTTATTTGAAACCATTCAGGGATGGAGTAAACTTGGCATTGACCAAGTATGATAGATGTATAAGGTATCCCAACTCAAACTCTATTAAACTTAATCAAGATAATTGAAAATGTCCCCTAAATCTGAGACCTACTTCCCCTCAAGGATGATGTTGAGTAGAGAGACCTAATAATTATTCATGTGGATGATGAATTGCTCACCTCATATAGATGGTTGATCAGAATTGAATACCAGTGTGCACCCCCTTGCCAAAGGTTTCAAGATTATATATATATATATATATATATATATATATATATATATATATATATATATATATATATAGTACATATATCTTCAATCATCTTATTCATATTTCATTGTAATGAGTTCAAACCTTATGATGTGGATTGCAATAAAGTAGTAGATGTCTCAGAATTCTTGATCTGACTTGGGATTTCAGGTCGAGGCTCATTCATTACTAAATTGTGTTCTCTCCTGCATGTAGGACTTAATATGAATGTAAGTTTTAGGATATCTAGAGGTAAGTAAGGTCAAAGGGATATAAATAATTTGAATATGTATACATGTATAAAATTGATAACGTTGGGTGCTTTCTTAAAATTTGAATGGGGACTTTAAAGGGCTCTAGATGACAATTTTCATATAGTAATGGCAAGTCAGAGGCTCACACCATATGTGTGAATTATATAATAGACATGAGTTGATTGGATCCTTGTCAATCTTTAAACATTATTGGCTTCTATGTATGTATGATAAATGTGTGAAAAGGCCTTAGTTTGATTAGTTGGCTCAGTGATGGAACATGTCGAAGTATCAAAGATGTGCATATCTGACAACTCTAACACTTTTCTAGGTGTACTAGACCTACACATGTATGTGTAAATATTTGATTGGATTGAGTATCCTAAGGCTCTAACAAATGTAATGATTCTAGGATAAGTGATAGTTAGATCTCTAACACAAATATATGTGTGTACAAGATACACATGTGCATACATATCTAATTGGATAAAAACTCATAGGGATCTGATATCTAGCTCTTTAAAGCTTCTAAGACATGATACCTCTAATAGTGTTGACACTTTCAAGCACATACGAGGTACACATGGTGATATGTAATTGAATTTTGCCTCTCAAGACATTGCCAACTCTAAAACTTCTAGGACTTGATGCATCTCTGATAGCTTTAACACAAGTTTGGGTGTATGAGGTACACACATGACACAACAAGGTTTAATTATAGGGGCAATTTAATTGAGGCATGGGAGGCTAATTTTAAGCCCTTATTGACATAACTATAAGATCATGATATATATGATTTGGGTCAAAATTAAGTACGATTCTATATATCATGAATTAAACTAATTAGTCGATTGGTTCAATTATGGACGTGATTTGGGCAAAGTTGAGCCCCTAAACCAAATTTATGGCCCAATCAGTTGTATAATCTAGATGTAACATGTATGACTTAACTAACCCTAGTTTAATAAAAAATGTATATTCAAATGCAAATGTGGCCATTTTCAATCCATTAAACCTAAATTACAGTCTACAATGTGATTAAAAGGGCTAAATTAGACCATGTTTCATGACATGTTGATTGTAAACCCTAATTTTATCACTTGAGTATGTAGTTCCCCTAAACCCTAATTTTATGACATATACACATGTACAAACCCATTACACTAAACCCCTAACCCTAAATATTAATTTTACAACAAACACAACCCCTAAGTTCCTTGATTTCATCACAAATACATAAATTCATGAATGTGATTAGTGATAATTTATGAATATGTTATTCACCTAGTTTTGTAAGGACATATGATGGGATTTTGGGGGAAAATATCTCATTTTTTATTACATATTGAGCCTTATTACATCAATCATTAGTCTTATTATTTCATAGTCTTATCAAGATCTTATTGCATCATGTATTGGATATTTATGCATCATATTAAGTATTTATTCATCATATTAGACCTTATTGCATCATATGATAGCCTAATAACATCATATTGAGCCTTATTACATCATATGATAGCCTAATTTCATCATATGATAGCCTAAATACATTATATTGGATATTTATTGCATATGATAGTCTTATTGCATTACATGATAGTATTATTACATCACATGATAGTCTTATTGCATCATATGATAGTCTTATTGCATTATATTGAACCTTATTGCACAATCTGATAGCATTATTTCAATATAAGATAGTCTTATTACATCCTATTAGTGATTTATGCATCATATTATAGTTTTATTGAATGTTATTGCATCATATTATAGTATTATAACGGAAAAAATAGTTGAATATGAGCCTTTTTACTTGTTTGTATAGTATATGCCTATACTTCAAGGAGCACGTACATGTTATAGAAATGCGTACGCATTCCTATAATGCATATGCATTCATTGAAATAAAAATAAACTCACTTTTCAATGTCTATTTTTATCCCCAATCAAGATTGTTGTCCCCATAGACATTCCCTACGTACTCTACGTACTTTTTTGGTTGCATTTTTTTTTGAGCTGCACATTTGAAGTACTTTCTTTGTTTATTTTGTTAAAATGGGCCCCGATTCACATTCAAAAAGGGATGAAGTTTAAGAACAAAACATCAGAGCAATTATAAGAGTTGAGATAAAAAAACAAGGTATGAATGCAAGTAATTCATTTCAGACAAGGTACAAACACTAACCCTAATGAGCCAAATGCCTTAGATAATGAGGCAATTAATAGTAATCAATTAAATAATGATGAAATTTATAATAATGAATTGAATTATGACGAAATTCACAATAACGAATTTAATTATGATGAAAACCACAATAATGAATTGAATTATGATGAAATTGATAATAGAAAATTAGATAATGTTGAAAATTCACATTCATAGTTTAAAGTTTTTTATTATGTTGATGAAGAGCCTATGCATGATAATTTACCCACAAACAATGAAGAAAATTTAATAGACTCAAATATTGATGAAATTAACAGTGAAGAAAATTTCATGGAAATACATAATGAAGAAATAAACACATTTGAAGAAAATTTCGTGGAAACATATAATGATTTTGAAACACCCTCTAAATGGATTCCACCAATAACAAAACCTCCAAGAATTATACATAGAAAAGATAAGTACTTAATTGAAGTTGATAAAAATATTTTGAAATCAATGCATAACAAAATGTCATGCAACTATTCAAGAAGATTGGCTCAAGAAATTTGGGATAATTTCTTTCATAAATTGGAGTATGATAGTCAAAAATGTCAATTATTTATTTTTTTGATGAAATTGCTTAAGATGAGACCTATAATGTACACATTATTACTAATAACATCTTACATGTATAATGAAAATTATAAAATTGATGAAAATCTACATGATGCATATCATATTCTAGGCCTGAAATCATGCAACAAAGATTGTAATAGTGCCTAACGTATAATGACAACTTGTGCAGTAAGTTGTCAAATAGGGAAAAAATGATTGAATTCAAAAACAAGTCAAAAACTTGATATAAATAGAAAAACATTAATGAAATTAATTTCAAGACTTGAAATACTTGAAATACTCAATGAATCCAATACGAAAGAGCTCTGATCATTCTATGGTAGACTTACATGAAAGGACAAGGCTATAATCGATGCTTTGAAAGAGTTACTTGCACAATTTTGGAAAGATAATACAAGAGTTTCACCCAATGCAAGAGATGTATGTATGTATGTATGTGTGTGTGTGTGTATATATATATATATATATATATATATATATATATATATATATATATATATATATATATATGAATATATATGTATATATATATATATATATATATATATATATATATAAGTATATGTGTGTGTGTATATATACAAGAAGATTTGGTTCTCATAATCATGAACCACATCCATAACATATCTTGGATATGAATCAAACACAATTGTACTCTTAAGTTTTTAGAAAAACATCCATAAATTACTATTAGTCAAAGACTTTTTGAGATGGCCAAACCTTTTTATGTAAAAATAAATCACACACACATCACTTGTTGGTGTAGGCAACATGTTTAATTTTCAATGCATTATGATGTTTTTCTCCATATTCGTTGTACTTTACATACTACTAACATTTTTTAGGAGTGGGGCATAGAAGTTCCACCAAAATCAGCGAGGGAATTTATTTCAAATTTTTTTTTGGGAAAGACCAGATGGATAGTTCTTTTATAAGAAAGCATGTTTAGATGTAATTTGTAACATTTATGGTGGATTACCAAAATTGAAAAAATGTATCCATAAGGAGTGTACAAGTACAATTTGAAAAGAATTAGCTGGTTTGAGAAAATACAAATCTATGACTTATCAAGTAAAATATGGCAAGGAATCTAAAAGGTGTGAGCTTGTTACGAAAGAGATGCCTATTTCAGGTTTTATGGTCAAATTCATGGATAAAATTGTTTATGAGTATGCAAGGCACACACATAGGGCTAAATGGTTGGATGAACATTTCAAGCTAAGAAAGAACACATTCCTACTTGATTCTATTGTTTCATTTGTTGACTTTGTAGAAAGTTACATATTTAAACCATAAATGAAAGTTCAATTACAGTATTACAACTCAACACAAATTGCCATATTCATGCATATAAAATTCATGCATGCACATGATAATACAGAGGAATATCAAAAAATATTAAGGAAGTACCATTTATATATCAATGATGATTGATCACATTATACAAATTATGTGCAAGGTTGTTTTGATAAGTTCTATAGACAGTTGACTCAGAGGAACATTAATTTGAAATGGCATTACATATGGTTAGACAATTGCACATCGTAATTCAAGAATGCACATATATTTTATTGGTTGAGCAGAATGCACATTAACATTGGTGTAGAACATATTTGGAGTTTCACTAAGGCTAGCTATGGAAAAGGGGAGCATGATGGTGCTAGAGCATGTATAAAATGAGCCATTGCAAGGGAGGAGTTAAAATATGACAATGTTGCTAATTTGATTGATGCAAAAACTATGGTTGACTAGTGTAATAAGAACATATGTCATGGTGCTCAATCAAATTCTATTGTTTGTAGACATTTTTGGTTAATCAAGGAAAATGACTTGGTAAACTATGAGGATTGTATGACTCTAACAGGTTCAAGTGAGCTCCACTCATTTTGTAGTTCAAATACAGGTTATTAGACTATTCATATGCGACATTTGGCATGTTGTTGTTCTGCATACATGGAATTTATTTGGAATGAGTGTGAGTCACAAGAGTGGGTGGATGGTTGGAGTTCCAAACCTCGAATCCCAATCAACACATATCGGGTTCCACCAGCATTGTAACTTACTAGCATGACATCCTCACATGATTTTGATCATATATTTGATCTAGTACAACCAGGTAGAAAATTAATCTTTATGGACTATTTATTCTCATAATCTATCTTCATAATGTCATTAAAAATTGTTTTTATGGTGCAATCCATATTTTTTTAGTTATTGTAGATGAGGATAATGAAGAGGGAACATATTACTACTTATGTTGGTGTGTAGATGGAAAGAAAAAATTGACTTCCCTGGTTGTAGATGGAGAAAACATTGATTGTCCCACTGGGTCTATGGTAGTCAATGGAACTTGGCTTCAATGATATCCTATAAAAAAATTCAAATATGTGGTTTTTTGAAGACTTTGAAACTCACAATAAGATTCTACATTATTCAAATTTGGTTCTTGTAATGAATATTCAATTGCCAAAATATCATGGCAAGCTAAGAAACAAGAATCTATGGAAAGTTCGTGAGTCAGACCATGAAGTTATTCTTGATACTATCAAGATTAGAGCAGATCTAAGTGGTTTGTTAGATTGAAATGCGTAGGTATGTTGACTTGTAAAATGTAGATGTAATCAATTTTACCAAATGTTTTTTATTTTGTAGGTAGTACATGCATACATTTCATCTTTAATTACTTATTAACATTTTTTTGTAGGTTAGTGGTGCCAAATCAACTTCTACCTTCACATGGTTGACATTGTTAGTAAATAATTTCATATTCTTGAATCTAAGAGAAGCTTAGTAAAATTATGTGGTGTTTTTGCACTCCTAAAAATTGATCATGACAATTTATTTCTCCTTATAGCCTTCCAAACACATTTGTTGTTAGTGTTTTCATGTTCCAAAATAGTAGTGAAAATTCACTTGCAGGTAGAAGTGGGTGTCAAGATTCTTGAAACACATGTAATTTTCCTATAGATGTGCTCGAAGTGGTGGATTTGCACCTTCCAGTCCCAAAGGCAAAGTTTCTAGGTAGAGGTCATGAAGTTGTCTCTTCACTACCAAAAATTTGCATTTTAGGACCCTTTACTATAACTTCTAGCACATATTTATATTATAAGTGATTCATACTATATTTATAGTGAAATTAGAGGACTTTCCCATGCATATGAGGGATATTATATTTCCTCCATATGACTTATAGTTTTGGTTTTATGCATACCTGAAGTTAGGCTAAAATCAACCTCTTTCTTGTATTGGAAGGGCATTCTTGAGCCCAGAATGGGTGGTATATTTATCATCTGGTCCATATGTAAGGTCAAAAATCTGGTTCTAGACATTATTCAAACCTTTGGATGTGTTGGTAGTGCCATTTTTCAGCCAATAAGTTCTAAAAATTGAGTTCTTAGACCATAGCTTCAACTTTGACAACAATTATTATCAGTTTTTTCGAGCTCCGAAATAGTATTGAACATTCACTTGCAGATGGAAGTGGGTGTCAAATTTATTGGAAAACATGTAATATTATTATATATATTTACTCAAAATGATAGATTTGCACCTGCCAGTCCTAGAGGCAAAGTTGCTAGTTGGAGGTCAAGAAGTTGTCTCTTCACTACCAAAAATTTGCATTTTAGGACCCTTTACTGCAACTTCTAACATGGATTGAATTTAGAGGTGGTTATGACTATATTTATGTTAAAATTAGATTTATTTCCCACACACATTATGGATCTTATGGTTCCTCCATACAACTTATAGTTTTGGTTTTATGAATTCCTGAAATCAGGCTAAAAATTAGCCTCTTTCTTGTATTTGAAACGGCATTCTTGATCCCAGAATAGGTGGTGGGTTTGTCTTCCAGGCCAGATGGGAGGTTAAGAACATGGTCCTAGATTATATTTTCCCCTTTGGACATGTTTATATTTCCATTTTTATCCAACAAGTACCAAAAATTGAGTTCTTAAATTGTAGCTTCAACTTTGACAACATTTGTTGTCAGTGTTTTCGTGCTCTAGAACTGTAGTGAAAATTCACTTGTAAGTGGAAGTGGGTATCAAGGTTCTTGGAACACATGTAATTTTCCTATATATACATGCTCAAAGTGGTGTATTTCACTTACCAGTCTCAGAGGTAAAGTTTCTAGTTGAAGGTTAAGAAGTTGTCTCTTCACTACCAAAAATTTACATTTTAGGACCCTTTATTGCAACTTCTAGCACATATTGTTGTTATAGGTGATTAAAAGTAGATTTAGAGTGAAATTACAATAATTTACCATGAATAAAATTATCTTTTGGTTCCTAAATATGACTTATAGTTTTGGTTTTATGCATGCCTGAAGTTAGGCTAAAAACCAACCTCTTCCTTGTATTGGGAAGGGTGTTCTTGAGCCCAGAATGGGTGGTGGATTTATTGTCCGGGCCAGATGGGAGGTCAAGAAACTATTCATATAAATTATTCACCCCTTAAAATGTGTTGGTAGTACCTTTTTTCAGCCAACAAGCACCAAAAATTGATTTCTCAGACCATAGTTTCAACCTTGACAACATTTGTTGTCAGTGTTTTCATGCTCCTGAACAATAGTGAAAATTCACTTGCAGGTGGAAGTGGATGTAAAGTTTCTTGTAAAATGTGTAATTTTACTATATATACATGATAAAAGTGATGGATTTGTACATGCTAGTCCTGGAGGTAACGCTGCTAGTTGGAGGTCAAGAAGTTGTCTTTTCACTACCAAAAATATGCATTTTAGGACCCTTTAATGCAACTTTTGGCATAGATTGATATTAGAGGTGATTCAAACTAGATTCAAGGTATAATTAGACTTTTACATGCACATGAAAGATCTTACATTTCCTCCATATGACTTACAGTTTTGGTTTTATGTATGCCTGAAGTTAGGCTAAAAATCAGCCTCTTTCTTGTATTAGGAAGGGCATTCTTGAGCCTAGAATGGGTGGTGGGTTTGTTGTCCAAGCTAGATGGGAGGTTAAGAACCTATTCCTAGATTTTATTCACCCCTTTGGATGTGTTGGAAATGCTATTTTTCAACCAATAAGCACCAAAAGTTGAGTTCTCAGATCGTAGCTTCAACTTTGATAACATTTGTTGTCAGTGTTTCCCTACTCTGAAATAGTAGTGAAAATTCACTTGGGGATGGAAGTGGGTGTCAAGGTTATTGGAAAACATGTAATTCATCTATATATATGTACTTTAAGTGTTGTATTTTCACCTAATAGTTTTGGAGGCAAAGTTGTTATTTGGAGGTCAAGAAGTTGTCTCTTCACTACCAAAAATTTGCATTTTAGGACCTTTTACTACAACTTTTGGCATTTCTCTTATAGGTGATTAAAACTATATTTAGGGGGAAATTAGAGGAAATTTCCATGCACATAATGGATCTTATGGTTCCTCCATACAAGTTACATTTTGGGTTTTATGCATGCTTGAAGTTAGGCTAAAAATCAACCTCTTTCTTGTATTGTGAAGGGTGTTCTTGAGCCTAGAATGGGTGGTGGGTTTGTCATCCAAGCTAGATGGGAGATCAAGAACCTGATACTAGATGTTACTCACCCCTTGAAACATGTTGGTAGTGCCATTTTTCAGCCAACAAGGACTGAAATTCGAGTTCTTGGACCATATCTTTAACTTTGATGACATTTATTGTCAGTGTTTTTGAGCTCCTGAATAGTATTGAAAATTCACTTGCAGGTGGAAGTGGGTGTCAAAGTTCTTGGAACATGTAATTTGATTATATATATGTGCTCAAAGTGGGGAATTTTCACCTGCTAGTTTTGGAGGTAAAGTTGCTAGTTGGAGGTCAAGAAGTTGTCTCTTCACTACCAAAAATTTGTATTTTAAGACCCTTTACTACAACTTATAGCATGGATTGCTTTTAGAGGTGATTATGACTATATTTGGGGTATAATTAAGAGATTTACCACACACACAAGGGATCTTATGGTTCCTCCATATGACTTAATTTTTGGTTTTATGCATACCTGAAGTTAGGCTTAAAATCAACCTCGTTCTTGTATTAAGAAGGGCATTTTTTAGCCTAAAAATGGGTGGTAGGTTTGTCATTCGAGCCAGATGGGAGGTCAAGAACCTAGTCCTAGATGTTATTCTACCATTTAGACATGTTGATTGTGCCATTTTTCAACCAATAAGCACCAAAAGATGATTTCTCAGATCCTAGCTTCAACTTTGACAACATTTGTTTTCAGTGTTTTTGTGCTTCAAAATAGTAGTGAAAATTCACTTATGGATGGAATTAGGTGTCAAAGTTATTGGAACACATGTAATTTGCCTATATAAATGTGATTTAATTGGTTTATTTTCACCTATCGATTGCAGATGTAAAGTTGTTAGTTGGAGGTCAAGAAGTTGTCTCTTCACTACTAAAAATTTGCATTTGAGGACCCTTTACTGTAACTTTTGGTATGGATTACTATTAGAGGTGATTCAGACTAGATTCAAGGTGCAATTAGAGGACTTTACCATGTACACAAAGGATCTTACAATTCCTCCATATGACTTATAGTTTTTTATAATGCATTCCTGAAGTTAGGCTAATAATCAGCCTATTTCTTGTATTGGGAAGGGTGTTCTTGAGCTCGAAATGGCTGATGGGTATGTCATCTATAATATATGGGAGGTCAAAAAACTGGTCCTAGATGTTATTCACCCCTTCAAACATGTTGACAGTGCCATTTTTCAGAAAACAAGCACTGAAAATTAAGTTCTTAGATTGTAACTTTAACTTTGACAACATTTGTTGTCAATGTTTTTGTGCTCTAAAACAATAATAAAAATTAATTTGTGGGTGGAAGTGGGTGTCAAGGTTCTTGGAACATGTGTAATTTTCCTTTACAGATGTGCTTGAAGTGGTGGATTTTATCTTGTTGGTTCCAGAGGCAAAGTTACCAGTTGGAGGTAGAGGATATTATGACAAAACTTTTGATGAGGAGCAGAAAGATGGATCAATTATGCCAATCCACCAAACTTGTACCCACAAACCCTCTTTGCACAAAACATATAAATTTGACATAATTCAATGAAAATTATGATAATTAAATTTATGGCTTCCCTACTTCAAATGTTGAAAGTGGTTTGGATGTTGGGGCAAGTTTATGGGAGGATATATGACCAAACGTCAGTATTATATGTGTGAGAGTGGGGTCAAGAGTGAGCAATAAGGTCAAAGGGGAAAAATAATATTTAAGAACATGAATTAGGCCTAGTAGGCCTTATAGTCCTACTTAGGCAAAAGTGGAAAATAGGTACAAGGAAGACTTGGGGCCTTCAATAAAAAGGCCAAATTGGTATGTTTCAGATGTCATGAGTACGTTTTCAACAAAATAAGATCAGTGGGAAGGTCAAATTGGTCCTTTGGAGAGTATGTACAGGGCATGGAAAACCCTAGATTAGTGAGCTTCAGGCATTTTCATGAGATTTAACCATGGGAATTTAATGAAACTTTATAATCTTGCTCCCCTATACATATACAAGGTGACTCAAAAGGTTTTAACTCAAGATTATATGAATGTGTATGGATTCTAGGACTGAGGGTTTGGAATAGGGCTAATTAGGCCTAAATGAGGGTAGGTCAATGAAGTAAGTGATAGTTAGAGGTGGAGTCAGGCTATGAAATTTGACATAGATATGAAAATGAATACAGTGTACCTATAAATGCCCTTATAATCACTTGAGAAATCATAACGTCTTCGTACAAGGCAAAATATAGTAAAAAAAGGCTACAAGCCTTGAGAGAGCATTGTGTCCATAAAGAATGGAATGAGATCATGTTATTGTTTGAGTACTTGAAGGGGGTTATATCATTTTTTTTATGATCATCTATGACCATATGTGATAACATGTTGATTTATTGAAACATAGACTAAGATTTGGTCCTTAAGACCCAAAGAAGGTGCCTAGGAAGAAACTAGAAAGAGATTGAGAGGAAATTTGTGAATGAGACATGAATGGAACGAGGTAAAAGAGGTATGGACAGAGATCAATGCCATCAAAGAGGTGATACTAAGAGTACAAGGAATAAGTACTAGGTGTAAGAAGTTAAATTAAGTCTAAAGAGTCAAAAGAGGAGCTAGCTTATGAAAGAAGATTCAAATCAAACCATAGCAAGTGAATGTCTGATTTGCAACATTATCCTAACAAAACAGAGCATAGCAAACCATATAAAGTGAATGTCTATTGGGTCTTAATTTCTTATAAGGGTCTGATTTACAACATTATCTTAACAAGTTATTCTCAATTTCATAACATTTGTAATCCTTAAGAATACTTCAAAACCAATCATTTATAACGTTCTAAACATAAGTGATTCAAACATGATTTACTTCATTGGTTTTCTTAAGTATTCATGTATAAAATAAGAATGTCATGTAAAAATGTTATATATAGGCATATAATGTCAATAATACATGCATTGCCATAGAGGCATATAAAATATTACATCATGTCTAACAACATAGTATTTAATGTCAGGTGAATACATCATATATGCATGTACAATGCCAAAAATGCATACATTTACATATAGGCATACAAAAAAATTCATCGTCTACAACATCTTAATCATCAAATAGTCTCCCTCTCTTTGCCTTCTTTTAAGAAGACTCTCCTTCGGATGCCCTACTTTTAGATGGAGATATCCCAAGTGCCTTAGATTGCTCCAAAGTTTGACTGTGGGTACTACGCTCATAACTCCCTTACATCTAAACATGTTCAAATACAAAAAAAATATTATAAAATTAACAAGTATACATGAAACTAGGTTAATAAACTCATGTATTAAAACTCATTTAAACATGCACTTACCGTAATCTCATGGTCCTCCTCAATTTGTCATTGATGCTCAACTAGGTCAATGCCAGGTTCAACTACACGAACATGCATGTCAAATTATGAAGAAACATGAGGAGTTGTCATAGTAGTCATCTAAATAAAACTCTAAAATGTCATATGACAGCCCTACATACACAATACATTTGTGCATATAAGTTATATTTGCCAAAGTATATAGTAAAATTATTAAAATAAAAGTACTAAATTATAATTCAAAATTACAAGTGCATATACATACCTCAGTGAGTACCTATGTAGATGGCATTGCATCAAAAATTCTTGAGTTTGTCTCAACTCATAATGATGGAGTGTCCACCCTAGTCATCAGTTGAACAAACAACCTAATAATTAATAACTTGGGCAATTCATTGATTAAACAAGTTGTTTAAAAACTTAGTCTTGCATACAGTCTAAGATTCAATTATAGTCCAAGCATTTTATTCTTTTTGTATAAATTTATGTGAAAGATTAACTAAGGAACATGTACAAGAGTGTTGAGAATAATATTTTTAGGAATTGAATTGATCTAGAAGTGGTAAAATCATATTTGTCCACAGTCGTTGTTCTTGGAAAACATATAGTTTGTAAACTAAGAAAAAATGTGCCTTGTGTTTAGTCTTGTAAATTTTTATGGATTCTAAAGAGTTTAAATAAGGATTTTTAATGATCATATAAAGGGGGAGATCATCTTTATATAGGTTTATAGTGATTTTACATTGAAAGAGGAAACAATCCCTGAGTACCCTATTTGTTAAAAGGAAACATACAGTCAAAAGACTGAGTTATATTATGTTCAAACTAGTTTGGGATTCCATTGAGATTATAAGGGGTATAAGATAGTAAATGGAGGTGTATATAATCCCATATTAGGTTTTGAATATATTGGGAGTTGAAGGAAAGGCAAAGTAATCATGTACCTTATTTTCCTATGTGCATAGGCAGGGTTGTAAAATGAGAGTTTTGAGCTTGTAATTGATTATGGGCTTTCAAAATTTGTTGTCTAAATGAGAAATTTATATAGGGTCAGTACAACCCCAATGAAAAAGTTTTAGGGTTTTGAAACCCACTAAGACAAAATTTATCCCCTTTAGTGTGCTCTCGGCCCTATGAATGGCTTAGAAACCCTGATTCTAGGGTTTAGTGTATAAAATGAGATTTGACCATTGAAAAGTTATAAAAACTTGTAATATTTCATTATTTGATGTCTTCTCACTATTTTACATGTTTTCAAGTTTTTTAGGTATGTAAAAGTACGTAAATGAGGTTGTGATCTAGTGTTAAGCCTAGAGAAGGGTTAAGGCAGAAGGGGTGATATAGAAACAAGAGAATTTGTCCAAAGAAGGGGGTCAAAAAATGATTAATTAAATTTAAATATTCAAATGGGTATCTTTAAAGGTCAATATATTATATATAAATTTTATACATATTTCATACTAAGGAGGTTTGCACAAATGGAGGGTTAATTGGTGAGAGGCCTAAAGAAAGAAGTATAATTTTCCTTGAGATTTGTGTCAGAGGGTTAATGTGGGATATGTATTGGCCAAATGGGTCCTTAAATATGTAATTATTTTATATTTAATATCTTTCAGATGCTCCCAACAAGGAGATTTACCCAAAAATAGGGTTAGTAGAAGGTAAATCTAAAAAGGTGTATGTGAGGGCTAAGTAGATAGATGGTTCGAGTTAGTGACATGACCAAGGATGTAGAGAGAGAGAGTGATAAGAAGATATAAGGATTTATTTGACTAATATTATCATTGTTATTTTATTAGCCAAAGGACTAAGGGAATGAGTTATGAATGGATGAATGAGAACCTTAAAAGGAAGGGATATAGGCAGAGTTTAGTATAGAAGTTGATATAGCTCTACATAAATGGATATAGATAGAACCTCTTCCTTGACTAGATATGGTAGGTCTTTGGGCCCCCTAAGTAGGTGGTGGTAAAAAACTACTCAACCCCATCTATTTACATGGGGTTGAGGTCCCCTATTTGTATATGGTCATAAGGCCTATGCCATATACATATAGGATATAGTTTATAGTCAACGTTATCCCAACAAAATAATGGAATATAATGGACACTCTACCAACAAACTAATGAAATTGATTAGTTATAATGGGATCAAGAGGTTATGCCATCTAAATTTATAACTCTATAGATAGAGATGAAATTATTATGCTCGAATGGAATTAGGATGGGGAATGAATTGCTAGTTATGACCATTTTGGATATCGATCATAGAGATTGAACCTCTATATGTGATTAGGATAACAAGGAATCAAGTGCCTGGGTATGAGGTTAGTATTTACAAGAAAGGAGTGGTGTGCATATTGATGAAGACATGATATGCTTGATTGGCAAATTGATAGAAATATATTATACCAAATAAATTTTATCAAATGAATTATATATATATATATATATATATATATATATATATATATATATATATATATATATATATATATATATATGTACATCTAATCTTATTGATTGGGATTGACCCATTATGGAAACTACATATAATGGTATATCAATAAAATGTCTAGCTCATTATTTTGGTTATTGAAAACATAGTTGAGATTGAGGATGAGTTTCTAATAAGTTATGCCAATCCATGTTAATACATCAAAAAATAAAAAGTCTAACAAAATTATATTAGGTATTTTATATATATTCTTACAAAAAATCTACCAAGGATGCAATTAAGGTGTATGAATGTACATTTAGAGTATATAAGATTCACTTGAAATTTTACCTCTATAAATGTGTATGGTGTCATACTGACATGAATAGATGTAGTAGCCTGGGTTGGCCCACTACCTAGTTGTGATGTCGAAGGCAACATCTCTTGGAACACAAAAAAAATACATATATATTATTTAATTTAAACATGTAAATTAGTTTTTACATTTCTATATTGTAAATATAACTTAAAAATTTAACATTAAATTTATATAAAAGATACCAACATGTGTGTAGAGACTCCCAACCTATCTCAACTAAATATGTGTGTCAACAACTCATCAGTCAAGACCACATTCTCCAAGCCCCCTGAAGTGCCACCATCATCATATGAAGGTCCAGTTCATATAGCACCACAACATTTACATCGATGGGGTTGGGTATGACCACTTGCTAGAGTATCTTGAGCATCTATCTCTGAAAGTCTACTCATATGATGAACAAGTGTATCAGTAAGCACACTAAGCGCATGCAAAGTGTCTATCTCCAAAACCTCAATCACCATAGAGGGAATATTTAAATGAAGTGGCTTTTGGGTAGAGGTCCTTACAAATTGATTAGGTACACAATGTGTACCTAGTTGATCCTATGTGGAGCCTTTCCCTCAACCCTGAAACTCACCATAGTCAAAGTAGTTTAGAATTTGATTGAGGACAAATTGGTAATAGAGTTTCACTAAAAATTATAAAGGGACCTCATGGTTCTTACATTAGCTCCAATTACTCCCAAAAATTGGCCTTAATTAAATCATGTTGGCATCGATGGACTGGGAAATGTTTGGTTATTATGGGAAATGGAGCATTGGTGGTTGGGTTGATAAATAAGGCATAAATTTGATCTTTTATTATATTTATTTTCTAAACCTCAGATGCTAACAATTTGTTAGCATAGTAAGCCCTATAACTATCCTTATATGACCTCCATTTATTAATTTGACTCATTATCTAGTCAACTTGACCTAATACTAACTCTAGGTTATTGGCCAAATAGGTGTGGTGGGTGTTTGTGGAAGTGGGCTCCCTCATTCTCCTAATTATTTATTCAATTTTAATTTTTTTCTCCACTATGTGAGAAACTAATTCCTCCTGGCTACCTGAGGGATCTAGGGAAACTACAGGAGGGTTAGACAGAGGGTTAAGTGGAGGGTTAGGATGGTTGGATGGAAGGTTAGGTGGAGGATTAGGTGGAGGTTTACACAGAGCATGACAACCTATTGTAGAGAAATAAAAAAACAAATTTGCAATTCACATTTAAAAAAAAATCAAAAAAATTGTTTTAAACAACAAAAAACATACCTCTTCTTGATGGTAACATCATCGATCTGGTGAATGGAGGGAAAAACATGAATCTTGCATGCCAAAACATGATTTTGTAGCCAAAACATGAATGGGAATTAGGAAAATGTGAATGGATGAAATATATGGGATGAGGGTTTTTTTTAATTGAAGTTTCCATAATGTGTACATGTTATTAAAACATATAATAACACATACATGTTCCTATAATGCATACGTGTTCCTATATATTTCAATAACATGTATACATTATAGTCATAATGCATATACGTTATGGCTCAGTAATGCCAAGCCATAATGCTTATGCATTATAAAAATAAAACATACATGTTATGTTATAATGTGTATGCATTATAGGGTGGAATTGTCCCCAACTCCATGCACATACCCCACTTAAAGCCATATCCTTCCATCTTAACCATAATTCCCCTAAAACTAGACCTATATACCAAATCTTGACCACAATATCATACCACAATGCTTGCAATTTCAATAATCACAACCAAATCCATAAATGCATATCCATGGTTAGTTCACTCACTAAACCAACATTTTAAAACAAACCATTCCTCTATCGTACCCTAGTTAGAATAATCTACTTTTGACTAACTAGCCGCCATCTTAGGCTAATGTTACATCTAGTTTATTGGCACAAAAACTATAATAAATTAACTATGTCATTGCCACCATCCAAGCTGAGAAATAGACTAATAGGTTTAAATTGGATGATGTGTTTTCTTACTGATTCAACATGGAGTATCTATAGATACCATTTCCTTCAGGGTACGAACCACCAAAATTTGATAAATACAAGAGTAAAGGATACCCTAAGGCCCATTTAACAAAATTATTTATCTATTGTGAGCCAATGGATTACAATGACATATACCTCCTAATTTTGTTTTCTTGAAGTCTTGTAAGATAGGCTTTGGAATGGTTTTTGAAATTACCAAATAATTTGATATCTAATTTTGTTGACCTTTGAGACAAGTTTGTGTAACATTTATTGTACAATATTGAACATGAGATTTCATTAGTAGATTTGACTCAAGCCAAGCATAAATCCGGTGAAAGTTCTGAAAGCTATCTATAGAGATGGAGAACACTTGTTAGTCATTTCACACATAGCTTACTAGATAGACAATTATTTTTTGTGTTTACCAAAAATTTACATAGTGAGATATCTTACCATTTGAAGCTGCAATGTGAACACACTTTTAAATAAATCATAGACAAAGGTTTGCTAATCAAAAAGGCCCTTAATAAAAAAGGGATTATAAATCTCACCTCATCTAATCAAAATCAAAACCAAAACTATAACATAGGCCAAAATTAGAACCCAAACCAAATCCAAGAGCAAGCATCAGCACTAGCCCAAGCTAGTATTTATGAAAAATTAAAGCAATTTATCCATAATAAGAATGTTGTTAGTGTAGACACTATAAAATCACACACATGGTCCTAATTGTCAAAATGCCTTGGACATCTCTTTCACTTTTTTGATTACACTGATAAAGTTGAAATAACCTATCTTGAACTAATCCCTTCACCTAACCCATTTAACCTAACCTCACCTTGGGTCTAGTTAGCCACTTAGCTAAATTAACTTACCCTATTAACCCTCACCCTAGATTACATTGGTTAGTTTAATAACCAACTAGCCCTTTCACCCTAACTAGCCTCTTTTTGACCCTTTAACCTCTTTGACCCTTTTTTTAACCCACTTCTATTCGATACCTCAATCATCGATGGTTAAGGCAACCATCGATGGTTACCCTATTCATCGATGGTCAAGTCCCCAAGCTAGTAACTCATCACCAACTATTTCCAAGGCAATCAAGAACCAAGTTTAATAGTTTCTTCCAAATCTGTCTTCTAAGACATCATAAATGCCTTGTAACCTACAATCTTGTCTTCTTACTCCATCATCTTTTGCTTATAAAAGGAAGTGAGCAAGAGGAGAAGGGGATCAAAAAATACATGTCCAAATTCTACATTTAAGTTATCTTCATACATATATTTAATTCTTCTAGGCATTTGAAGATTCTTCACATAGGTTTCTCCAGTAGCCACCAACCTAAACTTGTGGCAAATTTCTGCTAGCTCTCCTTTCAACACCATTATGCTACCAAAAATATCTTCATGATCAGGTAAGCATTTGATTACTTTTCATTTCTATTTCCTTTCCATCTACTATAATATCTCTACCAGGATATTACTCCTTACATCTTTCCCATCTCATTCTTGTTAGTTTGGACCCTCTGCCTTTTCATCTTATCATTACCAGATCTTGAACAAACCTTCTACATTAGATTGAGCTTGATCTCACCCCTTTGCCTACAAACCTTTATGGCATTCCTAGTCCCATCAAGTAATCACTAATAGTTACCCATAACTAATGATGGTTACCCATAACCATTGACATTTAGCCCTTTGTGACCAAAACTCTCATTTTCTACCATTAAACCATCCATTCACCAAACCCTGATTTTCCCATTTTCTATCAAAGACCTAACTAGACCCATACCATACTCGGTAAAAACATTTCTTTCAATAAATTATCATTTACCTTTATGTTATTTTATTATATCTTTAGCTTACATTGTCAAAGTATTCTTTTTTTTTAATTTCATGTATGCAACCTTCCTTTTTTTTCTTTCAACGTTAACTAGTATCAAAGAGTGGATTGATAGCCTCCATAGATAGCTCACACTTTCTTGGATCTAGTACTAGCTAGGCAATCCACCCTTTCTCTTTGTCTAACAAATAGGCTTGCTTTGAGTGCTTTCTTATGTAGGTCATCTTCCCCTAGCTAAAGAAGAGTTCTCCACTTCTTCTTGTTCATGCACACATTTCTACTAGGTTTTTATACCATATCTACTTTACCCTTTTCCACATATTGTATTTCTTTTTTTCTTCTTAGTCATAAAAGTTAAAATTGTAGCATAGACATTTTGGCACACCCGATGGGACACTAGTTCCCTTTCTTCTTGATGTGGGTCTTAGTTCCCTTTCTTCTTTATTGTATGCTCATCGAATGAAATCTGAAAAAAAAATTGGGTATAAAATAAATCTCTACATCTATTGGTTTTCTTGTCTTAATTAGCTCACATAGTTTAATTAAAGGCAACGTAATTGAACCTTAGATCACTTATTTTACACAAACCAAACCACATCACAATCTGAACATCATAACATACCTGAGACAAGTCCCAACTAGGATTTTATCACCTATTAGATCACCTTACCCTTTTCGATGATCCTATTTGGAGGTCATTACCAAGAGGAGGACCAACTCAGTTCTCTAGTTGAGTATAAAATCTGAAAATGATATATCAATTAAGCACCCTAGCTCGGCTTTAGGTGCATGAAGTGAGGGGAGAAAGCCCCAATACCAAGCCACGTACTTGTTTTTTTAGTATATATTTTCTTTGAGAACCATAAAAAACGTAAAACCAACCTTAGACTTCTCTTCTAGTACCTGTTTTACAAGCCAAATCTTATAACACTCTTTCACAACCTAAGGCATAAGACAAAAGTGAGATTAAAATGAATCCTACGTTTAAATACACTTTTAGTATATGCTTTTATTGCTTTGCTTTCTTCTTGTCTTCTCTTTGTGTGAGTTATAAGAAACTTACTTTCCATTATCTTATCTTTATTTATCTTGTCTCCATTTGCTTTGTTCAATGGATAACCGTCATATCTTCTCTCTGAGGGATCCTAAATTTACTAGGGTCATGAAGTACAATCATCTCACCTTAGTGTGATATCTTGCATCATGATCCACTTGTGCTCTTGATCTTACCTATGACCAACACATCTCACTTCTCAACAACCATCTAACCATTACCTCTACCAACACATAACCCATCAACACTTTCAGCCTCAATCACTTGACCCTTATTATATCCAAACCCAACCTCAACCATTTCAACATAACATATCTTTGGGTTACTCATTTCAACCCATATCTCAACCCCCTCAACTTCATCAATCCTTTGATCACCCTAATCCCTCTTCACTCCAATCCCCTAACACCACTTTGTGGGGACCTTTTCCACTTCAAAATTAGGATCATGTTCGTCACTTCACCAACAACTCCCAACCCAATCTTACCCACAACCAATCCAATTCTATCAATTACCCATCATATCTCACCCCCAACCAACCAACAAATTTTTAACTGCCACCTGATCTAGTTTTAATGTTATAGAACTGGTTTAATAAAATGGAATCAACCATTTATGGTACCCATGACCCACTGACTCTAACCTATCATTAATAAAAGTTCAACTACAACCTTTCAACCACTCATCAATAATCATTTTACCCTCCTCATATTCAACCAACAACCCCTCAACACTAGTTCAATAATTATCCTAACAAACCCCAACTTCAAACTATTCAACCCCATCAACCATTGAGACACATACCCCAACCATCATGTCAAACACCCTAACCCATTTTGTAGTAGCCTTATTTGTCTCAAAATCAATACTTGGGATATCTTATTTACTCTCAACCCAACCTCTCCATTGAATCAAACCCCTCAACTCAATTGAACATATTCAACTAATCTACCCTCTCAACCCAATCAACCCAACCCAACTCATCATTCTAACCCAATTTATTAAACCAATCAATTTCATCAAACCAACCAACTAACTCTTCACCTCAAGATTCATTGGTGCACCCTACTTCTAAGTGATACACTTCATTTATGGAATCATATTCCTCTATTCTTGATAAAATATTGGAGGCTTCTTCCATCAACCTCCCTCCAATCAAGCCCATCAAAATTTATCCTTAAAAGCCAATTTGGTTTAGAGAAAATGAATTTTGCCCCTATCATCTCACCAACAAACAAAACATTAATAGATGTGGCTCCTTTAAGAGGCTCATCCAAAACCTCATCAATCACAAGGAGGTCTTAAAAGGCATTCTCTACGTTCCCCCCAATCTAGCCTTGGATATATTCAAGCAATCAATCATTCAACCTCTTCCTTCACTCTTTTATGAGGAAATCTATGATCAAAGTCCTCAACATGATGAGGCCATTCCACTAGATTTGGTTCTTATTTCATCCACAACTAAAGAATCCATAATTCAACCTTCAACCTAACCACTTACTAACTAAGTGGAAACTTCTCCACTTTCCTCTAAAATCACTTACATGGAACCAACCAACCTATCTTTTTCACTCACCTACATCAAACCAACTGATCAACCCTATTCTTTCACTCATGTGGAATCCACTAACCAATCTTCTTCTCCCTCTTATGGGTAATCTTCCTTACCAATATTCAACCCAACCTTATCAACCTTTGACCCAACCAAAATTCTCATCAATCTAACCTTACCTATCATCATCCATCTAACATCACCTCTTAAATTAACCCAACCAATAAAATAACTAAATCATTTATATTGCCTCTTTCAACTGATTAAACTAGTTAATCAACCACTTCCCCTCACTTACGGGGACCCAATCGACCAATCTATCTCTCTCACTTATGGGGAACCAACCCACCAATATTTTTCACTCACTTCTAATTAACCTACCCTAACAAGCATCAACCCTATCTCCTCTAACATCAACTTAACATTATCAACCATTAACCAAGCCAAAATTGCCATTGATTAAACTTTACTCACAATCATTTTCTCCACCTTACCTTACTCAACATTACCTTTCAAACCAACCCAACCAACACACCACATGAACTATTTATTCTACCTCTTCCAACCCATCAAACCAACCCTTATGCCCTATAAATCAATCCTCATCTACATACCTTTTAACTCAACCATAACCAACCTACCTAATAGCCAATACCAAGTTTAACCCATCAAACTTACCCTTGCCTACCTAGACCTAATCTAGCCTTGTTTTCATAGCCTTGGATCAATAGAGGAAATTCCACCCAAACTACCACCCTTAACTTGAACCAATTAACCACTAACACCCCCTTTTGGAGATGGAGGAAGTCATCCTCACCCCTCCTCAACCTTCATATTAACCCACCCTTCCTCTTTAGGATCCTTTTCCCATATTTGACCACCCATGGAAGGAGAAAAATAGGGGTAAATTTCCCTCCATAAGGCTTGGACCATTTATTAATTAGATAACCATACCTTAACTAATTAACCCAACCTATTAACCAACTAAACTTCAACCATTTGGAGTTCCTTTCTCTTTTACCCTACTAAACCAAACCATTTTGGGGATTTACTTTCCCCCTTTTTTTTAGAGTTCCTTTTTACTTCACCCTACCAAACCAAACCATTTATGGGATTTACTTTCCCCTCTTTTTTTGAGTTTTTCTCTCCTTCACCCTACCAACTGAAACCCATTTGGGGGAATTACCTCCCCACCTTCGATTCAAGGGAGTTACTTTCCCTACCAACTTGGGAGTCACCCTCTCCCTCCCATTTGGAGATTACTTTTCTCCTTATTTACCAACCTATTTGGAGGGTCACCTTTCCCCACTTTATCTACCCATTTAGAGGTAACATTTCTCCTTCCCTTCCACCATGTGGTACATCAAATTGGGGCAACCCATTTTGACACCATTAACCTAACCATTAAGAGTCATTTTCTCCTCATTCTTTTTGAAAATCATTCTCTCCACTAAGCTATCACCAATCCAACTTCACCTCTTTTGTCAATCTCAATCCCTTCCACACTTAACTAAGTGTTGGAAAATAGTTGGGGGACATCCATTCTCTCGATGGACATCAACCATTTTGCAAGCATAGATTTGGGGCATACAGAACCTTAACCTTATCAGGTGATTTTTCTTTTACACATTTGTTCTTTGATTAAACCAAGTTCCTTGTCACCTTGGTGTGTAACTTAAGCTCATCTTTTGTTTTTTTATCACCTTCATCCCCTTCCCTTTAATGATAACTAATTAAAATAGGATCATGTGATTATCTATCACATAACTTTGCCTAATCCTAAGCATGGATATCATGGATCTACCCATGGCATGATCCTTATGGATACTTTTCATCCCTTTTTAGATAGAATCCCATGATCATCATCTCTTAAACCATTTTCACCATTCATCCTTATTTGACTTCCTTGTGTTATGGCTTCACCTCCATAAAGTAAAACCTCTAAACCTACATGGACTTGTCCATGTTTAAAAACTAGTATTTTTTCTATTTGGGATACCAAACTAATATTTTGGGTCACAAACTATTTCCAACATTCACAGATTGATCCCTTAAAGGACAGTCATCCCCATATATAGCTTGATTAATGAATAGACTACTCCCTCAAAGGATATCTATCAAACTTGAACAAATAATAAACTTAGACCACTCCCTCAAAGGATGGATAAGTCAAACAAATTAAAAGCAATCATTTGAAGCTTCCCACACTGATCAGCTTCACAAACTTCTCAAAAGCAAGAGCAAAAAGGCAAAATAGACCCTTTCTCAAAAGCAATGCAAGCATTCTCAAGAAAGTTATACTCAGTTTTCCCTTTTTTTATATAGCATTAGTAGACTTTTCGTATCGATCAGTCTACATCTAGCAAATGGCATAGACTTGTCTATCATGGATCTTAGTTTACCTAGAGAAGGGGCAAGCCATCCCCACAATAAGGTCACCCATTTTTCCTCACCCATTAACTATCACCCTCTACCTATCACCAACTAATTTTTATCCATTTCCTCTTTTGTCCTCCACAAATCAAGGGATTTGAGCTTACTTGACACCATATGATCATGATACCTTCTTTAACCATCGTAGAAATAAACAAAGAAAAAGCATGATAGGGGTTTTATGTTCATAAACTCTCCCATCTTTCCCTCATGGTCTTTATCAATCAAAAAATCTCTTCCTCCTCCTTATACTTTCATGACTACTTAAGAAGTCATGGCTTTCCCCTCTTCAAATATTAGAACTAACCCATCTAATTAACTACTTTGAAAATTTGCCCCCCAAATCTAACATGTGGTATATCCAATTGGGGCAACCTATTTGTAATCCACCCAACTTTAAACCATTTGGAGATACTCCTCTCTGCACACCTATTTGGGAGTCACAATCTCCCTAACCCTATGTATATTCCCTTTCCTTATCTACCATTAACCATCAACCTTTTGACCCAACTCTTTTGGAGGGAATTATCTTTCCTTCCTCCTTCACCCAACCAATTGTAGGAAAATACTCTTTCTCTACCCATTTTTGAAAATGCATAATACACTTTCCTTTTTTTCTATCATGGGTTCACATAGACATATGTCTCATTATGGTCCCACCTTACATAACACAACCTTTGACCTATCAAATTAACCTATCAATGAACATTGTCTTGGAGATTCCTTTCTCCTTCTTTCCCTCACATTTTGGAGCATACTTTCTCCACTCCTTTTTATGTCACCTTCTTTGACCTAACGTAACCATTTGACACCACCTCTCTCTGATCCACATTTACTTTCATCCACTAGCATTCAACCAAACCCCAAACCATGTGGTATCTCAAATTGGGGCAACTCATTTGAAGCACCACTTGAATCTTTATGGGGGATTTCCATCCCCACCCTTTTTTAGAGAATACTCTTCTCCACATTTACATTACCCAATAATTTTACCAGAACTACATATGACCTAAAGCTTATATTAGATCCTATATCCATAGAACTATATAGGCAACATCCACTTGCCTAGTGCATATGGATTTAGCTCAAACACCCTTTTCACCTAACCATTAACCATTAACCCATATTTTACCATCTACCATTTGGATATATCATTTATCCATCTTTTCCACTTATCATAAATACATACGGCCTAAAGTTTCTATTGGATACTATGTCTGTGAAACTATGTAGGCAACATCTACTTACCTAGTACATATGGAGTCAACTCGACCACCCCTTTTCCAACATACCTTTCACCCAACCATTAACCATTGACCAATATTTTACCATCTACCATTTGTAGACATCATTTCTCCATCTTTTCCACTTGGGTGAACTACATTTGGCCTAAAGTTTTTGTTAGATCCTATATCTATGAAACTATGTAGGTAATATTCACTTACCTTGTGTATATGGAGTCATCTCGGCCTCTTTTTTTAAAACATTACTATTAAACATTACCATCTCACCGCATACACCTTAAACATTGACCATTTTCACCCAAACCTCTCACATCTTTTTATGATGACCTTATTGTGGTATTTTGGACCACACCAACCGAATTTGCCATGTTGACCATTTGAACATTTAAACATTTTGCACTTAGTGCATGATGAGAACATTATATTCCTCTATAGGATCACTTCTAATTTTATATTCCCATACAAGGGATCACTTATAAATTTGGATACCCCCACATAAATTGATCCATTTTCCTTAGAAGGCTAACAAGTGTACCTAGCCATCACAATACAATCATGTTGTCCATTGGTCCCCTGTGTTCTTAGTGTTGAGCTTATTTTTTATCAACATTGGCATCCTTAGTCTTTGTGCAATCTTGGATATCACATATTTATTGCATCTTGTGCACATGTTTGCATTACAAATTCCCAACTTTGAACCACGCTTCAGTCACCCACCTCTGTGACTAACCATACACCATTCATCAAACCCTGACCTGATTTAGATTTTCCTCATCATCTCCTAGTTTGAGGGGAGCTTTCCCCCATACTTGGGGCAAACTAACCTTTAACCAACCTTCAATTGACACCATCTTTTTTTTATTTTTTAGCTTATGGATACAAGCTACATAACAAAAAGGGGCAAAATCTAGACACTAGAAAACCACACACATGGTCCTAATTATCAAAATGCCTTGGACTTCTCTTTCACTTATTTTGACTACATTGATAAAGTTGAAATAACCTATCTTGAACTACTCCCTTCACCTATCCCATCTAACCTAACCTCACCTTGGGTCTAGTTAGCCACTTAGCTAACTTAACTTACCTTGTTAAGCCTCTTAACCATCACCCTAGATTACATTGGTTAGTTTACTAACCAACTATCCCTTTCAACCTATCTAGCCTCTTTTTGACCCTTTAACCCCTTTGACCCTTTTTTAATCCACTTCTATTTGGTACCTCAATTGCCGATGGTTAAGGTAACTATCGATAGTTACCCTAACCATCGACAATTAGGTCCCTGAGTTGATAACTCACCACTAGCTATTCATGAGGCAATCAGGAACCAAATTAAATAGTTTTCACTTGATCCATCTTCTAACACATCACAAATACCTCATAACCTACAATCTTATCTTTTTACTCTATCACCTTTTACTTATAAAAAGAAGTGAGTAAGAGGAGAAGGGGATCAAAAAATGCATATCCAAATTCTATATTCAGACTATCTTCATACATATATTCAATTCTTCTAGGCATTAGAATATTCTTCACATAGGTTTCCCAACAACCACCAACCTGAACCTCTAGTGAATTTCTTCTAGCTCTCCTTCAAGCACCTTTATGCTACCAAAAATCTCTTCAAGATCAGGTAAGAATTTGATTACTTTTAATTTCTATTTCCTTTTCAACTACTTGAATATCTCTATCAGAATCTTACCTCCTTACACCCTTCCCATCTCATTCCTATTAGTTTGGACCCTCTACCTTTTCATCTTCTCATTACCAGATCCTAAATAGACCTTCTACATTAGATTAAGCTTGATCTCACCCCTCTACCCATAGACATTTTTTACATTCCCAATCCCATCAGGTAAATATTGATGGTTAGCCATAACTAATGATGGTTAGCCCTTTGTGACCAAAACTCTCATTTTTCACCATTAAACCAACCATTCACTAGACCCCGCTTTTCCCATTTTCTATCAAAGACCTAACCAAACCTAGACCAAACTAGATCAAAACATTTCTTTCAATAAATTAGTATTTACCTTTATGTTAGTTTATTATATCTTTAGCTTAAATTTTCAAAGTATTCATTCATGTTACTTTCATGTATGCAACTTTCCTTTCTTTTCTTTCAGCATTAACTTGTATTAGAGAGTGGATTGACAACCTCTATAGATATTTCACACTTTCTTGGAACTAGCAATAGCTAGGCAATCCACCCTTCCTCCTTGTCTAATAAACAAGCTTAGTTTGAGTGCTTTCTTATGTAGGTCATCTTTCCCTAGCCAAAGCAGAGTTCTCCACTACGTTTGGTTCATGCATGCATTTCTACTAGGTTTTTCTACCATATATATTTTACCCTTTTCTATAGCCTTTATCTCTTTATTTCTTCTTAGTCATAAAAGTGAAAATTCTATCATAAATAGTTGGAAATGGAGTAACCTAATAATATTATGTCCAAATGGTGAAAACACTATCTACTCAGCCCACATAATAGATACAACTTAATCCTCACCAACAAGCTATTCAATAAGCACAACCTTCACAATAACCTAAACCAGCTCAACAAATGCAACAACCAATACCTTTTCAAAATCCTCCTCTAATAATAAATGTGCCTATTGATCGAGTCTTTAGTGACCTTGGAAAACCTATTAAATCCATGTTTTTCAAGCTAGCCACTTCTAATCTGATTAGTTGGCCCATATCAAAGCACTATCTTGAGGGCATTCCTTATCTAGACTAGCATAGAGAAAATAAGTTATGTGAATACCATTAGGTTCATGGAAATAATATACACTATTATGTGAAAATCAAACATATCTTTGAAATATGTTGGAATATAGGGAGATTACATTGAATAATAAAGCTTCTACATCTAATCAGAATCTAGGTATTTATCAAAAAACTTTTCCACAACATAACAATACCAACCACTAATAATCACAAAGGCCAGAACAATAGTAGAAAAAGTATAAACAGTCATATGACAACAACAACAATTCTAGAAACAATAACAATGTCAACCAAATGGATGGAACCAAGGATGGAATTATTCCAATACCCAACAAACACACCATGTATTTGTACATGACTACAACAAAGTTGTAGGCCATATTATGAGAGGTCATATTTCCATCATCACCATCAATCCAAGACTAAGTTATAATCAAATAGGACTATTACTAGATAATTCTAATCAATCCACCTATGCCATCAATCCTTCATTTACTTGGGACTACATATAGGTGCAATAGTAATCACGGATTACTATTTTGAGACCTTATACTGATAAATCATCATTACCCCATGGCCACCTATAAGTGTACTGGTAACTAAGACTTCTCCTATTTGGTCCCCCTTTACCATTCTTTTCTATCAACAATAGCCCTATATCTGATCCCGATTGTGTAATCACAACTTAGTGGTCAAATATTACCATTCCCAGCCCATAGCCACCTGCCACCAAACCCATCCAACCCACCATTCTAATTAGGAACAAGATATATACCTTAATTAAAGAAAAGATGTTTGATATTGTGGAACAACTTCATAAAACACCTACATAAATTTCCATTTTGGATTTGTTGTGTACATCTACCATCCACAAGAACATCTTAACAAAGTTCCTAGGATAATAATAAGTTCCAAATGAAATAAGCCTAGATAAACTCCAATATTTAGTTGGACATCTACCCCTAGGCCAATAGTTGACCTTCAACCAACGTGATATGTTATCCCTTGGACCTCTCCATAATAATTTATTATACATTAAAGTTGTCATAACATGGAAGAAAGTGAAATGTGTCCTCATAGACAATTGATTGGGCCTAAATATTATATCTTTGAAGCTTATCAAGCATCTTAGATATATAACAACTGATCTCTAGTCAGAAATGATCACTATCAAAGTGATTTAACTATTTTGGGAATATTTGAGTATTATTCCTAATTTAGTATATGGTATGAGTTAAATAAATTAGTAACTAAGATAATTAAGCTACTAATTTATATAATTTAATTGTAATTTAAACCTTTCTAAAATAATAATAAGTGAGGAAAATGTAACTTAACTTAGGCTGGACTGGGACGGTTGAGACAGGGTCTAGAATCTATTGTACAAGACTGAGATAGTGTCATAAATGAGGATTTGGCCTTCATTTCATGAAAGTACAAGAGTATTGAAATAAGACACCCTAGGATCCAGTGTTATAGTCATCTTTTATTACTATTATCTTAGAGGCCTGACCTTTCTAGGTTTTATTTGTTGTCTCTATGTGAGCCTACCTATGAAATTTTGGATATTGGGTGTCTGCATAAATCCATGTAGAGTTGATTTAATCTTACAACCCTAATGTCAAAATTTTTTGAGAAAGAGGGGGTTTAGTGTGTGTAATATTCACTGAATGTGTATCCACACCTCTTGTGTGGGCACACTACCTACATACCAATACTCTAAAGAGGGATCAAGCCATATGTAGTTCTTCCACTTGATGTGCTTTGTGCAATTGTGTATGAGGATGTAAAATGATAAAAATGGGTGTGCTTAAGGTGGCTAGGGACTGGTGTAAGGCTTTGAATAAACTTGTGGCTGTATTGGATGGCAGTATGTAGAGAATAGTGAAATATGTGTAAGTAGTCTCACTTGTTTGTGATATTTTCCAACCCCTTATAAATGAACTTTGAATGGGATTTTATAGATATATATTGGTCATGGGTCGAATGTATTCACATTATGCTAACAAGAAGAAGGATATGAACTAGAAGGAAATAACTGTTGGAGCTAAAAATGCAATTAAATAGGAGAGCCAAAAATAGACACCCTAGGGTCTATTGCTATAGTCCAAGTTGGGTGTTATTGTCCTAAAGGTATGGGACCTAGGAGGATGGAACTATCATAGAAAATTCAACTTACTGAGCCAAAATTAGGTCTTAAAAGTTTATGGATGGTCAATTATAAGTAAAAAGGTGTTTGGAATGGTCATGAGAGAATACAAGGACCTATGGGCTGGGTGTCACAAGCCACACTCAAGTTACCAATTTTCACATTTTATATGACTACATTCCCCCCCCCTTTATTCTAGTGATGTAGTAAAGTGAAATACTAAGATAAAGGAAAAATATAAATCCTACCTAAACTTACCTGTAAGGGTGAAGCCCATGAAGCTGTGTGATGCTAGGTGTGCATAGAGAGAACATGTTGTGAAGTGTAAATTTGTAAGATAAAATAAAGAGTATATTAGTTCTTACTAGATACATTATATTTAAAATAATAATGTACAACATCTAGGTAAAAGAGAGAGAGGAAGAGAAAGGAATGAATACACCTCACCGGGTATGCAAACCAATAAAAATCTTATTGTGATGATGAGTATGTGCTAATTAATATTAGATGATGTTGGATATGTGTTGTACCAAGAGTAATATCATGAATAGAGCTAAGTGCTCAATTCCCTAAGAGTGGCTCAATAATGCAAAGGCTATCCTTTTGGCTCCATCATCACCCATTAAGTGAAGCTATGTGATCTTATGTGTGTTAATTGATGTTTAGACTATGTGTTTAATCCCTCTAAGTAGGTGGCTAAAGAGTACAAAGTCTAGATTGTCCTTTGGCTCCATCATTTCCCCATGAAGTAAAGATATGAACTAATACTAATATGAAATGTGTGTCATATGAGATGGCTCATAAATCACATGAATGTTCTGTAACCTAATAATATAGCATGGATATCTGAATGTGTGATGGAAACAAGGCCACTCTTGGCCATTTAAAAAGGTGGAGATTATGCTTGTATGAAAGCCACTCTAAAAATGGGTAATAGTCTTATGTGAAAGCCACTCAAAAATGATGACAACCACCTATAGATGGAATAAGGCACACAACTACTGAGAATACCTTAGTAATGTACTAAACTCAAATAAGAAAAGAAGTCAAATGTACCATGCAAATTTCCACCAATCATTGGTGTCTAAAACATAGATTTTGATCTGGAAGTCATACAAACTACCTAATCTGAGATTGGATTGAGAGCCATCATGCCATGCATAATGCCCCTATATCAAGATTCTCTAAGAAAAATAGTACTAAAATTGTTGATTCTAAATTGAACTGTTGTTGACAAAACTATAACTATACTTACTTTCCTATCTATTTTTGAAAAAATTAGTTTTTTTGTTGCTTGGAAAGGAACACCAAAATTGAACACCCTACTATTTGGCACTATAGTCCAATATTGGTGCTCTTGTCCTATGTTAATTTTGATGAATGCTCTATAATTGTTGCTATCTACTTCGTCTGTTCTGCTTGGTTTGAAGTCTGGTTATTGTTTTGGGTGTTTTGAAAGCTAGTATTTTTACTAATAAGAGCTTTGATCTTTATGACAAAACCCCTATTTATTTCCCCCTCTTTTGAGAGTAGGAATGACGATCCTGGAATGACTATCCTCAAAATAAAGAGCCTTACAAGTGTGTTATGCTACAAAATACATGATATAACAATGATAATCGATAAGATATCTCAAGATATAGCATGGTTTATAATGGAGATTATTAGATCAATAGGGATATACTTAGATAGATATAACAATGTAATAGCATGTGCAATATAAATAAACTAGAACTAGAAGTGTTAGTTATTTGTTAATTGGAAAGGAGGGATGGAACATGATGTCCATCATAGCATCCAAGAAGTCAATATAATACATGATGTGGATCATGGAATTAGAAACAATTGAAAAGAAAACAAGTAACAAGCATGTAAGGCAAGAAAAAATAAGCCATACAAGAGTGGCCAAGGGGCTAAGTAAACAAGGGACATGAGCACATATCACGCAAACTAGAAATCAAGCATACCAGGTATGTGCAAGTGCCACATACACATAAAAATGTAATAATCAAGATTGGCACGAGGGCCACAAGCACATAGAAGAGTACAAGAAAAGGACATTGGCAAATGTCCTAAGGCACACACAAGAATAAAATCAAAGGACATTGGAAAATGTCTTAAGGAACATACAAGAGACAAAACATGAAGTGAGGAATGCAATCACATATATCTATGCAAATCAAGAAAGGAAAGCATGTAATATACTAGAAATACAATCACATCTAACTAATCAAAGAAAGAAGTGAAATTATACAAAACATGGAGTACAAGACTAGGTATATGCTAAGAAATACATAAGTGCTATATACTAGTGAATGTTGATAGAGTAATCTATGTAATCTAGTAAAAAATGTACATTATCATGATAACTAGAGTATGTGGTGTAGGAATGACATAACCTAGATGGTATAGTCATGTAGAAGATGCCCCCAGGGAGTAGATATATCGATGTATGTCTCGAATGTAGTACAATTCCCCCTCAATGGGTAGAGTTAAGAAATCAAGGATTTGGATGTCACTACATACACTCATAGAATATCAATTGAAGCATGGTAATGTAGACAAGTTGACAAATAATAACATAGAAAAAAAATTGTAAGTCTAGCATAGTAATAGAAATCTAAAGAATGGATGATGCATATAATTGAAATATTTTTATGTTTTTGAATTATTTGAATGCTTTTGTATTTTGAAATGTTATATTATTTTTGGTATTTTGACATATTTGAATATTTTTGATGTTTTTGATATAAGCTATGTATAATCAAGATTGAGAAGAAATGATACTAACCGATAAGTCTCATGGGAGACTCCTTATCATGGTGTCCTATATCAAGGAGAGGGAGCATACATGATCATGAAGCATGATGGAAGGGTTGAGACTGTGACTCTAAAAGCTGTATATATTGTAAATGATTTGAAATCTCTAAACTAGAAATCAACTTTGGGGTCCCCCTGTAACTCTGAGAAGTGAATAAAACTATAGGGATATTAAAGACCCATATGGTAGTAGGAGAAGCTCTCTAAACATGTGCTCTATGTGTAGAGGCATGAGACTTCCCTAGGTGTGAACATTGTAGCTGAAAACTATCTATAATTTTGAAACTATGGTTTCTCTAAAAGAGAGATATATGGAAGTGTATGAACTCTCTATGTTGGCTATGGAGACCTTGACTATGTCTAAATCTAAACTTGAGGAGGAACTAAAATTGGTGGAGACATTGTAACTGGTGGCATAACTAAAACTATTGGCAAAACTAAAACTGGTAAATGCAACATAGTAGATGGATCTAAAGTGGGGAGTGGTAACTCATATGAAACTTAACCAACTATAACAACCTAATTATCATGAATGAATTTCATGCATTTATGAACTATGGAAGGTAATACTCAAAATTTCTAAATTCATGGTCAACCATGTAACATATTGAAAACTCTTGCATTGGGAATAATAGTAAATGGTATGGCCACATGTGTTAGACCAACTTATAGAGGAAATACAATCTCACCCAATGAATTATGTATGTACCCACTGAATCTGCTGCTAATTGTATCTGTCGGGGTAATATCCTTCTCTGAATATCCCAAATGCTACAATAATGTCATAGTGCACATGTTCACACTATATCCATTGTCTATGAGAACACTATGAATGGGATGATAATGAATCTAAGATCTGATAAATAGTGCATGATAATCTAAATCATCCTCAACTATATTCTGCTCTAAAAAAGAGATCGAAGGTCTAGCTGAAACTCTTGAATTATATACACCAATCATGTTACTCAAAAGATGTGACTCAACTAAAGGTTATTGATATGTAGCTGGTATATGATGTGCATGATATGTATGGTGAACACCTGATGTATCCACTATCTCTTGTTTAGAATTTTGTGGGAAAGGATTTGAGAATATTTTCAAAGTTTTATCATGTGTTTGTTTTACGTGAGGAGGCTTAATTGAAATGCCAAGATCAATAACATTACCATTTATCCAATAATGTATCTTGTATTTCAAACTTGTGCATTTGTTTGTTGTGTGGCTTAGTTCCCTATGAAAATCACAAAATGAATTTGGATCATATCCCCATGGTAGAGGCTTTATTGTATCAATTTCTTGAATACAAGGGAAAGATATGATATTACATTCTAAAAGCTACTGTAAAACTCTGGCTGGAGATACTGGTAGATTGGAAAATTTTCACTGAGAAGGTACTGATAAAACCACTCACTAAGAAGGCTCTAAATCTACATTGACTGTAGGTTTATTTTGAATCTTGCTATCATTAACCTTTACTTTTTATGGGACTTTGATGTTACTATTGTTTATTATTTCTGTTATACTTGTGTACTTGATTTTGCCCATTGAAATTAATTTGACTTTCCTTTCTTTTAGTGTATGACATAACTTAGTCAAGGAAGAGAATCTTTTGAACATTATTGACTCATCCAAAGATGGTCGAAGACTCTTTTTGAAGAGATCTTGTAACTCTTGATCGGCCATGGGGATAGTCATCTTAGCTGATATAGTCTTATATCAAAGAACATAATATGTGAGATGTTCATTTTCCCTTTGTTTCTATTGTGCAACTTAGGAATAGGAAACCTTATCACCAATGCTAATGTTAACATGATTTAGGAACATGTCAGCTAAAGGATTGAATGCATTGATCAACTAATTCGGTAAACTATAGAATCATTGTAAAGCATAATCCTTTTGACTCCTTAGAAATAGCTTGGCTAATAGCCAGTCATTTGGCACATAGTCTAATCATGTTGTTTGAAAATATCTCAAATGTTTCTCTATATCACCCTTGCCATCATATAGAGTGAGCTTGATTTGAATAAACCTTGTGCTAAGGGTGTAGAAGCAATATTGCATATTAATGGTGTATGTAGTAGAGTAAAAGAATCCAAGGCCTATGTAGGTCTAAAGGCACCTTGCTCAAGATGTATCACCTTGGATTGAAGAGTTTTTATCTCTTGCACAAGGGTTGCCACATAAGGAGATAAAGATGTACTAGTTGTAACTAGTGGTGCTTCATAGGAAGGTTGGGCTGTTATAGGGGGTTGTTAAGACATAGTTTCCCTTGTAGTGTCATGTGCAACTAATTATTTTGTGGTTTGAGAAGATTGACCATTTTTCACTTTTTTTATTCTTCTTGTAGTATTTTAAGCATATCAATATGTTTAGTTAAAAGGTCTTGAAGTTCCCTCTTATCAGTTTCATCAAAACTGGTGTATTGGGCCATTATTAAAGTAGAAAAACAAATTAAAAGTTGATTTAATTTTTTGTAATAATTTGTAATAAGCATAGTGTTATGGAAGGAAAGTAATCAATAAAGGAAATGTAAAGTCCTAAAAATAGCCAACTAAAAGATGCATAAAAAGGATACAAAACTCACAAACATATAAGGTGATACCTCAAAAGGAATGGGACCTAGTATATGTAACTGGGGTTTTGAAAATGATTATTTTTAAAATTTACTATATAATTTTAAAATTAAATTGAATTTATAATTTAAATAATCAGGTAAAAAATCAAAAAATTATTATAAAATTATTGATTTAAAGGGACCTATTATGTGCAACTAGGGTTTGGAATAAAAATAACTTTTAAAAATTATTGTGGAATTTTAAAAATTAAATTGAATTTCTAATTTAAATAGACAAGTAAAAAATTAAAAATAATAATGTAAAAATCAACAAGTAATTTACCCTAGGGTTTTTATGCATAAATGAAGTCGAGTTCATCAAATGATTTAACTATTTTGAGAATATTAGAGTATTATTCCTAATTTAGTTAAGGGTCTGAGTTAATTAAATTAGTAAATAATATTTAGATAACTAAGATACTAATTTGTATAATTTAATTGTAATTTAAACATTTATAAAATATTAATAAGCGAGGAGAAATGTAACATAGCTTAAATTAGACTAAGATAGTTGAGACAGGGTCTAGAATTTATTGTATAGGACTGGGACAATGTCATGAATCAAGATCTAGCCTTCATTTCATGAAAGGATAGGATCATCAAAATAGGACACCCTATGGTCTGGTGTTAAAGTCTTCTTCTACTACTATTATCTTGGAGGCCTAAGATTTTTGAGTTTTGTTTGTTGTCTCTTTGTGAGCTTGCCTATGAAATTTTGAATGCTAGATGTCTAAAAAAACCCCTGTAGAGCTGATTTAGTCTTCAAACCCTATACTTCATTATGCATTTACAAACTTTGAGAAAGAGGGGGGTTAGTGTGTGTAAGATGCATTGAATGCGTATTGACAACCTTTATGTGGGCATGTTGCCTATATACCAATACTCTGAAGAGGGATCAATCCATATGTAGTTATCCCACTTGATGTGCTTTATGAAATTGTGTTCATGAAGATGTAAAATGCTAAAACTAGGTGTGCTTGAGGTGGTTAGGGATTAGTGTAAGGGTTTGAATAAGCTTGTGGTTTTATTGCATGGTTGTATACAAAAAATAGGGAAATATGCCTGAGTATTCCTGCTTGTTTTGTGATATTTTCCAACCCCTTCTAAATGAACTTTAAATGGGATTTTATAGATATTTTTTGGTCATAGGTCAAATGTATTCATGTTAGGCTGACAAGAAGAAGGATAGGAACTAGAAGGAAATGGCCATTGGAGCTAAAAGTGCAATTAGAAAGGAGCATCAGAAATAGACACCCTAGGGTCTATTGCTATACTCCAAGTTAGGCACTATTATCTAGAAGGTATGGGACCTAGGGGATAGAATTATCATAGGAAATGTAGCTTGTCTAAGCCAGAATCAAGTCTCAAAAGTCTACGAATGGTTGGTTATAAGCAAAAAGGTGTCTAGAAGGGTCATGAGAGCATGTAAGAAGGACCTACGGGTTGGGTGTCCCAAGCCACACTCAAGCTACCAATTTTCACATTTTATATGACTACACAAAGCCTAAAACAATGAAGAACAAGAATCACAAGGCACCATCAGCTTACCAATTATCATTGGGCCCTTGACCCATGATACACTATACCACGTGTTAAACCTAGATTTGTCTTATAATTTACTTCTGTGTAGACCTTGGATACATGAAATTCATGTAAACCCTTCAACATTTTAACAATTTCTCAAATTCTCTCACTTCAGTCTGGAGATCACCATCAATGGAGATTTATAGTCCTATGAACATTGTAAACATTTAGAGGCTGAGTACAAAATCTATAATTACCTCTTTCGCCTAGATTCGATTCCCAAAAAGGATAAAAGAAAATAAATAATTGTTGACTTACCAGAGGCCAAATGCATATACCTAGACATCCTTGATTCATCTTCCCATATGCCACCTCTTGAGTTATCTAATCATTTTACCATCTAAGCCAATGGCCCAGGAGAATATTTGACCCATGATAGATTCCACATTACCAAGCTTCTATAGAACCCCAAGTCCTATGGAAGACCTAAAGTCAAGCTACCCTACATGGAAATGAAACAAAAAGGAAAAGGCAAACTGCATAGTCCATCTCCTATCCTTTTCACACTGAACATTGGCTAAGAAGAGGACCCACATGCCAAAAATGAATCATTATTATATAATGATAAGTTAGATGACTATTAAAAAAACTCTAAATATCCTAATCCTAACTGGATCACAGAGAATCAAGCCTATGAAGGAGGAATCCTTAGGCCAAATTAATGAGATACACTTTAGCCAATATTTATAACATGGTACAAAGGAACCTATGGTCTTGGATTTAAACTACCTAGGAGTGACCCCATGTATCTTATTCACATTCCAATGCCAATGACAAGTGATGATGATTCAAATAGTGAAGCAAAGTCTGATCATAGCATTTACAAAGACCTTGTCAATACTAATTTGTTTGATCCTAATGCCATGTGTACCCTTACCCTAGTTATTCATAATAATTCACATCCTCTTTATCACCCTCAACTTATAGCCTGGAACCAATAAGAATCCATATTGTCAATAGATGACTTTGAGAATGATGAGGCCTTTTACAATTTCCTAGGCCCAAGAGACAATGTTTCATTGGGAGACCACAAATAAGGGTTCTCTTTCAAACTAGACCCTACAACATATTTTGGAGAACCGGTGAACACCCTTAGCCACAAATAAAACATTGAGGTCCCAAAGTGAAAACCTCTTTGAGGTGCTTTCAGACTAGGGTAAAAGTTAAGAAAAAGGCCAACCTTTTGGTGAAACCCTGCTCTAGGCACCATTATATGGAGGTGTTCACTTTTCCTCAAACATAACTCAAGAGACCACCAACGAAGAACTTAATTTTCATTCTATGTTTAGTTTTAAAACATAGCATGCCTTTGACCAAACCATCCAAGAGTTTCCAACCATGTTTTTAACATGGCCATCCCTACCATTGGGATATTTTGATTCATCTTATCTAAGATAACTTGAAAAGTCAGTCCAAATAAAGGACTTTGTCATTGTTAGCCAATTCAAATTGTTGCCAAAATATTCTTGAAGATAGTTTGACTCTCCTCATATAATATACTATATAAATCAACATCGAGACTCTAAATGACCCAAAATAGATCAAAATAGGCATGTCCCTCACTAAGGAGGAATGTAAAATCTTTACAACCATTTTAAGGGAGTTTGTTGACATCTTTGCTTGGGCATATGAAAACATGATAGGTTTGGACTCCACTTTGGTTGTACACCACCTTGTTTTGCATCATGATGCCAAACCTATGAAGTATAAATTATGTAAGATGCATCTTGGTATTGTTTTATTAGTAAAGAAAGAGTCATAAAAACTCTTAGAATCAAAATGTATTCGATCAATTGACTATTCAGAATGGATCTCGAATGTTGTGTCAATTAGTAATAACTAGAAGGAAGTAGAATATGCACTGATGTTATAGATATAAATAAGGCCTACCCTAAGGATGACTTTCTTCTACCAAAAATTGACATGATAATTGACTCCACTACAAGGTATGAAATGCTTTCACTAATGGATGTATTTTTAGGATATACTCAGATCCAGATTATACCAGAAGACTAACATAATATAGCATTCACCACTCCATTGCGAACATTTTATTATTAGGTTATTCCATTTAGTCTCAATAATGATGGGGCCACATACTAAATATCCATGACCATCATATTTCATGACATGATACATGAAATTATTGAAGACTATGTCAATGACATATCTGGTAAATCAAATATCCATGTCGATCATCTAGCTGCATTACAAAAAATATTCCAGAGGATTCATGAATACAAGATTAGATTTGATCCTAAGAAGTGCATTTTTGGTGTCACTTCATGAAAATTATTAGGATTCATCATCTCTCATAGAGGTATTGAATTTGATCCTACCAAAGTACAAGCCATTACTCACATGCCACCACCATCTGATTTAAAGTAACTCTATAATTAATAGGGAAAGATTCAGTCTATCAGACACTTCATTTCTTAATTGGCTAGAAAATTCCATCCATTTACACACTTACTAAATAAGGGTGTCACATTTCATTGGGATGAAAAATTCCAAAAAGCTTTTCAACACTTAAAGGACTATCTTTCCAATCCACCTGTTTTGTTACCACTTATGCCAAGAAAGCCATTTCTATTGTACCTCTCAGTAATAGATAAATCCCTAGGGGCACTTCTAGCTTAGCATGACAATAATGGAAAAGAACATGTCAATGAATACTATCTAAGTTGTACATTGGTTGCATATAAACACAATTATACACCTATTGAAAAATCCTGTTTATTTATGGTATTTGCAACACATAAACTATAGCATTATATGCTTAACAATAAGACCTTATTTATTTCTAAAGTAGATCCACTCAAGTATCTACTATTTAAATAAGCTTTACAAGTCTGCATGGATAAATGCATCATGCTTCTGAGCAAGTTTGAGATAGAATATGTCAACCAGAGGCTATCAAAGGACAAGTACTTACAGATTAGCTTGTTGAATCTCCCCTCACAAATACCAAACCACTAAATTTTCAATTCCCAGACAAGTTCATTATGAGCACCATTGAAACACCTCTTAAGGAGTAGCACTAGAAGTTTTATTTTTATGAATCATTCACATCACATGGATTGGGGATAGGCCTATTATTTATTACATCATAGGAAGATCTTATACCTAAATCATTTTGTATCATTTTTCCTTGGACTAATAACATGGCTAAATATGAATCACTCATTGCAATACTTCCATAAGAAGTACAATAGAATATTTAGTATCTCAAGGTTTATGGTGATTCTCAATTAATCATCAATCATGTTATAGATCACTTTCAAAACAAAGATGATAATTTTGTGCCATACAATGCCATGATTGATAATCTCGAATAATAGATTACTAACATATAGTTTGAACACATACCAAGGGCCATTAATGGAATAGTGGATGCCATGGCTACCATTGAATCTTTGATCTTCCACACTGATAAGAAATAATAATATCAATTCATCATTGAAAATATTTTAGCATCGACTCATGATATTTCAACTGTCGCAATGATCTGTGATATTGTTGGTCCCAACTATTTATGGTATTTAGAACTTTTTACCTACCTTCATGACCATATCATGCCATTATACCTATCACACAAACAATAAAAGGCCTTTACCCACCAAGACTCACGATATACCTTACTTGGACCAACCCTTTATAACCATGGTTTTGATGGAACTCTGCTTCATTGTTTAAATTTGATAGAATCAACATCAGTGTTATGGGAAGTTCATGAAGGAGTATGTGGAGCCCACACTAGTGGGGTTTTTATAGCCAAAAATATCCTTTGTACCAGGTATTATTGGCCAACTATGGATGAATATGCAACTACATATGTTAAAAGGTGTGATAAATATCAAAGACATACCAATCTAATTCATGCCCTAACCAAAACACTCAAACCAATGCTTACACCATGGCCATTTTCTATACGGGGCCTTGATCTCATTGGAGAGATTAACCCAACCTCTTCTAATGGCCATATACACATCCTTATCACTACCAAATATTTCACTAAGTGGTTGAAGCTATAACCATCACTTACGTGACTAGAAAATAGATTTTCATGTTCATGTTTAACCAACTCATCTACCTCTATGGTATCTCATCTAACATTAAATCTGATAATGGTGGATCATTTAAAAATAAGGTTGTAAAAATGTTATGCATTGAGTACAACATTACTCAACATTTTTCTACCCCATATTACCCATAAGGTAATGTCCAAGTAGAGGCATCTACTAAAACCATTGTCACCATCCTTAAAAAGATTGTCAATGATGTTGGTTGTGATTTCCACCTCCAAATTTTCCATGCCCTTTGGGCAAACCACACTAATTACCATACCCTAATAGGAGCCACTCTATATTCTATAGTTTATGGCATTGAGGTGATTCTTCCCATTGAGGTCAAGTTACCTTCTTTGTGTATCTTGTTGAAACATGTCCTAGATGATGAATATTATAGAGTAGCTCACCTACAAGACATAGAGTTACTTGATAAGAAACACATAGAAGTTGTCAATATCCTTCAAGCATACCATAAATGATTCCATGACCACTATAACCAACAAGTCAAACATAGATAATTTGAGCTTGGGGATCTTGTTCTCAATAAAAACCATAAAAGTACCATGGTCAAGAAGAAACACAAGGGCATGTTAAAACCTAACTGGATAGGCCCATATATTTTTGTTGTAAATGATAGATCTAGAGCATAAATGCTTCCATATGGGGATGAACTTGATGAACTAATGAACATTATACACCTGAAGCATTACTTCACTTAAGAGACCTAAAGTTTTATCTATGAGGCCCATTTCCATTGCACCATAATATTGGCATTCCTCTTTGAACCATTCCATATACCATCCTACCATGCCTTCCCTGTAGACCAAAGTTGTTTTGTTTATTCTCTGTTTATGCTAACATTGTGATTAACCATTGTTTGTGTTTATTTCTTTTTTGTTCTCATTGTTTTGTTTTGTCCTATTTTTTCCTTCTTTTTGTTTCTTGTTGTTTTGTTATTTTTTTATTTATTTATTTGCATGTTTATTTGATTTCAATGTTGTACCTTGACTTAGTATATCTACATTCATTAGGTAATTCCTTGCACATTATACTTAAGTCCATCAATATTCAGATGTCAACATTGTCATCATGGTTTTTATCATTGGTGCATTGTTGTTGGAAAGTGAAAAGAGTTATGCAGAGAATTAACTTGGGCAATAATACATAGAGAATTATTTTTTAAATAATACAATAATAATATAATTATTATCTTACTATGTGAATATACACAAACTATTAAATAGCCATAGAGGAAGCACAATGACTTCCTATAACAAAGGATCTAATGACCCAAAATAGCATGGATAACAACAAACCCTATAAAAATACAATTCTCAATAACAAACAAAATAAAATACACTAATTAATAATGTTACTAATATAAAATCCTAACATTCACCCCCTTCACATTATTAATTCCTAGCACCCCATTAATTCAAACAAGGTAAATATTTTTTACACTCTCTGTGTAGCCTACTCACCTTTGACATGGCATGCCATCTTTTTGGATTCATGGTCTTGGTGGAGCCTTGGTTTTTCATTACAAGATTACCATAAAACTAGAAGTGATAGTAGTACATCTCTCTGCTTAATACCTTTGGTGGTTTCTTGGATTACCAAAAACTCATATGGTTTTCTGATACAGGTTGACCAAAAACCTTGAGATGGAAAGAGGTCTCAACCACTTTGCTGGTTTCTCATATTTCCACAAACCCTTTTCCAAGAACCAAGCACTACTTTAGTTCTTTTTCTCCCCATAATGTTCCTCATCAGGAGGTACCAAATTGGAAAATAATGCTCAGTATTTTTTTGAAAACCACACTACACAATGACACCACGCACAACATAAAACAAACACACTAAAAAAATGTCACAATAACAATGATGTGACCCCATCATAGGTGACTCATGAGAAGATGCAAAATGAACTCCAATCTCTGTGTATCCTCTAGCCTCCAATATGTCACTACTTACTCAGTAAATATGGTGATGAAGCTTAATTTACAATAATAGACATCACATAGAAGCGATAATGTGTCTAATAAATTTTTTTTTTTGAATCTATATGATACAACAAACATTTTGACAAAATGATTTGACCCCAAAAAAATGAGTCTTGACTAATTTTTCATCTTTTGACATTTTTTGAATTTTTGACAATTAAAAGTTGTATGAATAAATAACCAAAAAACTATATATAATTAGACACTATTTATAAAGACATGGAAGGACTAAACAAACTATAGACTAGAAAGTAATATTTAATTACTTTCTACTATAGAAATAATGACTCAAAGATTTAATTCTAAATAACTTACTAAAATTTAAATCTAATAAAACCTTAAAAACACAAATTATGTGACTCAAAACCTATTTTGACCATACTTTAAAAGATTTTCCTTAAGTCAACATGAAATCTAAACAACCAAATCATTGTGAGCTTGATACAAGTTGCATGGTGGAGGTAGAAACGCATGACTAGAGGAAGGTTGAATTCCACATTTTTGAAATTAGAGAGCACAAACATGATATAGTTGGTTGATGCCTATCATTGTCATAGAGTTGAGGGTCAATCTTGAGTTAAAATAGGAGGATATCAAATATTACGCCTAATCTAATTGCAGCATGTTAGCAGATGTGTTATAACTCTGACATAACAAATCTGTAACTAATTTGTTGACATATGTGATGAATGCCTGTAGATATTAGGGGTGATGTTTCACAACAAATTTTTTAGGGCATGCTCATGTATGAAATGGCCAACATAGAATTTTATCAAAAATTTCTGATTGTGCATGCATACGGATCAGATCATTTTGGTTTCACTAAGAATCATGATACTAAATGGATCTATACACAATAGAATTTGTATGAGATAATGCGTAGAGTGGCATCCAATATGAATTTTATCTCCACAATATAAGAATCCTGATGGAAGTGTTGGTAATGGAGATCATCCAAATTTTGTAGTCACATCAAAAATTAAATGTGACAGAGATTTGAGTGCATTATGGTAGAAGACATTAGGAACCAACACATACAAGTGTGAAGATTATTGATGAGGTGCACAATGTAGCTTTAAAATTGAAAAATTATTATGAAAATTATAATATTTGTATTGACAAAAACTAATCTCTCACATTACCAAAGGCACCCATGACTTTAGAGATGCCCCTTCAAAACTCAAAGCACCATAGTGCACTCCATTGTGGATTTTTGTTCTGATAACACATTATTGGAAAGTGGTCAGAGTTATGCAGAGAATTAACTCAGACAATCATACATAGAGAATTATTCTTTAAATCATACAATAATAATATATTTATCTCTTACTATGAGAATATACACATACTATTAAATATCCATGGAGGAAGCACAACGACTTCCTATAACAAAGGATCTAATGACCCAAAATATCATGGATAACAACAAACCTTACGGGAATATATTTATCGATAACAAAAAAACTAAAATACACTAATTAATAATGTTACTAATATAAAATCCTAATAATTATTTTCAATTATTTATTTGATTATGTGTCAGTCTTTATGCATATTTTGACTAAGTTTTCATGGTGTTTTATATCATGATACCTACCATCATGTTCTACAACAAAAATCAGCTTGGGAACTATTAGAAGTAGTGAGGCCGCAGTACTTCTCCTTGGCAACTGAAATAATCCTACTCTACCCACATCATGTCCCACATATAAAGTAATTCAATCTTGAAATAATTTTAATTCTTGCTAGTTAGGATGTGCACCTCCATACTAGCAAGTTTTCCAAATTCATCTTTCTCATCTGTACTAGCTTACTCTTGCTCTGTGAGTATGGATTCAGTATGTAAGCCACCTATTCCAACTTGCCATATTACTCCCATCATTCTGCAAATGAGTCTAATCAAATTTGGGTGAACCATTGTGTATCATCCCACTCGTAGAGTGAATGATTATAATTGCCTTGAGGTAAATCATTGTATTTTGATCTATTTAGAGGTTGATGATTAAAACTACCTTTGGACAAATCATTCTCTTTTTTTTTAACCTAACTGGGGCATATTTTCATTTTCATAATGCTTATAACTACCTTTAGGCAAACCATTATCTCTATTCACCCAAATGGGGCATGTTTTTATCCTACTAATGATTATAACTACCTATGGGCGAATCATTGTTTTCCCTTTTAATGATTATAATCACTTTTGTGCAAGACACTAGCACCACATGGTGATATTTTCCACTACATGGTGCTACGATCCATTAGCCCTAGCTTCAAGGTAGTCCATATGATCTAGAATAACACACCATATATAGTACAGATTTGTACAAATATAGCTACAAGTTTGACATTTAAGTTAAAATTTTGCTCAAATACACTCATTTCAACTCATATTCATACTAGTTACTCAGATTGGGGGCATAATGCATGGCATGATCACTCCCACATTTAGTTCAAATACATAGACACAATTATTACATACTCAGTCCATAATCAATATAATCAGATATCATATTAGAGGCATGTGCATGGCATATAATTTTCATATACTCAGTCACACACAGGTTGATCTAATAGAATGGCAAACTCCATGTCACTCACTACATTATATACATCTTCTATCATATTTCAGGTTGTCACTAGTTTTATGCCTTACTCAATCTGTAGTGGTTAGCATTCTTGAGTGGCCCAGTGTCACCTAATGTACTCAAGTGGCCATAGAGTTGACATACATAGTTAAATATACCTAGTTTGATAATTTCATCACTTTACACAGTTTGGTTTCATATGTAACTACTAAAAATAGGTGGGAAACTATGGAGTCATAGCCTACTCGAGTTCTTGAGCCACCCACATGATAGGGTTAGACACACTTACAATATAATACAAGCTATTCATAGGTCATGATCCAGAAAGTAGGGTTGGGCAATGATGGAGTCAATACTGGATAGAGTTCTTAAGCCACTCACATATGAGGATTGGGTAAGTTATCAACTCAGTCCAAGCTATTCAACAATTTTATCACTATGTAAATGCACACACATAGGTTATCACCATGTTCATGCATTTGTTTGCATACCCAATGAGGTTCATTTCTTTCCCCTTTCCTATCTCTATACTCAGCTTTGCTCAATTACTTTATTCAACATAGTCTTTTTCTTTTCATATTTCTTAAGTAAGAATTGATTTATGCATGTTTTATTATAGGTTATTGCTTTGGATCATGCTTCACATACATAGACCCAGTTTTAAATACTTAGACTCAGTCACATGGGCTTCACTTCCTAGGTAAGTTCAAGTATGCTTATTTTTCCTTTATAGTAGTCATTTCACTTTTTTACATTTCTAGCATAAAGTGTGTAAGTGTGTGTGTGTGTGTATTTGGATGCTAAGAGTGTTTTATTGAGTCAAATTATTCTTATCTTAGCCCTAGACCCATCCTAGAGCCTTTATCACACTTTTATTGCCATTGTGAAGACCATAGACATCTCCAATCAGCTCAAACATAGTCTTAGAACTAACTTCCCAGATCCTGGCCCTTCATGCCTAACAACCTACCAACTGGACACTAGCATCACATTAAGGACACTAGAGCCACATAGTGTTAGTGTCCCCAACTTGTTGCTAGTGTTCTTTTCCCTATCTCTCATGAACTGATATATTTTCAAATGTGTACCCCTATTAAGGTCAACCTAAGTATATCTTATTATTTTCACAAGCCATGAATCATTATAAATATAAGACTATTAGATCTCTATCCACTAGATAGAAAATATATGTAAAAATCCTATTTAAATAAGAAACAAGTTGAGCAAATTCAAGGTTATTAAACCCTATTCTACCCTACTTATGCATACTACCATCTACAACTTCCCTAAACCCAGATTCCAATCTCAAGAGCACTCAAGGCATTCAAGACCACTATCATTCTAGCATTCACTTGATTTTTCACCAAGCACTAGGTGGAAGAACTACATCAGTCTTTATCCCTCCTTATAATATTGGTATGTAGGAAACTCTCTTCACAGTGGGGTGTTGAGGATGTCTAGCCTATCTTACCAATGAACACACATTTTAGCTCATGCTATACTTCCAAGGAGGATTTGGGTTTGAAACTTAAATTAACTATTCCAAGTAGAACAAAAAGTTTCATATTTCATGCGAATAAGAATAGAACCCAAAAGCAAAGGCACATGTGCTCCCAAAAAATAGGAATAGTCCTATAAAGAGGACACTAGAACCATTTTTAGGACACTAGAGCCACATGGCACTACTACCCAGGTGGGGCACTATTGTCCAGTGAAGAATTTAACTCAAGGAACCTATTAACAACACTCATACATGTCCATAACCTAGTTTTCATCACCCAAATATTCTATAATAGTCATTCTTCATATAAGTCTCTATTTACACATAATTATTACTATTTTTATAAAGTCAAAGCAAGTCAAATTATGTAACAAATCAATGGTTATTCATTGCATATTTTTCATTGATTTAGATAATTCATCCCTTTAATTTAACTTTATAATTTACATTGGTAAAACTCTAAAAGGTTAAATCAAATGCCTAATTAGGTTTTTAGACCAATTTTGTATGTTTCTTGTTTCAAGTGGTTCCCTTTTTATTTTTCCTTACTCTTGTTTCTTTTTCCACTGGAGTAGGAGCTTTGTTGGGCCTTCATTATGTATCTTTTTCTCCTTTATAAAAGGCTAGAGTCCCTTTTTAAAAAACCACTTTACCAACAATAAAAAAAATAGTAGGCCAATTAATTACAAATTTAGATAAACAAAATTATGAATTTAAATGTTGAAATATGTTTAAAATAGAAATTATAGCTACTGATTGATATTTTAATGAATTTGAAGCAATATTACTTAGCTCATTTATTGTGTGCATGTAGATCTGATATGGATCATGTTAGAAGTAGATTAAGTCTGGGTTCTGGATCAATTGTCAGATTCTATAAATTTGTAATCTGTGGCCTTGGATGATTGTGTCAATCCTAGCCAGTTGTACCAAGACTGGTGTTTGAGTTGGACATGGATGTATAGTATGGAATATCAACTAGATCTAGATTTGACCATTTATATCCTTCTAGGTTTTCTATCACCTTTGTTATGGTGTGTTCAGATCTCGTGCACTAGCTATTTTTTTAAATGATCAAATTGTATCTCATTCACTCATGGATTGATTAGATGAAACAAAAATTAGTGGACACATAGTGTCAAGCTGCCGCAATGACCCTTATGTCAATGGGTGTTGCCTACATAGCCAATACTTTTAAAAAGGCCTCATAATTATGTAGTTCTCCCCTGCATTTTGGGTTGTGTGTGCATAAGGATGCAATATGCAATAATAAAGTATATAGAGTGACCTAGATTTTAACTTGGAAAATATGACTCATGGAATGCTCTTTCATTATTTTAAACATGTATATGGGTTGTCCCTATGTGTTGGCCTGTGTGTGCATAAGAATAAAATGTATGATAAGCAAGTACGTAGAGTGACCTAACTTATAACTTAGCAAATATGGTTCATAGAATGATCCTTTGGTAGTTTATACATGTATATTGGGTGTCCCTATGAGTGATATTGAAATAAGACAGAATAGGGAAGCTTTTTTCACTTGAATTCTTTTGGTAAGTTTTCATGTGATTTTCTAGGTTAGTTTTAGATGAGGAATGAATGAGGGTTGATCTTGTATATATACCAATCCCTTTTATAAATATCTTGCATTAAAACACTTAGGCCAACCTTTAGGATAAATTATAATTTTAAATTTGATGATTTTTATGACACTTGAGACTTAGTTTGGCACATGCCATTAGTGTCTACCTAGGCATCTAGCTAGGATGTAAGTGTCCATAAAGTTGGACAATATGTACAGGTCCAAAACTTTCATAGGATGATAATATGCAAGTCTATAATATTTTTGCATAGTATGGAAGGCCCAATCATCATAATAACATATAGTTAGACTAAGATATAAGAAATAGGTACAAGAGATAGTGGATGCAAGCCTTTCGACAGTGGGAAGGTCTTAGAACTGAAGGGTATAACCATGATATGTACCTGCCAACTGTAAAAGACTAGGTGCTATATAATTCATATTTAGTGTCTACACAAAGTATAAAAAATTTGTTTATGGTTATAAACAGTATACATTCAATGGTTTTTTTGTAGCAGTGGATTTTAACAAAAAAAATTAAACATCTATTAAAATTGTGTCCAACAAATAATATTTATTACATGCAACAAGGACTATTCAAATGATAATCTAAGTATTTATATAGTAGACAAACTAAAGTACAAAAATGTATTTATGGATTATAAACAACATCTACTCAATGGTTTTGTGTGAGTAGTTGATTTTAACAATAAAAATAAAACATTTATTAAAATTGTGTCCAACAAAGAATAATTTTTGCATGATAACTCATATGAAGGACCAAAATTTATAAGAGCATTCATAGATGACAATGAAAAAGATGTACCAATGTCTAAAAATGGTTTAACATTTAAGTTATGTACTACAATTTTTTATCTATAATCTTTGGTCTTAGCTAAGATTGATCTAAGCATAAGATGGGTCATCAAGACTACCTTATTATTTCGATCATCTTGTGAGTTTGTGGTGTGACATGTATAATATTATCCATCACATTTGTATGACATGAAATTAATTCCCTAAATCAACATAAAAGTGTAAGAAGACCACCTTACATTCTTCAACAAATATGCACGCAATGTGTGAGTGTCAATGGCTTAACCCTTACAAGGTTAAGTGGTAGTTCCCCTTTATATGAAAAAACACACCAATCTAAATAGGAAACAAAAGAAAAGAAAATATTATCTCTTATTACAAATATTATCTTGTATATATGATAAATGTTGCAATAAAAGTGACATCATCTTTTTACATATTGCAAAATTATAATTTCAAATAGATTAAATATATATCTTTTGAACATAAATATTGCAAAAAATAGATTAAAAAGTACTTGCCATTATGTAATATACTTACTTTCCTTTTTTTTAAGTTGTAATGGATATAATTTTAAGTTTTCCTTTTTTATTACAATGACTACAATTTTAAGTTATATATCTAATTTATATACAACATTGACATGCCCTTCAATAGAATTCAATCAAATATATGTGCATATACATTGCATATTGCGATGAATATATAAAAATGGCAACCTCCAAATATATATTTAAGTTTAATAATAAATAAAACAATATAATAAAAAATCAAATACTTGTTGTAATTTGGATTCTCACCTTTTAACGATTGATATATGGATTAAAGGAGAAGGGATTGTCACTATTGTAGTTACTGACAGAAAAGAAATAGATCAATATGATGCGCCTCGATCCATTTTAGGGCAAAATAATAGTGTAATAGAGGAAGGATATATTGTGATTGTGAGAGAGGGCGAAGAATGGAGAACATTGGAGATACTTATGAAAATTATTAAAGAATTATACCTGGGATAGAAGGAAATGAAATAAATAGGGTTTAAAATGTTCTTTAAATTGAAAAGAATGACAGAATTTTGTTTGTCATGCCTTGATATCACTGCTTTTATCCGGATTCCGAATTTTACCTTTGTATTTCATTGTTGGCACTCAATCAAATACATATAATTTTGTTTATTATGAGATACGAGTAACCATGTTCATTTGATTTCACCGGAATTGAGGATGCTCTTTCATGTGAAAACAATGATAGATTTTATTTTATTTTATTATGATTTATTATTTTTTTAATATAAATTTGAATTTTATTTTATGGATATATGGTTCTATGTTTTTTTCATCGATGAAGTTTTGTAATGAGATACATAAAGAGAGTGATGAAAATGAAAATAAATCTTCTAGAATTTTATAATGCTAATTTTTTTACTATGATTTTTAAAATAGCTTATAATATATAAAATTAATTTGTACAAAAATATACGAAATATATAAAGCTAACCATCACTATTAATTTTTTATATATAAAATGAAGCTAACTCAATAATCTTCCATAATAAAATAATGATATAGTTTTATTTATTGATTTTATCTAAATTTAGATTTTACTTCTTTTATCTTTTTTCGCATGCAAAAGACACCACTAATAGACCATAATCATGTTACTCGTGGGGTGATTGATTTGAATCTTACTCTCAATTAATACGTTTTACGTTTTGCACTATTCTGATCTGTTAACATTTATTGATTTCGTACCGATGCATTCAATTACGTGAAAATATGCTTTAAAAAAACATTTTCCTTGCAATTTCGGAAGAAAAGCATTGACCACAAGTGGGGCCTGTCCTATCGTTCTTATTTCATATATGGCGAGTTTTGTTATGTTGTGGCCCGCAGGCGGCCTTGTCACTCTTAGGGGTCAAAAAATTTATTTCTAGAAGCACATGAAAAGTGAAGAAACTTATTTTAATTTTTCAATTTATTCCTTCTAGAAGCGCTCGGGCATTCCTATTACGTGAAAAAGGGTCCACAAAGCACAATCCCAATTGTCACACTTTCTATCATTTTCTAGCTTGTCACTAGTTTTATGCCTTACTCAATTTGTAGTGGTTAGCATTCTTGAGTGGCCCAGTCTCGTTTAATGTATTCGAGTGGTCGTAGAGTTGGCATACACAGTTAAATATAATTAGTTTGATACTTTCATTACTTTACACAGTTCAATTTCAAATGTAACTACTACACACAAGTAAGAAATTATGGAGTCATAGCCTACTTGAGTTCTTGAGCCACCCACATGATAGGGTTCAACACACTTGCAATATAATCCAAGATATTCATAGGTCATAATCTAAGAAATCAAGGGTTGGCAATGATAGAGTCAATACTAGATTGAGTTCTTGAGCCACTCACATATGAGGATTGAGTAAGCTATCAACTATGTCCAAGCTATTCAGTAATTTTATCACTATGTAAATACACACACATAGGTTATCACCAGGGTCATGCATTAGTTCACATATCCAATGACATGTATTCATTTCTTTCCCCTATCCTATCTCTTTACTCAATTACTTTATTCAGCATAGTATTTTGATTTTGATATTTTTTAAGGATTGATTTATGCACGTTTCGTTATAGGTCATTGCTTTGGATCATGCTTCACATACATAGACCCAGTTTTACATACTCAGACTCAGCTACATGGGCTCCACTTCCTAGGTAAGTCCAAGTATGCTTATTTTTCCTTTATACTAGCCATTTCACTTTGTTACATTTCTAGCATAAAGTGGGAGGAATGTAATCACTTAAAAGTGGTATTTGGGTGCTAAGAGTGTTTTATTGAATCAACCTATTCTTATCTTAGTCCTAGACCCATCTTAGAGCCTTTATCACACTTTTACTGCCATTGTGCATACCACAAACATCTCCAATCAGCTCAAACATAGTCCTAGAACTAACTTCCTAGATCCTGGCCCTTCATGCCCAACAACCTACTAGCTAAACACTAGCACCAAATAAAGGACACTAGAGCCACATGGTGCTAGTGTCCCCAGCTTTGCGCTAGTGTTCTTTGCCCTAACTCTCCCAAATAGATATATTTTTAAATGTGTACCCCTCTTAAGGTCAACCTAAGTACATATTATTATTTGCACAAACTACAAATCATTATAGATATAAGACTATTAGATCTCTATCCACTAGATGGAAAATATATTAAAAAATCCTATTCAAATAAGAAACAAGTTGAGCAAAATCAAGGTTATTAATCCCTATTCTGCCCTATTTATGCATACTACCATCTATAGCTTTCCTAAGTCCAGATTTCTAATATTTCTAATTTGAAGCACACTCAAGACATTCAAGACCACTATCATTCTATCATTCACTTGCATTTTCACCAATCGGTCTTGATCCCTCCTTAGATTATTGGTATGTAGGAAACTCTCTTCATAGTGGCGTGTTGAGGATGTTCAACCTATCTTACTAATGAACACACATTTTTAGCTCATGTCATACTTGCAAGGAGGATTAGGGTTTGAAACCTAAATCAACTATTCTAGGTAGAACACAGAGTTCCATATTTCATACACATAAGAATAGAACCCAGAAATAAAGGCACATGTACTCCTGAAAAATAGGAATAGTCCTATAACGAGGACACTAGCACCATTTTAGGACACAGGAGCCACATGGTGCTACTATCCAGGTGGGGCACTACTATCCAGTAAAGAATCTAACTCAAGGAACCTGTTGACAACACTCAGACCTATCCATAACCTAGTTTTCATCACCCAAATATTTTGCAATAGTCATTTTCTAGATAAGTCTCTATTTTCACATATTTGTTACTATTTTTAGAAAGTCAAAGCAAGTCAAATTCTTTAACAAATCAGTACTTATTTATTGCATATTATTTCACTGATTTAGATAATTCATCCCTTTAATCTACCTTAGAATTTACATTAGTAAAACTCTAAAAGGTTAAATCAAATGCCTAATTGGAGTTTTAGGCCAATTTTGCATGTTTCGAGTGGTTCCCATTTTATTTGTTCTTATTCTTTTTTCTTTTTCAACTAGAGTAGGAGCTTTGTTGGGCCTTCATTATGTAACTTTTTCTCCTTTATAAAAGGCTAGAGTCCCTTTAAAAAAAATCCTCTTTATGAACAATAAAAAAAATATAGGTGAATTAATTACAAACTCAGATAAACAATATTATGAATTTAAATGTTGAAATATGTTTAAAATAGAAATTATAGCTACTGATTGATATTTTAATGAATTTGAAGAAATATTACTTAGCTTGTTTATTATGTGCATGTAGATTTGATATGGATCATGCTAGAAGTAGATTAGATATGGATTCTGAATCAATTGTTAGATTCTATAAATTTGTAATATGTGGCCTTGGATGCTTGTGTCAATCCTGGACAGTTGCATCAAGGTTGGTGTTTGAGTTGGACATGGATGTCTAGTATGTAATATCAACTGGATCTAGATTTGACCATTTAGATCTTTCTAAGTTTTCTATCACCTTTGCTATGGTGTGTTCAAATCTCATGCACTAGCTTTTATTCTTTTTTAAACGATCAAACTGTAGCTCATTCACCCATGGAGTGATTATAGTAAAAACGAATTACTGGGCACATAGTGTCGAGTTGCCTCAATGACCCCTATGTCAATGGGTATTGCCTAGATAGATAATACTTCGAAAAAGGCCTCATAATTATGTAGTTTTCCCCTGCATTTGGGGTTGTGTGTGCATAAGGATGCAATGTGTGATAATAAAGTATATAGAGTGACCTAGCTTGTGACTTGGCAAATATGGCTCATGGAATGCTCCTTCAATATTTTAGACATGTCTATGGGTTGTATCTACATGTTGGCTTGTGTCTGAATAAGGATTGAATGTGTGATAAGCAAATATGTAGAGTGACCTAACTTGTAACTTAGCACATATGGTTCATAGAATGATCCTTTAGTAGTTTAGACATGTATATTGGGTGTCCCTATGAGTAATATTTAAATATTAAATAATATGGAAGCTTTTTTCACCTGAAATCTTTTTGTAAGTTTTAATGTGATTTTTTAGGTTAGTGATAGATAAGGAATGAATGAGGGTTGATCTTGTATATATACCAATCCCTTTTCGAAATATATTGCATTAAGACACTTAGGTTGACCTTTAAGATACATTATAATTTCAAATATGATGAATTTATGGCACTGGACACTTAGTTTGGCACATGACACTAGTGTCAACCTAGGCGTTTAGTTGGGATGTAAGTGTCCATAAAGTTGGACAACATGTACAGGTCCAAAACTAGCATATGATGATAATATGCAAGTTTATAATATTTTTGCATAGTATGGAAGGCCCAATCATCATAACAACATATAGTTAGACTAAGATACAAGAATAGGTACAAGAGATAGTGGATGCGAGCCTTGGATAGTGGGAAGGTCATAGAACTGAAGGGTATAACCTTGATATGTATCTGCCAACTGTAGAAGACTAGGTGCTATATAATTCAGATTTAGTGTGTACACAAAGTATAAAAAATGTGTTTATGGATTGTAAACAATATCCATTCAATGGTTTTTTCGTAGTAGTTGATTTTAACAATAAAAATACAACATCGATCAAAATTGTGTCCAATAAATAATATTTATTATATGCAACAAGGAGTATTCAAATGATAATCTAAGTATTTATATAGTAGACAAACTAAAGTATAAAAATGTATTAATGGATTATAAACAACATCCACTCAATGGTTTTGTTGGAGTAGTTGATTTTAACAATAAAAATAAAACATTTATTAAAATTGTGTCCAACAAAGAATAGTTTTTGTATTTTAACTCATACGAAGTACCAACATTTATAAGAGCATTCATAGATGACAATGAAAAAGATGTACCATTGTCTAAAAATAGTTCAAGATTTAATATATGTACTACAATTTTTTATCTATAGTCTTTGGTCTTAGCCTAGATTGATCTAAGCATAGGATGGGTCCTCAAAACTACCTTATTATTTTGATAATCTTGTGGGTTTGTGGTGTGACACGTATAATATTATGCATCACATTTGTATGACATGAAATAAATTCCCTAAATCAACATAAACGTGTAAGAAAACCACATTACATTCTTCAACAAATAGGCACGTAGTGTGTGTGTGTCAATGGCTTAGCTCTTACAAAATTAAGTGGTAGTTCCCCTTTATGTGAGAAAACACACCACTCTAAATAAGAAACAAAAGAAAAGAACAGATTATCTCTTATTACAAATATTATCTCGTATATATGATAAATATTGCAATAGAAATGACATCATCTTTCTACACACTGCAACATTGTAATTTCAAATAAATTAAATATATATCTTTTGAACATAAATATTTAATGCAAAAAATAGATTAAAAAGTACTTGCCATTATGTAATATGTTTACATTCCTTTTTTTTTATTATAATACATATAATTTTAAGTTTTCCTTTTTTATTATAGTGACTACAATTTTAAGTTATCTATATAATTTATAGACAACATTGACATGCCCTTCAATAAAATTCAATCAAATATATGTGCATATACAATGCATAATGCCATGAATATATAAAAATTGCAACCTCCAAATATATATTTAAATTTAATAATAAATAAAACAATATAATAAAAAATCAAATACTTATTGTAATTTGGATTCTCACCTTTGAACGATTTTACGGTCAGGTGATTGATTTGAATCTTACTCTCAATTAATATGTTTTACGTTTTGCACTATTCTGATCTGATAACATTTATTGATTTCGTACCGATGCATTCAATTAGGCGAAAATATGCTTTAAAAAAACATTTTCCTTGCAATTTCGGAAGAAAAGCATTGACCACAAGCAGGGCCTGTCCTGTCCTATCGTTCTTATTTCATATTTGGCGAGTTTTGTTATTCTGGTGGTCAAGATATTTATTTCTAGAAGCACACATGCAAAGCGAGGAAACATATGTTTTATTTTTTTAATTTATTCCTTCTAGAAGCGCTGGGGCATTCCTCTGACATATATGTAACATCAACATGATTGAATCTAGCTGTCATGAAAGACAGTTAACAGTGCCCGTCCGGAAGAAAGAGAGAAAGCGATACAGCTAGCTTTGCTTTACAGCAGAAACTTTAAAAACATAAAATTAGCCGACGGTCGATAAAAATTTTATGGCCGTCACTTCGTTAAAAGTTTAATATGCACGTTAAACACAATATTTCTTGTTTTGAGTCTCGATGTATTATTGGATTATTTTATTTTATAATTTTTTGTAATTATATATATTTTTAGTTAATATCATGTGAAAAGTTTCTATTATAATAATAATAATAATAATAATAATTTTTATATAAATTATTGAAAAAATATATAAATTTTTACAATCCATTAAAAAATAGTAAGTAACAAAGAAGTAAAATTTTGACTTTCCTAATATTATTAAATTTAAATTTTGTTTCTCTTCGATTTATCATTGCCAATAAATAACATAGACAAAAATTCGAGTGTGTGTGTCTATATATAATCTTATTGATCTATAAATTAACACTTTATTTGCGTGATCGTACATATGTATAATATTATTAATTGAATATTTTTTAAATTGAAAAATATATTTATATTAATATAAACAAGTAATGTTACAATACTAGTTATATAAAAAATGATGGTAGAAAAAGTCACACCCCAAAAGTAGTCAAACTGAGGTTAAAAACTTTCAGGAATATCAAGTTCAGTATAAGGTCCATAATGACCACTCAAAATAAAACATCACATCAAAGGTGTACAACAACCAACAAGACACTCATAAAAGTACATATCAATAAATAAAATAATTAAACTTCAACAACAAACATGGGGGCCAGAGGAAACAGTGGAGGAGGCAGATCCTGCAGCTTGTCACCCCATACCCATTGAGCAGAGGGTTGTCATCCACAAGTAAGGGATCTCATTCATCATTCTTCTCTATTGTTGTCTTTCTTGTATCTATCAGGGGAAAAAACAAGAGCCAGTCATAGATACTTGTCTTGCAAGGGAGGACCCCAATCTCTTCCATCACCTCCACCTCCGGAAGAGCCATAAGGCCAATCACATTGCAAAGGCGACCAACGAGGGGGTGAACAACAAGGAGAGAGGCTCTTTCCCACATTCCTAGAATGTTGCCAATCAAGGAGGCAACTATAAGCATGGCAACTCTGGAGGTTCTCCGCTTACTGCACACATGACATTCCCCCAATGATGAAGAAAATGCTGGAGGTGGTTAAGCTTCAGACAAACTTTGTCAGACTAGATTTGAATCTGGGGAATAACATTGGAAATGATAATACATTTTTTAGTAGCAGAAAAACCATGTTCCCTTTCCCCATGATTAAAACAAGCATAATTTCTAGCTTTCCATATTTGAAAAAGAATGTTAGCATGAAAAACTTCCCATAATATATTGTATCTTATAGAAAGAATGGTAGAGTCTCCCAAGAGAGCCATCTTCGATGTAAATAACTCAAGTCTAAATGGTTGAAAGAGGGTATGAATCTATTATCACGCAAACTAAGCATGGGAGTGAACCCAAAAAAGATGCTTAATAGTCTCACGTTGATGACTTGTTAAGCAAATGAGATTTGGAAACCCCATGTGTTTAAGTTGGTCACCTACTGATAAATATTGATATCTATAATGCACCAAAGAAAGTGAACCTTCTTAGGCTCAATGGAAGCAACCCACATGATATGAAATCCTTTGGACTACACCACATAACTAGATCAAAGGTTCCATCAGTGATTGAGAATATCATCTTGAATATGTTAGGGGGCTAAAATATTATACCCCATAGGAGGAATATAATGAGTAAATGGAGTGGTCATTGACAATGTCAATACTTCCATTAGGAAGTAAGAGAATTGACTCCAATCTTGTGAAGATACTCATCAAATATAATCTGCTATCAAGAAAACCAAGATTGTCTCATTTTACAAAAAAATATTCCTAATAGTTTTTACATCTTTCTTGAACAACCTTAAACCTTTCATTAAAAGAATCAAAATAAAGAAAATATTATGAAAATTTAAATGGAGAGACCACGACAAAAAAATGAAAATTAAGAGAAAAACTATTCATGAAGCCCTCCCCTATCTAAATGAAATGGGGTTTGAGCTTCTACCAAACTTTCTAAATATTTTGAATGACAAAAGTACTATTAATTTTATTGAAATACTTATTTTTTAATTTTGAAAAGTTAATTATTATCGTTCTTTTTATATTACTTACATTAATTTATTAATATTATATAATTAATTTCAATTTAAAATTTTTATTTTAATTATTTATAATATTATTATATGAAATAAAGTATATGGAAATATAGTTTATTTGTAATCCAATCACTATAACATAATGACAACAAATACAATTACCATGCAATCAATTTAGAATAAAAAATCATTAAATTAGAATTATTATTAATATCATCTAATTAATATATTTCCACACACAAAAATGAAACCCAATCTTAGATTCCAATTCAAATGTAGTGGGAAAAAAAAAAGTATATTAATTAGTATCACCTTTGGATAGATTTAGATTCTCACCTTTGGATAGATTTAGATTCCAATTCAAATGTAGTGATAAAAAAATAAGTATATTAATTAATGAGTATCACCTTAGGATTGTCTTCGCCTTTATACTACTAGACTTGGTAATTCTACATATAATTAGACTAAAAGCTATTGCCATGTGGAGACTTTAAGATTACAAATGTACGTAAAAAATGTAAACAAAAAGGGAAAAAAAATGGGATCAATTTCTTTATCATTGTTTTGTTTTGGTTTATGTTTTAGAACACCACAGTTAAAAGTCTAAAATTACATTAAATATTTATTTCTTCATTAGGGGTTCTTGATAATAATAAGTCTTATTTTTATAATTTATTTTTTAAAATTTTATTTAATATTAATAAATTTATATTAAATAAATTAATGTGAAAAACAGGAGATATTATTATTAAAGTGTTTAATTTATATTATATTTGTAACATAAATAAAATATATATTCTGAGAATGATATTTATTTGTATTTTTTATATAAATTTATCTAAAATAAATATGCTAATAATATTTATGGGTATTGTATTTTTATTTAACATATATACTATGAAACATTTTATAAAAGATTAAATGTGTAATATAAATTATATTGAATGACAATAAATGAATTTGTAAATCAATCAAATATGTATTATACACATGATAAAATTAAAAATAAATAATCATTTAATATTCATCAAAACGTATCATACATATTATGTAAAACATCAAATAATAAATCATTTCATATTCATAAAAATTAATTTGTAGTAATTACATGACATTATTTATCTTCTAAAAACTTTAGTCTTTCTTCCTCAACTTTCCATTCAGAAATTTATTTTATTTTTTTCATCTTTTTAAATTGGTCATATATAAATGACAAAAATATTCTTAGTCCTTCCAAAAACTTTACATGGGATATAGTGAAATATGTTAACCCTAATTTTGTTTCTCTTATATTAATTATAGTTTTCAAAATAGTCAAATCATATGAATTATGTATTGTTAATGCCCAAGCCAACCATAAGGTTAGTTAGTGTGTATGTCCCATTTATATTAGTATAATTAGAATTTTATGTGGAGTTTCATCTTCAAATGATATTCTAAAATAAAAATTAAACTCGATCATAAAATATGTAGGTGAATACGGTGGGCTACTCGTAAGTTTGTATATTATACTTTGAGTATGTTCTATAACTCCATTTACAAGTGCTGATTCTATCCAAAGATTAGAGGTTATGATGACCCATGCATCCTGTTATCACTTAGGTTTTGCACCCATTCCTTGATAATGTAGCTCGTTGTGCAAAAACTAATGATATAATGGAAAAACCTCCAAGCTGTAGGACTTTGATGAATTGAGGTTAACCTTTGGAGAAGGCTAGATTCCTTTCACTAAATCTGTTGAAACTAATAAAATATCAGTTTTAGAGAAATTTCGCTCCTTTTGTGTTCTTGCTCCTAAACTAGGGTTTGGATTAGAAAAAGAGTTTGAGAATGAAATTTACAAAATTGAAAATGGGGATTACACAAAATATTTTTAGTGGATTTTAATCCTTTCTTGAATGAACACAAAAAAATAGAAAAATAGATTGAAATTTGTTTGAGTACAAACTCATGCAAATGGGAAATTAGAGGTAATATTTTGTTATTTTTTCATAGAAGGGAAAAGATTATTTTATTTTAATAAAAAAATATTTTATAATGGTAAAAAATACCAAAAATGATTTTTTGTGACTGAAATAAGAAGTAATCTTCCACAAATACTCAAATAACTTGCATTCACATGGATTTATCAGACAACAAAGGTAAAATCTTAAATTTATTTCATTCTCCATGTTACAACTTGTAGAAAATACATTCAAAATCTATAATAATATTACTAATGACAAAAAGATGAATTGGGATATGGAGTTTTACCCATCTTTGATGCAGTTATCAGAAACTTCAACACCTAGTACAAAAATCATGCAAATCTGGAACCTCATGCAAAAGAGGCATGACCTCCTATTTGTAGCATCCTTTGACTTTGTAAATAAAGTTTGGAAAATAACATGCAAGAGCTGGGAATGATCTTGAACTTGGTGTGGCATGGATAGACTTTATGAATCTTCATGCAACACCTTTCCTTCTCATCCATACAGATGCAAATGGCTCTCATGCAAATGGGGCACCAAAGTGGAACTCAATGTTTTAATTAAAAAATAACTCAGAAATGACTTTCGTTACTTTTTTGAAAAATCGTAAGTTGAAATTTACAAGTGAGACTTTTACAACTTACAAGTCATAACATTTTGTCAAAATTGGAATCACAATTTTCAATAAGTGTTTTTACAATTTAAGCAATTATAATTTGTCAAAATGAAAAGTGTAATTTGTACGATTGTTTTTTACATTTCCCATCCTGTCAAAATATAAAGTGTAAAATACACATGTCTCTTTCTCAAAAGGAGCTATAAATGATAGTTGCAATTTTACAATATACAACCTTACAATGTTTTTACAATAGTGAAAATATAATAAATGGAAATGTTTTAGATGAGAATGTTCTCAATAGAAAGAATTAATCAATTTTCAATGCTTCCTCTGCCTCTTTTTCTTTCTTGGTTTGCAATTTCTAAACATATGCATTAAAATCCTTGAAAATATCCTAGATTCTTTCTTTATCTATGCCAAAAGAGTAGAGTTTGGTAATCTCACAATATTCTGATGTTTCAAAAAGTTCCCTTTTCAAAGCCTTGAATTATTGCATATCTTTACCCATCTTATCCAACATATTATGATACCTAATGTAGTGGTGGATAGACCTCAAGCTAAAGATTGTATTTTTAATAGATTCTTTTTATACTACTTCTTTGAATTTGCTTTGAACCTCTTCTACTGAAAGAAGGTTATCTTCATAATCTATTGGCATATATGAAAACTTATTCAAAAAATATTATATATCATACAACATGTCAATGACCTTGTTATGGGAAACCTTGGCCTTATGTGCAACTTCTATCAATAACTTTATCTTGAATTGTGTAGCTTTGTCCAATTCCTCCAGCTCTTCATAATTTTTCAGTATCCCTTTGAAAATGAGGATGTCTATATCGATAGAGTCTACAAATATCAATTTGGGATAATAGAGATTCAAAGTTTCTATTTCTCCCTCATATTTATTGACCAGTTCTCTCAAATTGATTCTTTTTTCCCTCAAGACTGTGTAATGGTCCATTATCATATCAATGATCTTATTACCTTTGGAGATGAGCTCTTTTGACCATTCTTTAGTATCCCTTTTCATGCTTGAAATTTCATTCATCACATCAATTATTACCTAATCTAGGATCTGGGTGATTGGTTATGCTTCTTCAGGTTATGATGATGAACCATTAGGCTATATGAATTTGTTTAATGTAGTCGTAAGTTATTTAACCCTATTTTTCAATTCATCCTTAGTGAACTTGTCACTATATATTCTCTCAAAGATGGAGTTCATGCTAGATTGAACATCAAGCTTTAACCCATCCCTCATTGGATATCCAAGGTGAATATTCGATATTTGATAGTCCCCCACCACTAGATCTTCTTTCTATTTGTCTGGTAAGGGGACTAAAAACTCCCCTTATCTATCCCTTATTGAATCATAAAATATTCTAGAGAAGGTTTGGGGAGTAGTCTTGGATTTCTTCTTCACATTTGAAAGACTAAAATCTAGTGTGTTTAGGGAAATCATCTAATTTCATTTATTTCCCATTGTTTGTGCTAACCAACTGGGGGTATCATCTTATTGTGTAGACATTATCACTTGAGAATATGTAGCTAATTTTGGTACATCGGTAGGCACTATGACAAGCATTGAATCATATGTTGATGATACCATTGATTGATTTTTAATGTTTGTGAAACTTCATCTCCATCAGTAGATTTCAAATCCACATTTGCATCAAGGAATTTCCTTTCACCTATCTCCATTGAAGGTGATTGAGAAACTACAGAAGTGGATGAGGTGGGGATAGTGGAAATAACTGTGTCTATTGGAGGTGTAAGAGGTAAAAGTGATACTAATGGGGGAGTAGACACAGGGACTCAAAACTTGGAAACTAGTGGAAGTGTGGAATCCAAAGAATTATATGAATCAATTAAATGAGTTGGACCACTCAGGGTTGGTAAGGAAGGAAAGATGAAAGGGGATGAAGATGAAACAATACTTATCCTAGGAGTTGGGATGACCAGTAGAAATGAAGTCAGGATGATTAAGTCCATAGCTATATAGTGTTTAGTGGTGCTAAAAATCAACATGGATGGAATGGAAGGAATTATGAGTGAAATGGAAGGAGGGAGTGAAAATGGGGAAGGGAAAGTGGAGTGGAGACTTGAGTATCCACTAATGGGGGACCCTGAGTGTCTACTTGACATGATTGCACTAGTTTCAATGGACTCACTATTATAGATAAGGTGTTAGTAATGGAAGGTGGAATGGAAACCTGAGATGCAGGGGAAGTGGAGATAGGAGCTGGAGGTGTTGGAGCTAAAAGAACAATGTAAATAGATGGAGGGTGAACTACAAAGATGGGGATTATCACTATGACTAATATAGGGGTTGAAGCTACTAAGGCTCTAACTACAGCTATGTCCTTAGATGAGATGATGATTGGTTGGTCCACTACTACCCCATCCTTGTTGGATTTCCCCTTATTGGCCTTATATTTATTATTTTTCTTGTGAGAGATCACTAGCCCTTTTGATTGTTCTCTTGTTGTCCCATAGGGACCCTCTAATGATGAAGGAATTATTTCTTCCTTGAGCTTAACAACTTCTCTTTGATACTCACTGTGTCTTTGGTCACTTTGACCCCCCTTTTTTTGATATATGTGGATTTGAAAAAGACCCTCCATTAATGAAGGATGACTTACTCCTAGTTCCTCAGGCTAGCATCTGCCCTTAAACCACAACACATCATATGGTGTTTGGTAGGAATTAAGCTCAGGACCTAGGTGATCAAAGTCATTTATCGTATCCACTCAAGCTAACCCTTGGGGATGGTCACTTGGACCCCTTTAATTCTGATCCAACTAATCATTTTATTGATCACATGTGTTATTTTATCTATCAAAGAGAAATATTTAATGATTGACCACCTTACTGGTGGAAGGGGTTGAGTAATAATTTATTTGTAGTAGTTTGTATGTATTGGGGACTCATCATCCACCAAGTCCTCAAAGACTAGTGTAAAATCAAAAGATTTTACCTATTACAAGGTCATTCTAGAATGGTCCTTCAATCTGACCTTCTCTTCATCCTCAAAATCCTCCAAATAGTCTTCAAAATATGGAACATGGGAATAAGTAGATATTTCCAGTGTGTTGGTGATGTTACCATAATCATCATAGTATAGCTTGGCCTCCAAATCCATTAGTTTCATCTATGTCATTTATCCTTTAGCATAGTTTACTTTGAATAGGAAGGGGCATGTGTATCTACCTATAGAGATTGGGAAATGAAATCCAGACTTATGCTTACTAGATAGAAACGTATAGGTTTTAATAAGCTGTCTTACTAGCTTCTTCAATGCCGACTTATCACTAACATATCTTGGGAGTATGTAGGGGTAGCCATTGAATCTGCTTACCTTGATATATGAATAGGTGGGGAACTGAAAGAAGTAGGAGCCCCATCGGGTGATTTCTATAATTATTGCATCTGAGAATCTTATTCCCCCTAGTTCTTTGTCAAAAATTATGATGAAGTAATAGATAAATACATCGTTGACTCTCTTAAAATGTTTCCTTTTGAACTCCAATGTGAGGTTAAGTTATGAGTTATACACTCTAGTTATCTCACTAGGTACTGTGTTGAGGCCTAGCAAGGATTGTCCTTTGGCCATTATGTAGATAAGGTATGAAGTCATATATAACTTTCATGTTATTTTCACCTCCATCAATTACTTGTGGAGGGAATCACTAATGCGTCAGGCCCAAGAGATGTATTGTGTATTCTAACGAATGACCCAAATGTAATTACATCCAATCCTAAAATATCTTGACATCAGGACTACTAGTAATCATGTGTAACAATATGATTATATCTCCCACTTCATATTTGAAGTAAATTATTGCCTATGTCTTTGGCAATCTGGTGGAGGTAGCCTTGGGGGTCTTAATCCATTATTTATTTATCATTCTATGACATCCCTCTCTGTTGTATTATAAGAATTGTTGGGATGTTTTTGGAGTTATGTCAAGATAAATCTCAAACTCTAAGATCATAAACACTAAATCAATGAAATTGGGGTTCAAATTCAAAATCTTTTCCTCTTTGTCATTCAGGACCTCTCTTTTGTCAGCAATATAATGTTGGGCTAGGGTTAGCACTAACTAAGGGATTTGGACCATCAAGTGGAAAGCTATTGCTTGTGGAAATCAAGAGTCATAGATACCTTGGATCTAATTAATCTTGAACTCTATATTTATCTTGGACCATAAGTCCCCTAGGTCAATGTGACCTAGGTCTATATATGTGATTTCAGTAGTGTTAAATTCTGTACTCAGAGTTACCCTATATATTTTTGATTTGAAATTCATCTCCTTTTGAGACATTGTTTCTAGAGAGAATGCTTGATGAAAACCAACTAAAAGAGCTGGTGAGGTTGGCAAGTGATTGAAGTAGGTATAATCTCTAGTGGAGATTGGAGGTGCTCTGAGTAGGTGTAAAGTATGGTAGAACTAAGAATTGTTTTGATCAATAGGAATGTTTAGTGGAACTTGGGACTATTATGAGTAGAAAATACCACAAATATGGGAGGTATAGATTTTAAGTGGGAATCCCATATAACGAGGATGTGTTTGGAGCAATAGTGGATCTCACAAATATTCTATGTGTTTGAAATAGGTTGAAATCTGATAGAAATGGGAGGTGTTTTGAGCAATTCCGATGTCTATAGGGACATGGAGGGATCTTATGGGGAATATTCTCTAGAGTTGAAAATATACGTGGTTATATTTGCCTGGTTGTGATTTTGAAAACCCTAGGTTTGAATTTGAATGTGAAAGTTTTGGAAAACTCTAAGGCTTTCTACAATGAAAATTAGAAAATGAAACCTAAGAACTCTATTGCTCAATTTTTTTAAAGAAACCATGACCTAAAAGATCTTACAACAACAATAAAAACCCTATGACAAAATGGCATAACAAACCCCTTGATAATTTGGAGACAACTTTGTAAGAATTAAAAAACTTAATAGCTTCAAATGGAAAGAAATAATGACAAAAAAACATAAGGAACACCAAGGAATACCATATAAAGGAAAATCCAACATTGTGGCTTAAGGCTTGAGGTCATTGCTTGGAATGTGGATCAAGTTCAAAGGCATGGTCATAGATTGGAGTTGTTATCAGAGCTTTAAAATCATAATTAGTAGATTAAACAATGAATTCACATCCCCAAATCTGCATTATTTATACAAAAACCCTACAATAAATGCTCTAATGGTGGTTCATAGTGAAAATTTGGAGTCCTCATGTAATTTTACAAATTTTCAAATTGCATGTTGACCTCTAAATTCTATGGAGATTGGAAGGTTGACTTGTTTGGGAATGGAAAGATGGAACCCTATGTGCAATTTACAATTTTGCAAAATTACAAATTGTATTTAGAATTCTAGATTTTATAGCTTAGATTCTTGATAGGATCTGAAACTTAGATTACAATTTGTAATTAGTAGATGATTTCCCCAAGTATACTAGATTTTGGTCTTTTAGACATGAAGAAGAAATCAAAGACTACTCCCTGGACCTTCTATAGAATATTATGTGATTCAGCAGGGGAGAGATATGTGGATATTGTAGTCCCCACACCAGATAAACAAAAAGAAGATCTAGTGGTGGGAGACTACCAGATATCAAAGATTCACCTTGGACAACAAATGAGGGAGGGGTTAAAGAATGATGTTCAATATAGCATCAACTCCCTCTTTGATAGAATATATAGTGATAAGGTCACTAAGGATGAATTTAAAAACAAGGTTGAACATCTTACTGTTGCATTAAATAAATTCATAGAGCCTATTAGTTTATTGACACAACTTGAAGTAGCATAGCCAGTCACCCAGATCTCAGATTAAGAAATAATTGATGCGGTGACTAAAATTACAAGCATGCAAAGAGATATTGAAGAGTGGTTAGAGGAGCTCATCTCCAAAGATAATAAGATCATTGATATGACAATAGACCATTTACAGTCTTGATGGAAATAAGGATCACTTTGAGAGAATTGGTCAATAAATATGAGGGAGAAGTAGTGACTTTGAATCTCTATTATCCCAAATTGACAGCTATAGACTCTATTGATATAGACATCCTCCTTGTCAAAGGGATACTAAAAAATGATGTAGAGTAGGAGGAATTGGACAAAGCTACACAATTAAGGATAAAGTTGCTAACAGAAACTGCACATAAGGCCATGGTTGCCCATGACAAGGCCATTAACATGTTGTATGATATAGAATATTGGTTGAATAAGTTATCATGTAAGCCAATAGATTATAAAGATAACCTCCTTTTAATAGAAGAGGTTCAAAGAAAATTCAAAGAAGTAATAGAAAAAGAATCTGCTAAAAATATAATATTTACCTTGAGTTCTATCCACCACTACATTATGTATCATAATACATTGGATAAGATGGGTAAATATATGCAAGAAATCAAGGCTTTCAGAAGGGAAATTTTTGACACATCAACATATTGTGAGATTACCATCCTCTACTCTTTTGGTGTAAATGAAGAAAGAATCCAGGAGATTTTTAAGGCTTTTGATGAATATGTTTAGCAATTGAAAGTTGAGAAAGATAAAGAGGCAGAGGAAGTATTGGAAATTGATTAATTTTTTCTATTGAGAACATTCTCATATAAAACATTTCCATCTATTGTATTTTCACTATTGTAAAAACATTGTAAAGTTGTATATTATAATATTACATCTTTTATAACTCTTTTTGAGAAAGAGATGTGTATTTTACACTTTATATTTTGATAGGTTGGAAACTATAAAAATCAAACTTATAAATTACACTTTTCATTTTGACAAGTTATAATTGCTTAAGTTGTAAAAGAACATATTGAAAATTGTAATTCTAGTTTTGACAAAGTGGTATGAATTTCAAGTTGTAAAAGTCTCACTTGTAAATTTTAACTTAGTGCTTTTCAAAAAAGTAACTTAAGTCATTTATAATTTATCTTTTAATGAAAACATTGAGTTACACTTTGGTGCCCCATTTGCATGAAGATCCATTTGCAGTTACATGGAGGAGAAGGAGAGGCATTGGATGAAGATTATTCAATTCTATCCACTGCACACCAAGTTCAAGATCACGCCCAGATCTTTCATGTTATTTTAAAAACCATTTTACAAATTCAAAGGATACCATAAATATGAGATGATGCCTCTTTTTCATGAGGTTCTAGATTTGCAAAAAAAATTCTACTAGGCATTGAAGTTTTTGATAACTGCATCTCATTTATGCGATCTTTTGTATAAAGATGGATACGACCCCATATCCCATTCTATTTTTTTCTTGTTAGTAATATTATTCAGCATTTTGAATGTATTTTCTACAAGATGTAACCTAGAGAGTGAAATAAATTGAAGATTTTACTTTTCTTGTCTAAGAAATCCCTATGTATGCAAGTTATTTGAGTATTTATGGAAGTTTAAATCTTATTTTAGTCAAAAAAATTCATTTTTGGTATTTTATACTCTTTTGAAAAATTGTTTGATTGAAATTAATGAATATTTTCCCTTATGTGAAAAAATAGCAAAATATTGCCTTTGATTCCCCATTTGCATGAGTTTGTGCTCAAACAAATTTCAATCTATTTGTCTATTCTATTGTATTCATTCAATCAATCATTAAAATCCACTAAAAATATTTGGTGCAATCACCATTTTTAGTTTTACAAATTTCATTCTCATCTTTTCCTCTGTAAAACTTTAGTTTAGTATTAAGAACACTAAAGGAGATTTTTTTTAATTTTGTAAAACTAGTATTTTATCAGTTACACCAGATTTAGTGAAAGGAAGTTGACCTTATCCAGAGGTTAGCCTCAATTTTCCAAGGTCCTACAGCTTGGACATTTTCCCATTATATCATTAGTTTTTCCACAACAAGCTACATCATCAAGGAATGGGTGCAAAATCTACGTCATAACACATCCTTTGTAATTAATTACTTGACATTAAGTTCATGATTTTGACCTCCTATTGGTACATTGGCACTACCTACTTTTATTGTAATGGTACGTGTAATAGATAATTTCAATGAATATAATTTTATTTTAGTGTGGTTATGCACATTATCATTTATGGCAGACAGATGAATACTATTGTTGAATTATTCATTGGTGGCTACATCTAATCTAACATTGGTTATTTTTATTAATAGCTTCTAATCATCAATTATTGGATTTGTATCTCTAAGACTTATGAGAATTTAACAAAACTTTTGTTGGTTCTCACTTTCTCCTTCTTATCTAAATATATTACCCAAATTAATAACTATTTTGAATTCTCCCCATAATAATTTTGCATGTATGTTACTAATCTAAGATGTTCTATCACTATCAAGAGGTAATTGTCCTGAATCCCCAAAAAAACATAGATATATGTTGGCAATATTTCTTAATAAGATCAATTTTTATAACTCCCTTGACTGGATGTGACAAAACCTTTAAATATTAGAGAAACCATGATTTTAAGCATAATTTTCTTTGGCATTTGAGAGGGGTAATTCCCTCATATGATGGAGGTTATTGGGTTTTGGTACGTTTAATCTGAAAGTGCAAAAGGTAACAAAATGGAAGAAAAGGGAAAAACTAAGGATGGAGAGAAAATGGAAAGAAATGGATATGAGAATGTGAACCTTACAATGGAGTAAACACAAAAACTCACTTCGATTACCTTGATTAATGAAATGAGTTGTGCAGTTCAACAAAGGAAACCAATATCTACATAAAGAGTGAGAAAGACATACTTAAAACAAGGGAATGAAGACATCACCAAAGAAATTTCGAGACAAAAGTTTATATAAAACACCTCTATATTTTAGATTAGAAATAAATACAAAGTCTAAATTTTATCCTTTTGAGTAAGGCTCATTTATCATTAAATAGTTCAAATTAAAATCTTCCTATCAATATGTAAATGAAAACACATAAAAACTAATGAAAAGAATCAAGATTACTTGGAGGCTCAAATTCCTCCTTCAAACTGAATTACGTGTATGCAACACAATTTTTATTCTCTAAAGTTTCCATCACTAAATTTTCAAAGCCAAAAATTTACACCTAATCAATAAAATACATATTTTAATACATTTCCTTATTCATAAATTGTAATGCAGATTTCACAAACAAGAAAAAATAAAAACTCTTATTTAGCAAATGATCATCTTACATATTTGCATTGTATTCACAAACTTCTTTTAAAATGAATAGTTTAATAAAAAACATAGCAACCCTTTCCTATGAGCCAAGAGGATGAAATTTTGAACCATTTCACATTGATCATCATCTCTCTCACATATATTCTATTTAAATAGTTACATAACTACATTTCTTGGTTTGACTTAACCTTAACTTAAATCAACATTAACTCGAGTTTACACTTTTTCTTTGGGATCATGACTTAAATTTTCCATGATTTGAGTTTGGCATTGCATTATCCTTTTTTTATTTTTTTTATTTTACTGTGATTAAGTTATGCTTCAACTAAGTTGAGATATTTAAAAAAAAAAAAAAAAATCCTACTCAAGCAAGAGAGTGAACATGTTATTTTCCTCGAGTGACAAAGACACGTGCATCTCCTGATTGTAATCCAGAGGAAGGTCTGATTCCGAAAATAGTCGCTTCAATTTATTGTCTTTCACCAATCCTCTCCAAGCACTATGGAAATTAGTTTTGCCTTTATAGTCCATCTTCTTCCCAAGGAATTTCCATGCACACTCAACATGATTCTGAAGCAACTCGACATCAACATAATGAACTTATTTGACGTTCCATAAACTTGTTATAGTATTTCAATAGCTTTAGGTGAATGCAAGAGTTTCTCCATGACAAAAAATAAAACTGACCATTTATTAAGAAAGTGAATAAGTAATCCAGCTTCTATGTACATGCATGATTCACTAAAATTTCATTTACATCAAGTACAGGATCTTTAATAACCCAAGCAACATCTAGAAGCAGCTCAAAGATACTTTTCCACTTCACTAAATTAATGTTCTTGTGCACATCAATATTTGGAGATCTAATGGTTGCATGTTCACTCCCACTTCTGCAGCAAAACTTACAATCCATAAGTTCCTATTGTCCATCAATTGAAACTCAGAACAAATTTACTTGTCCCCTATGAGATGGTAAACCAGGTGGGAAGCTGCATATTATCATGGTGGACTTTTAGAATGGTTTTTGCATGAAAATTATCCCTTTGAAGGATGTATTTATGTAAAAACAGGTGGTAAAGGCCGCAAGGAATGTTTTAAAACTTATAACTAGCATAGCAGGATGTAAGACTATTGTTTACATGCAAAATAGGCTTTAAAAACTTAAAAGTTGTAAATGAAGGCTATGAAAGCCGCATAAAATAGTTTTGAACTTGCTCTTGTAGTGAAAACCGCCATGTGGAGACTTCAAAATAGATATTTGGATAATTGTCAAGGCATTGCGAGCGTTTACAATGTTGTTAAAGCCACAACATGCAAAATAGGGTGAAGAAAACTACAACAAATACATTATTAACTTGTTTTTCTATGAAAACTGCCTTCGGAAAGTTGAAACGGCTATTTAGAGCTTGAATGCCATGTTGCATACTTGCTAAACATATTGGCGAGCTTCTATAGATAACTTAGATGCAAATCAAGTTTTGAAAGTTACATGAGGTAATAGCTTATCACTAAAACCGATCTTCAAAGCTCAAAACTACCTTAATTCGTACAAAACCACTTTTATGGTGAATTGCATGCACAAAAGAATGGTTTACGGCTGAGGGTAGTTGGTGAGCCATGTGGAGAGTAGGAATAATTAATTTGAAAGCTTTCAAGACCAGAAAAAACAATTAATGCAGCCCAAAGCCCAAAGCCACACATTGTATATTCAAAACCACCTTGTATTCATTACAAACCATGTATTATCCCTCCAAACCACCTTTCATACAACCAAGGACACGTTTCAATTTCCCTGAAACCACATTACATGTACTTAAATGCCACGTGGATATGAGAACAAAAGTTTTGGAGGGTGGCGGACTTGGAAGGAGTGTTTTACTTGCAAAAATACAATAAGAAACCTACAAATACAAAGTGAACCTAAGAAATATGCAAATGATTAGTTTGAAACCAATTGTTGGCCTGTCACGTGGAGGTTTGAGATCATTTTGGAGGTGAACAAGAGTAGTGAGTTTTAATATTGTTTATTGCATGTAAACTTTGCTTGAAAACCCGCACATGTATAATGAAGTAAAAAAAAAATCATAATTTAAAATAAAACTATGAATGTCACTCGAAACAATTTAAAAACTATTGAGACTTTCTTAAATATTTGCTTCTTTTATATTTGAGAATACAAATGTGCATTTCAAAATGATCCTGTGACCTTCTAAGATGTAAGATGAATTTGTGGATTTTGGATTTAATTCACAAATATCTTATTCTTTATTAATTTGTAAGTTTATTATTCCAAGTGTAATCTATATTTCAATATTTAGTTGTAAAACATGCTCAAATGCTTGTTTGGATTTCTCAAGGTAACCAAGTTTGTAAAGACACAAGCCTAAACCAAATCTCATTATTATAAGGCACTCAAAATGAATTCACAAAGCTTTCTTATACAATTCTAGTGATTCAATATATTGTCGATGGTTGAATTGCACACATACTTAACTAATAAGTGTAGGAATATTATCAAGTTTTCCATCTAACACAATCTTGAATACACTACATGTTTGTTCATGGTCATATTTTTCTAGAAGCAACTGACCTTTTCTAACTCAAGCTAATGGCTTCAAGTTATTAATTCTAGAAGTCTCATTACAAAAACAAGTTGCATGAATGAAATGATCATCCTTATCTCGTTGTTTCACCTTCATGTTTTGGATGCCATAATCCATCTAGTTTGAATTTAACTTCCATTACATCTTCAAGATAGCCTTTCATCATAGATGCAATGTGGTTGGAGTATTGATCTATTATGATGTTCTTTAATGAATAAATATTGAAACATATATAATGGCTTTTTATTGTATGCTCATTGAGTTTTATAAATATTTAAAAATCAGAAAAATCCATATTAAAAATATTTAAACCTTCATCATGTACTTCAATTTCACATTGAAAAAGTGTTCCCATAGACCTTGTTATAAATGGATCATTGAATAGTCATCAAGCCTTGTCTATTAGGTTGTGGAGTTGGTGTCCATTTTGGAAATTTTTTATCTTCCCTATCTTTGAAACACCTACAATTGCCTATAAGATCATAGTTGGGGATGTTGTTATGAAATTTAAAACTTCAAGACAAAATATACCTCCGATATTCATGTCTACATTTTTTAGGAACTGCTTGGCAAAGTCAATAATCTATGTCTTATATAATTTTTTTTCCAATGAATCTCATTTTGTCAATCGATGCATATTTTATGTGGTGGATCTCTTCTTAGGAAATTGTAAATCTTTCTACTTCTAATTCATAAAAATATGTGATTGGGATTTAAAGTTGTGATTGGATGGTTGAGGCACCAATATTGAATGTTGTAACTCTAGTTGGTGTAAGTAGTAGAAGTGGAGAATGCTATAGAAATGTTTTATCTTGAATAGCTCTATGAATGGCACCAATAAGATATGATTTTACTACTCTCTACTAGTAGAGGTTCCAACAACATGTGACATGTTTCCTATGACACAATGTATCTTTAAACAATTTTTTCAGTTAGAAGTCTCATAGATGTTCTAGATGCTAAATCATGAGGGTTTATAATATTTTAAATATGCATCAATATTTTATGATAAGTTTCAAAAATATTCTATACTTTTGTTGCATACTTATCATTATAGTTGATTACAACATGTTTGGAAAGAATAGGCTGCCAATCTAAAATTTCTATCCATAGTTGTAGTATTTAGTGATTGGGTGTATTTAATCTATCATAATTTATTATAGGATTAAACTTGTTATCTCCTGTATCCAAGTTTTGATATAATTTTGAACCCTCAAGATTCATTGGCCAATTTGCATTATACCTATAAACAATAATAAGCCATTTTTTGTTCTTCCATACATATTATATTTAATTTTTATATAGTTATTTCAATTTTTAAACATCATACCTAAAAATTATTATTCCTCTTATATTATGTAGGTAGGCACCTTCTCTACACATTGTATGTATCATCTCTACATAATTAGGTAGATCTTCATAGTCATGTTCCATATCCACTTGTGTAAATTGTTTTTCATTTTGAAGACATGGATGTTGTGTAAATTTTTTTAATACCTATAGTTTATTATATATACTAATTTATCAGTTTCATTAATAAAATAAAGATATGTATAAATTATATATTTGGTAAGGATTGATAACATACTTGTATGATTCATTGATGTGTATCTTCTTGAAGATTCCATGCATGAACAATAGAATCAAAGTATTTTCCAAAAAAAAACTCATTCCTGATCATTTGTGCAATCAAGTTTGTCTATATTTGGTAATCCACATAACCATATGAAGCCATGCACATATGGTTAACCTATATGTTTGCATTCATATCTAAACTAATACTATTTTACTTTCATTCATTTTTAGAGTATCTCCTTTCAAAAAATTATATGACACAGGTGCATGTATTGTACCACTATGTGATGATAGTCATTAATATTTTGTCTTGACCAAGTTGGGGCTTTTATTAGATTATATTTTGGTTATCCCAACATTATCACATGTAGGTCAAGCCAAGACATATCAACTACACTCAAACTGAACAAAATGGTAGGTGATCCAGTTTGATGCAACATGTCAATTAATTCATCTTAACCATTTTCACAATAGGACCTTGTACTTGTAGACATAAATTTGGTCATGGGTTTTTGACAATGATAAATATCAACACATATTAAATGACATGATTTTTTCCCAATTACATATGACTCTTATTCACCATTCCTTTAGTCATTTGTCCATATGTGGGCTTGACCTTATATTTCCATCACTATTACAAAAAATTACCAATGTCAAGTTGTCAAGCTGTTTAAAATCACCTTCATACTATCTCCATAAAATAACAAATGTCCCTAATCCTTATGTAAAATTCCATGTTATGAATACATGTGTGATTTGTGTCTTTATTAACATAGATCAACCACATCTTATGATAAATAATGACTAGTTTCCAAATTTGAAATCAATCTTTTGTGGCTTATTGCACATTTCACATAGCTAGATAAAGTAAAATATTGAATGATTTTATTATAAATACACATTAAAGTTCATTATTTTTCCTCACTTTGTATGCACTTCTCTTAATCATTCACACTTTTTTATATTAAAAAATCTACCCTATTATTACCAAATTCAAGATCATTCACAAGGAAAAACCATAAATGATGTTAAAATTATTCCAAATCAAGTCAAGGCCTATCATTTTCAAGTATCCATTTTCTAGCTATATAGTGTCAAATGAGTATAGTTACACATTCACTCTATGTGGGACAAATATGTCAACTTAATTTACCTCATTGGAGTATTACAAATCTAGGCAATGACCAATCATTAAGGGGGTGATTGAGGTCAGATCAACCCATTACACTCCAATATTTTTATAGGTTTTTAAGTTATCAAGTTTACCTTAGGGTTTTAAAGACAAGATAAGCAATGAAAAAAATTATGCATTGAAAAACCTAATTTTGATATCTCTTGTTGCTCAATAGATGAGGGTACAAAAGGTAAAATGATTAATTTTTTCTCATAGTCAAAAGGGACAAGTCCATAGTCAGCAAACTCAAAATCACTACACTACTATCCGCTTTTAGTGGTCACATCAATAAGCATTATTTTTTTTAATATTTTATATCTCATTCCCATAACTCTGGTTTCTCTATCTTTTTATGTTAGTCATTTATCATAATCAATTGTGATAAGTCTAAAATCAATAGACTCAAATGCACTATGATGATGTCCATTTATAGCAGACTACACATATTATATTTATAATCTTGTCCTTTAAAAATTACCTCTCTTATTGATTTCCACTTTCATACACTCAAAAGAGGCAACAAAAATATATATTCAAACTAAGTAAATCTTTTCTTAGTGTTTTACATTTTTTTCAATATTTAACAATTTATCAAAATCAATTTTTTTGATTATTTTACATCTTTAACATTACGATATTATGTAGTTTTACAACTATTATATTAATAAACATTTATTTTTCTTACATTCCCTTTAGATAAAGAATAATTTGAATATTATGCATTAAATCAACCCGAGGATCACTACCTTCCTCATATGCAACTATATGCAAACAATTTAAATCAATAGAACCACAAATTTCCTCTTATGCTCTAATGTCATCATCAATAAACTATATTCAATATGGATCAAGATTAAGTATTTAAAAAAATTGGGATATATAGGTCAAAGATTGAGAGCACATGCGCAAGGCATTGTTAACCCCATTCAATCAGTCCAGTTGAAAATTTTACAAGGACTGGATTATTTCAAATAACTAGCAAATCAAATAAATACATGTCTACACTAACTACCATTTATACAAATTTACTTAATGAAAACCTTGAGGCAACACAATAAGTTATTAATACATCTGTAATATGTATTGTATGCCCAGAAATGATGAATGATATAACTTCTATAAAAATTTAGAAAATTGAATATTTCTCCAATGATGAATCCCTCATAGAATACCTTGGAACATATGAAGATATTCCTTCTTTCTATCATAATAATATGTTTCATTGAATTTAAAATTCAATGAAACATACTTTGGAGAAACTAAAGACACCATTAAATAGGCTAGAGTATATAGTCTAGATACCATTCTTACAACACCATATATGGAAGAAAAAATGACTCTACTTAATGAAGAGATTGTATAATATCATTATTGAATGGATAAATATCCACAACTAGTACTTCTTGTGATATTATTAAACAAGGATGAAGATAAAAATCTGTGGAAGTTTCTACATGATTACCTATAATTATTCACATGGTCTCATAAAAAAATGCTTGTAATTATCCATGAAATTATAATTTATAACATAGTACTCTACCTAGATGCCAAGTGAGTCAATCAAAAATATCATAAAAATGCGTCCAAAATTAGCATTAGTTTTCAAAAAATAAATCAAAAATATTTTTGAAATAGGATTTATTTAATATATGGATTATCTTGAGTGGATCTCTAATATATTACCAATTACAAATCCTAATGCAGACACCTAAGGTTGGAAAACCTATTTGAATTTTAAAAAATTGTGAAAACAAATGGTTTCCCATTACTAAATTTTACATGATTCTAGATTCTACTATTGGATATGAAATTCTATCATTTGTTGATGGTTTTTATGAATATAAATAAATCAATATTAGCCTTGGAGACTATAATGATATGCCATTTAACCCACCATGGGGAACATTTTATTATGTAATCATGCCTTTCAGATTATAATATGTATGAGCTACTATATCACAGGGCTATGACACACATATTAGTTTACTATATGCATAATATTTTTGAAGATTGTATAGATGACTTAATTGAAAAATAAAAACATTGACAGGACCATGCTATAGATTTATGGAAAATATTTGAAAGACTATAGAAATTTAATGTGTGCTTAACTCACAAAAAGTATGTATTTGGAGTTCATCAGGAAAGTCACTTAGCTATATCATATCTCAATGAAAAATTGAATTATATCCCCAAAATATCAAATTTGTCAATGATATGAATCCTCCAACATGATTGAATCAATTATAGTCCCTACAAAGAAAAATTAGGCAATAAGATGGTTTGTATTTTAGTTGGCTAAAAGGATAAAATATCTCACATGCCTATTAAATAAAGATGATTTTTTTTTAATGGGATGCTTATTTTCAAAAAGGTTTCAATACAATTAATCAATATTATCTCAATCATCTTACTCTCATGCTACTAATATTGGACATGCCTCCACAACTTTACATATTAACTAGCAAACCACGTCTTAGGAGCTCTACTTGAAAAATATAATGATGATAATAGAGATAATTCCATTTACTACATCAGATTCACATTATTAAATTATAATTTAATAAAAAATAAATGGAAATATTATGTTTACCTCTTGTGTTGTGAACACAAAAACTACAACATTATATGCTTAATAATGTGACACAAGTTATCACAAAGGTGGAACCACTCAAGTTTATCATGCCTAAGTCAAATTTATCAACTTGAATTTCCAAATGGGTAATTCTAATAATTTAATTTTACTTAAAATTCATATCTTAGAAACCATTAAAATGGAAAATTATTTAATATCATCTAGTAGAAGCTATATTATTAGATACATCACCAATTAATGTGTTTTTTCATGATGATTTAACTACATTTATTATTGTTAGTGATACATGACATGTAATTCAACATATCAAATTCTCTCATTTGTGTAGGAGTATGGATATTATTATATTAGCCACTAAAATTAATATTTAATGCTAAAATAATGCACTTGTGACCACTCCTTATACACACTTAGCCTATGCTCTATTCCACAATTTTAAACCATTATTCCTATACTTATATGTGAATGATCCTTATCATTAATCAATTAATATAATTTATATTCCTATTATTCATTCCAAGTATATTAAACTCACTATTAGACTAATTCACAATTCTACTTTTGTTGTCTCTACTCCTTAGACATGGTTTCTCCTTTAGGGCAATCCTGATCAATGATAGTGTCTAAAGTTGCTAGTTTCATTTTCCCACAAAAAAGTCTATTTAATCATATTTAAATCCGCATAATAGGTTTTTATATATGTTATTTTATATTCCAATTAAAAGAAACCCCAAAAATACCACTATAAAAGCACATTTTTAAAATCAATTTATTCACTAGTTGGCAAAAAGATTCTATATTACAAACACCAAAATTATTCTAACTATAAATTTAGAGGAAAGCACATATTTTTCCTAATTATAATTCCACACAGCCCAATCGGCCTTTATTAATGCTTGAATACATCTCTAAGGTCACAATTCATTGTTGAAGCACATAATTACACCTTGATTGCACCAATTTAGGACATTACACCAATATTTCACATAAACCACCATAGTGTGGGATAAATACATGGACTTTTATCCCTATTTGGATTCTTGGTATGTAGGAAACACTCAACATAGAGGGTGTTTATTTCAAGCATGAATTTATCCCCAAGCCCATTTTCACCCATTTACTGCATTTCTTCCTAGTTGTCTATTGAGCTAGGTCTCCAATTGAAAAAGAAGGCATACAATGGCTTCCAAAATGAATCGATAAACAAAAAATATACTCATAGGACTCAAAATAAAATATGAGTTTATATATATTCAAATAGAGTGAAAAAATCTACTGTACATCAACATACTCTACATATGACAATGTAGGCCAACTTTATTTAAATAGCATGACCTTGTTGTAGATTCAAATGGATTCTTGTTCCTAATTCACAATGACCTCACATAGTTCTATATTCAATACCATATTCTTTATTTTAGTCATTAGATCCAAGTCATAACTAAGTTATTTGTCACTTTTACTTTCACATTTTGTCATTTTTATATAAATAACAAGTTTCAAATCAATCTTGTATATTTATTGCTTATATTATACATACTAATTTTACTCAGTAGTTTAGAAAAATTAGATTAGCATATGATTAAGACCCAATTTTGATAAAACATATTAGTGAACCCTTTTATTATTGAATATTACAAACCTTATCTTCCCCTAAGGTTTTCTTCTATCCCTTTTTAGAAATTATGATAGGTTTCAGATTTCATATTTTCATAATAATCATGATCATAATGACTAAATGTATATATTATTTCTTTGTTCAAATATTTTTAGTCATATTTACGTGTTTTTTTCATATAATATGTAAAATATTTAAATTTCATGTAAGTACATGGATGTATAATTTAAAGGAAAAGACAAAATTCAATATCAATCAGGAGATTAATAATGAACAACTATACAATGTTTATTATTTCATGACTTAGTTTTCAGGTTTTGACCTATTACTACTAGACATTTAAGGGCACAAATGGTTAATTTTGTTGCTCTTACGCCTATACCTCCCAACTATCTTAGCTCATATATTCAATATACTATTCATTCTAGCCTTATATTTGATCATATTATCTAAGCTATTCTCAGTAGACAAGGTCAGGTGCCCCACTAGGGTAGACAAGAGGAACAAAGTTAAGAAATGTGTCCCCATCCTTAACCAAAGTCAATTGGACTAGTTAATCAATCTAAAGGGTATGATATTTTTGAATAATTAAGAATACACTAGCTAATATTTATATCTTATAATTACTTTAGAAAGCTAAAATTTTCAAGGATATTTTATATCAATCGTTAAGTTTGTTTAAATCTAAATTATTAGATGTGGGGTCTTAGGGTTAAGAACATAGAATTAGTTCTAACACAAGGGTGATAAAATAATATATAGCAATCCAATTGATAAAAAACTCATATAAATAATATACTAAAATTATGCAATTAAGATTGTAAAATATTAAATTACAACTATTGAAAGAAATTACAATAAATAAGAAAAAAAGATACTTATTTTATTTACTATGCATAGGTAGACATGGAATATAAATAACTATAAAGTATGGAATATAAATACTATATGCAATAAAAAATTCATCATGTCCATAAATCAATCCTAGATCGGATATGATAGAGCACACCTACACTTTTGATTAGGGGAATACAATTGTTAAGTGGGAGCATGACCAATGTGATGATCTACTAGACCCGATTAGGGGATCACTTGTCACAACACACCATGTAAGGTAGGGTTCCAAAGCCTATAGTCTAATATAATCAAACATCAACCCTAAAATAGTTATATGATTTAATATTTCACTAATCTAATAATAAAAAAAGTAAATCTAATCTAGTGCGCACCAAAGCTTGTGGCACAAAGTTGGGGTTAGAAACAAAATAAATAAAGAACTAAACTAAATATGTATATAAGACATATACTCATGCCAATGTATACAAAATCCTGATATATGGAAGAGAAGAATATAAATTCGCTATCTATCTACTCTTAGAAAGAAGGAATAAAGTTAGGAATACTTACCTTTGAAGATGCACCTGTCGAGCCTCAATATCCCCCTTCGCCAAGGTGCTTCATAAGAGATTGTCATGGTATGTAAGGATAACTAAGATAAATCATATATAGGATACAAAATCTATCCAAGCATCCAAAAGACTTATCCACAAGATGAGATTGGAGTTCCAAAGAAAATATTGATCCCTAAAGCTTTATTCCCCAAGTAGAACGGTCAATAGGCAGATGTTCATTCACACTTCTTCGCTTGATTATTCACTCTTATGAAATAGTGGTAAATGACCTTGTATATATAGTAGTATCTTACCCTAAAATCATTCAAGAACATCAGCTATGTTAGGCCGACCTCATATACCTAGCACATTTTTGGGTCTGACTCACTAGGTTTGTTATAAGACGATCGAGAGGCCAACAAACCAAAAGAGAGAAAAAGTTCCTAAACTATGCTAGGTCGACCTAGTTGACCTAGCACAACTAACAAGTCAAAAGGGTGATAAGTTAATAAATGAAGGATAAAACATAGCAAGTGATAGGAATAGGTAGAATTAAGAAGAATAAGCTTGGGTTCAATGGTTTCGGGAGGCTAGTGTGTAGATGGTAAGTGGCAAAAGGAACAAAAATATTATGAAGCATTGATGGTCTGCCCACCCCTTTCCCAGTGCACCCCTTAAGGCATCCACTCAAAAAGATTGAGAATAAATAGGTTCTTATAGGATATGAAGTGTCAGTAATCAATAAAAATTGAAAATACTATGTGTATACATATGCCCCAGCCAAAGTTCATCACATGTCACATAAGTGTAACACGGGATGGTGTTTTAGAATAAAACATGATAACACACAATGTTGATTCTAAGTACGGTGCAATAAGCAAAAAATAAGATAAATGAAATAAATGTATTGAAAAACACATAGCTTTAACTTATCTTAGTGTCATAGATAAAGAAGTAGACTATAAGAAATGAAGGTGTCCCATGTAGAGTACACTAGTAGAACCTATAAAGTTAATGCAAAAAATAGCCAAATACTGAATTTTTTGGAAGATAAAAATATGATAGTGGAAAATAATATCTACATCATCATGATTCTAATGCATTTTATGGTTTGAAAAATGTATGAGGAGAAACAAAGATAGAGGCAAAACAAGGAATCTACTTGAAAATAAATGAAATAATTGAGTTGTTAAATAGTGTTGTTAAATAAGAAAAAGAGAATTCATTTGACATTTTAAATTTTAAAAAGGGGAAAAGAGACCTATGAGACCAAACAAGGCTAGGATGGTGAGGGAATGACATGCTAGATAAGGAGGACACCCAGAGGTGGCAGCAGGTGCACTATAGGTATGCAACTATAAATCTCAAACCGGTTTTTGAAATTTGTATTGAATTAAGTGAATTTTTGATAAAATTTTATTTTAAGAATTTATATATGTCCAAATTGAGAAAAATTAGATTCTATGGGTAGAAAATAGGAAGATGAGAAATGGGTTGGAATGGTTTAGGAAGAAAGTGAGTGAAATGCACAATTTGGAAAAAATGTACTAGGTCAGCATACATAATGCACTAGGTCGACTAGGTTGACCTAGTTGGATAAAATAGGGAAGAATCCCTATGGTCAACCCAGTAGGTATGGGTTGACTTAGTGTAATCTATAGGTTGAAAAGCGAGAATAGAGTGAACAACTAGTCCGTAAGGGCTAGAATGAAAACTTAGTACCAGGGAGAGTAATATAAGAGGGTTGAGTTGGAATTTGAAGTCAATTATGACAAAAATAGGGAAAATTTTGGTCAAACTAGGTTGATCAAGGAACCAAAATAAGCATAGAAAAGTGTGTAGAAATTTGAAATAGGGCGATAATGGTCCGAAATGACCAAAGGAGGGAAAAAGGGACCAAAAAGCTAAAAATATGAAAAAATGAATAAGTTAATAACAATTAGGCTTATTTTTAATTAAAATTGTAAAAATGATGTCTAAAGAATGTATTGTGATTGTACATGACATGAAGGAACTAATACATCCTTTTGTTGTTTCTTGGTTGTAGAGATGACTAAGATTTTGGAGGTTGGTAGACATGTCTTGGTTGCTAGATTTGTTAGATACATTGTTAGATAGAGATCAAGCTAGATTGGTAGCTGTGGGTCTAAGAGTTATATCTGATATATGCAGGATCCCCCTTAATGCTGACTTGTTAGTCAGTTCTTGGGATGCTAGGAATGATTGACTAACATATTTAGATGGGAGGTGGATGGGGATGTGATAGAGGTGGGTATCACACTATAGGATGTCCATATCATCTTCAGGCTACCCATAATAGGAGCACCAATGACCATAGGGATATTGGATAGCTTAAAGGAGAGGAGAGACTTAATCATGTGGGCTATAGTTTTAAAGATGATATTGAGAGGATGGAGAGTCAATATAGATGATGTGAATATATTATAGATTTTGGACCTCTAGAAGGTAGTGATATTCCTTATGACACAACAGGTGCTATGTCACAAGTCAGATGGCAAGGTACTACTATTCATGGTAGCCTTGAGTAAGATGATGCTAGAGGAGGGAGTATTATATGATCTAGGTTTTGTCATCTAGGTCTAGATTTTACATGATCTATTTAAGATGCTGGTTAGAGGGTAGAAGACTATGGGACTGATCATACTACTGACAACATGGATATATGAGAGATTTCCCATGTATCGACTGGTTGGGTTGCCCCATGTGGTTGATGATGGGTTACCTTGAGTGTAGAGATGGAGAGAAGACCAGGTAGCATGGGCCATTCCCCATGAGCTAGCATTATAGTTGATGAGATGTGCAGACATCATGTAGTAGCTGTATGGGCACATAATAGCTACATGGGTGAGCTGGCACATAGTTGCACTAGCACTAGAGAGGAGATAAGTGGTCAAAAACTATACATGGTGGAGAGAGCCATATTTAATGGTATGGGTTCTAGGACATATGGGCCTACCTCATTTGGTAACACCAATACTGATGCCTAACCAATGGGCTCAATATGTGAGGGAACCATGAGGGAAGAGGGGAATTGGACCACTAATAGTGAGGTTGATATTGAAACTACATCAAGAGAAACTATAGACTGGTCAGGAATGATGAGTTGTATAAGAGGAGGTAAAGGAGGTAGAGATACCAAATTTACCACTACCAACCCCACAACAAGATGAGTAACATCCACCAAGGACATGGTGGTGATGAAGATAAGAGAGGGTGGAGATTATAGACATCTTAAATGATCTCATAAATGAGCCAGAAGAGATGATAAAGAGACCACTCAGATAAATGCTGAGATGGACATGAGCCATGATAGCCAAGTTTGAGTTAAGGAGGTGATCTATCGAGGAGGTACTATGAGGTCATACAAATAGGGAGATTGTGTTAGGTGATTGTGCATATGATAATATCATGGGAGCTGAGACATAGATAGGTATGAAGATGGTCAAATTATTTCTTAAGTTTTTATTTGGTAGTAGAGAGATATAGATAGATGTTATGAGATATGATAGTGATATAATATCCATCTAGTGTGATTTTATAGGTATTTTAATAAATTTGGAAAACTATAGGTTTAATTTCTTAAATAGTAAAGGGGTCTAGATTAAGGGGAAAATTAGTAAATAAATGTGCCTTGATTAACCTACTAATTTATTAAATCTGTAAGTGCTTACTTGATTTCTAAAAATAACAAACAAGGAGATAGAGAGTGAAACTTAGATAATTTTGGGCTGAGACGGAGGAGATACAGGGTACAAATTATTGATTTGGCTGGGTAGACTATCAAAAATAAGATCTAGAAGTCTATTCTCTACCTAGATAGGAGCATAAAAAATGAGACACCTGGAGGTCCAATGCTATAGTCTATGTTTTAGCATTGTATTTCTTAGTGTCTGAGCTTTTTAGGTTTTATTCATCTGCTTTGGGAGACCTTGTGCCTAAAATATCAAGTCTTGGTTGTTCAAAAATCTCTATGTGTAATTGATTTTATCTTCAAGGATCCTAGTTCCTCTTCATAATTGATAAGTGATCTCAAATCCAACTATAAAAAGGGGTTAGTGTGTAATATGCACTGAACATGTGATCACACCCCGTGTGTGGGCACATTGCTTACATATCAATACTCTAAAGAGAGATCAAGGCCAATGTAGTTCTCCCAATTTGAATGTGTATTGTGTAATCATGTTTATGCAATGTAAGTGTATGAAAATTTGGGCAAGCTTGAGATGACTTGTGACTAGTGCAGGAGCTTAGATAGGCTAAAAATAATAGTGGTTGGTTGTATGCAGAGATTAAGAAGATTTATTTAAGTGTGCTTTAGTATATTTCTAGCTTGTGCCTTTTGAATGATTGCCAACCCTTCTAAATGACATTTGAATGAGATTTTATAGGGAAACTAGTGATCCTGGGTTAGATGAATTTGTATTAGGCTGACAAGGGAAAAGATAAGGACTCGAGAAAATCTTACCATTTGAGGCTATTGTGGATTTGGATAACAAAACTAGAAAGTGGACACCCTAGGTCTTAGCATTGTAGTCCAACCTATGGCACTATTGTCTAGGGGGAAATAGACCTTGGGAGATAGATTTATGCCTAGGATAGGAGTTTGGGATATTAGGGGCTGAATCTAGAAGGCTTCAAATGATTTGGAAATAGTTAAAATAGACCTAAGTGGGCTATGTAAGTGAGTAGGAAAGACCTATGGTTTGGGTGTCACAAGTCATGCTCAAGTTGTACAAATTGCATTTTAGTATGGCTATAGCAAGCGTACCTGAAGATGAGGAGGAGAGATGGGGATCCCTAGTGAGGGGAACACTCGATGACATCCTATATGAGAATCTACATCTATATGACCCCAAGACACTAGAGGATCTAAGTGTACCATCTGCCCCAACTTAGTTAGCGAGTTCAAATTAGCTGGTGAGGTATCAAGGTAGATATAGGTGCATAGATGATGTATCCATCAGTAGTGATGGGTGTAGGTGAGAGGTAGGACTAGCAAGCCTTTATAGATGAGAGAGATACACATCTAGAGATAGTGACATAGATGATGTAGGCATATACAATGATGTAGGCTTAGCTGACACAAACACATACAATGACCCATGCTAAGTAGGCACATTTGTAGATAACACACCTATAGGGACATGTAAAGGGATTGAGATCTCATACTGCTTCATTATAGCATATGATTTGGAGGAGTCAGGTCAAGGCCTCAATAGGGAGTGTGGCTAGGCCATGAGATAGCCAGAATGGAGCCTAGCCCTAGTGTTGAGGCTTTGTATATGGTTGTATATGTTATATCAAACTCATGGTATATATATGATGTATCAATTTGGCTTATTGGTGTTGGTTGTGTATGTTGTCTTTATGATGGTTATGTTTGTGGATGCTTTTGGATATATTTTTGTCTATAACAAGTATTTAGCTTTATTGTATATGCTATAGAAAATATATGTGGTGTGGTTTATTTTCTAGCATTATGGAGTACAAATGCATGGTTAGAAAGAAATAAGCTAAAAATGACATGGAAAAATATAATCACTTAAAGATGCACTACATGCTAGTTGTTGGGAAATGTGTAATAACAAAAAATGACAAAGTATAAAAATCCAATAAAATGGCAAACAAGATGGTAAAAGGGGATTTGTTTTTAAACCAATGTGAAATATTTTTGCACCAAATTAAAACAAGTAAAATCATACTAAATATCACTTTGGGAAGTATGATAAACAATGTAATAAAATGGAAGGTATGTAAAAGGGCACAAATGGTAATAAAAACAAATCAAAATTAAGTCAATCAATTATACTATATCATGATGGGAAGTATAAAAGAAAAACAAAATTTTAAAAAATTTGGTCTTAAATTTATCATACTAATTCACGTTGGGAAGTATGAGAAATTCAAGAATTGGTTGTAATCTTACATGCATTTAGAAAATAAGAAAATAAAAATAAAAATGAAGTAATCATAAAACATACCAATTCAAGATGAGAAGCATGTCAATGATGTATAACCTCACAATCAATTGAATCTTATCTCATATTTGACACATGTAATTTTGGATGGTGACTTGATTATTGGATTTTTTTTACGAGGAGGGTCAGGTCCTATCTACGATCTTACACTGTAACTCACAAAAGAAAAATTGAGGAGTACCAAATCAAGATTGGTCAGTAGAAGGATAATTAATTTTAAATCAAGGATGTGGGTAATAGGATGAAAAAAATGGTAATTTGTGAGGGATGTTGGGTCCTATCCGTGGTCTTATAAAGCAACTCACAAATCATGTCCCATGGGGAGTGATCAGTAAGCAAAAAAAATTTTCCTAAGAGGAAATATGAAGGAAAAGGAATGAAAAATGGAGTGTAAAAAGCAAGACTTAGGCATCTTATGAGAAGACCTTAGGAGGAAAGAGGCATACTAAGGACACGAGAAGACACTAAGTGACTAGTGGTTGTCTATGTACAAAGGAAATCTACTTGCTATAGACATAAAGCTTTGTAAGAAAATAAGTGTGATACTAAGATCTACTCATGATGGTATATTGGTATAAGGAAAAGTAAAATGGACATACCTTCTCACAATATGTTCCCTGCTCCTCAAGACCCCTTATAGAGCTATTAGTCTACTTCGAATATTGGGTACTTGCATGAGAAAGTAGGTATCCCTAAAAGATTTTTTTATTCTCCTCTTTTAATCTACTAGTCTACTATACCCTAAAGGACCTTATCTCTACCATGAGGACAACTTTGGATTTTAAGTTTCAATTATAAGAAGGAGAGGTGATTTGAATAATGTCTTTTAGTATGATTAGACTTTTAAGATTGATAACATTGCCTTTTGTTTAAATGATTTGGATTTTAACTTTATTTTGAAGGATTTTTAAGATTCCTCCTCCATACAAATTTGGAATGACCAATAATGAGAGAGATAGTGATACACATGAATGAGCTGTAGGCTAAGGCTAAATAAAGCTAAGTAACTCAAGATAAAAGATTGACTAGAACACTTAGGCTTGACAATGAATTGAGCATGTGATCTCATGTCTCAATTGTGTATATGCTTAGTATACAAAAAAATGGAGAAGGGAAAAAAGGAGATCCAAGGAAGGATAGGTGAAAGTAAATAGTAATGAGAAATATTGCTTAATAATTGATCACATGGTAATAGGAGATAGTAATCAAAGGTAAAAGGGTAAACATAACCAAGTCATCATGACAACTATCTGTGAAAAATAGAGATAAGAAAGCAATCAATCAAAAAGATACAAGGGAAGAGTTTTGAGAAAAAATCTAAAGGAAAAGAAAGCAATGATAAGGGAAAAATAGCAATGATAAGGAAAAGACAAGTATATGTGAAATGTAAAATGATAACATAAGCTAAATATAGTACAACAAGAAGGAGAAAAATGATATAAGATAAGAAAGAATTTCACATAGTGTCAAATGATATAATAAAAATAGAAATAAGATTGGAGCACATGTCCAATTCAAAACTAAATGATAAATCACCACGTATGTGCTCATAAATACTGGTAAATCTATCCACACACATTATCCAATACATCAGATACCTCACTATGAAGTTGAATGTGTAATAAGATAATGTCTCATCAATCTTCAGTGAATATTGGGTAAATATTTCTTTTTTGATCTCCTCAACTAAAAGAGTAGGGATGCTTAAAGGATCATGCTAAGGATGAAATTTAGGAAAAGTTTGGTCAGGAGAATGCATGGAAAAAAGATCTATAGGAAAATAAGGAATAATAGGTGGACAAGGATCCATAGGTGAGGGAATGTCGATCAGTGGAGGAATCATAGGTGGAGGCATAGAAGGTGGTGAATGGACCATATGAGGTGATAAAACCATTGGAGGTGGAGCCATGAGAGAAGGAGGAGTCTTCTTGTGAGAATTACCTATGGGAGGAATGTTATAAGGTCTAGGGATGGCTACAAGGTGATCTTTAAGATGTTGTTTAAGAATGTAACAATGATTGGTGTGATGTGTTCCACATAGGTGCCATAGACAATATACCTCACCATACATAGGTTAATATTCAAGAAGTAACTTTGGGGGGAGGTATGGCTTTGTTTGGTGATGGGGAAGAAGGACATAAGGAATCAAGATATTATTACAACTTATAACAATGGGTGGAAGAGTGATTATCTATCCCATGGAATAAATAGATACATCTGTGAGTGTTTTGAGGAGCACTCACAGAAGGAGGTGAAATAGGAGTGGAAGAAGCTGAAGATGACTCATCAACCCATTTCGTGGAAAAGGAGCCATCTTAGGTAGTGAAATCAAACCATCATCAAAAGAGGGTGATGATGAGGAGGGAGTGGAACTAGGCTCAATAGGAGGAGCACTAAGATGAGAAGTAAGAAGATATTCAAAAACAATAGGAGAGGAAATAGGTTCAATTAGAGTGGAAAAAATAATAGGCATAACTATAGTTGGACCTATTGAAGGAGGGGAAATATTTACAGAAGGTCTAAGGAAGACTTCCCTAGGTGTGGAAAAGCAATAAGGTCTAGTCATAACACAATCTAAGAGCATGGTCCTAAGTGGATCCTCAAAAATTGGAGGTATCAGTGTCATCTCTATCTTGTGATAAAGAGGAAAAATGCAAGAATCAAGAACTATAAATGAAAGAGAATGATGAGATGAATGTAAAAACTCAAGTAAAGAAGAGCGATAATGAACAATATTGACATCACAGGCCTGATTAAGGCCACCTAAAAGAGAATCATCTAAAGAATAGCCATCATCACAGTATAGAATATGAAGATCAATGACATAGGTTGGGATGACCTTGTCATTGAAAGAAGTTTGGTGAATAGAGTACCTAAACCTGGTTAAGACTATGAGAATATCATCACAATGAGGTCTACGAGATTGAGGCTACAAAAAAGCATGAAGTTGTGAGATGAGATGAGGTGAGAGATTAGAATTTTTGATCTTTAATTTAATCTCATTAGGCTCATCATCATTAGAGTCTAAAAGGTTAGGAAGAATGTTACTTATGAGATTAAGATTCCCATTGCAACCTCTGGTTGAGTTGATAAGATAGTTGAAAACACTGTGACTCATAGAATGGAACACTAGGCAAAGGTTCAAGAGTAGAAATCTTGAAGACACCATGATTTTGGAATTGTTTAAAATTCTAATGGTTAGTGTCTCCTTGAATCCTATAAATGGATCCATTGTGAGAAAATTTTATGCATTGACAAGCAAAAGATGCGATAACTTGCATATGATGAGTCCATGGCCTACCAAGTAGGATGTTATACGAAAGGGGAAATTTAAAGATCATCACCTTCACATGAACGGTGATAGGTGTGATGATAATGGGAAGCCACACATACCCTAAGGGAAGCATTTGCCTTTTATCATATCCTTGGCATGTGTTTCATGTAAACTTGAGATTACATTCATAATACCCAATAATCTTAATGAAATCAATGAAATTGACACAAGTGCTAGAACCATCATTGATCAAGGATTGCTTAACCTAGATATAATCAATTTGGATGTTAATAAATAATGGAAGATCATCTACATGAAGTATAATCTCATTTGGAATCATATATGTGATAGGAAATCATAAAGAAAGAGAAGTGTCTATAGTTTCATCAATGTTGATGGACATCTCTTCACATTGATATAAGATATTATCCAAAGATCTAGATACAGTAGCCTCCTATCCTGATAGAGGAGGGCAAGGGATATTCATCTTGAATAAGAGATGCATGAGGTGGTTTCTATGATGTGGAGATGTCCTCATGAGTTTAAGGAAAGGTATCTAAGATGGAAGATTAGTAAGTTATGCAATCAGATCCCACTCATCATAACCCATAAGGATATTGTTAGATATAGGTGCATAATGATAAAGAAGATCTTTGGAAGGTGGATTCAAAAAGCATTGAAATTTATGTTTATAATAATGAGAAGGTTGAGAAGAAGGTTGTAAATAATTTGGTGATGAATAAGTAGTTGGTTTAGATTGATCTTGAAGTTTGGAAGAAGAAGTGTTGGTATAAATTGGATTGTTATTAGTATTAGAAGATGATGGGAGATAAGTAGAAATAATATGAATGTGTCATCCAAGGGAGAATCATAAATTAGATCATTAAAATAAATAAGATCTTCTGGACCCAACTTATCTAAATGATTTGGAGAAGAATCCTAGATAACATGATATGTCTTAGGGGAAGGAGGAGTGTAGATAGGTTGTGAATCAATGAAAGTCACCACTCTTCACATATTGGTCATGTTAACCACATTATCTTTAGATTTTGGTTCACAAAGAATTTATATGTTATTGGTGGAATAAGTATGCTTATCTTAACCTTCTTGGATAAGTTGATGATTAGGCAAGGGGTCTCTATAGATAGCTAAATGAATATTTTCTTGATTTAAGGCTTGAGTTTTATCATGTGATTTATAGTATTTGAAAACAATCTCATAGGCTTGTTGATGCTTACAAATAATGGAATCATGATTGAAATTTGGGCCAAGAAGAATGTCCATGGCTCAATTATGAATCTATGTACAAGTCTTGTGAGAGTGACCCTAGCTAGCATGAAATGAACAAAACTTATTAGGATCATACCATGATTTCATAGGTAGAGTAGGTTCAATCTCTCATGAAAGAGTCCTAGGTAGATGTTTAAGTAATTCAGCCAAGGATAAAGGCTTATGGACATTAGTGCTGTTTGTTGAGAAATGAGGATTAGTGAATTATTGAGAAGGAGTTGGTTTTAAATAAGGGGTAGGAATGATAGATTGAACATTTTTAATGGTGTCATATGAATCAGTAACACTAACATTGGTAATATTGGGTTTTTTTTCTTTACTAATAGATGAGGGCCCACAAAAGGTTGGGGTGGCTTGAATTGATGCATGATGAAATATTTTATTTTGGCTTGATTGATAGCTTTCTCCAAGGTACATGGAGAAAGGGTACAAACTTGATATTGTAATTTAGGAAATAAAAAATTTGTAAAGAGATGAAAGAGATGATCATCTGTCATGTTATGTTCACATTTATTTTACAAAGTCTTCCATCTTTTGACAAAGGCTTGGGCAATTTCATTTTTGTTTTGTTTTCAATTGATGAAATGGGCCAAAGTGTGCTTAGAAAGATAACTAGTTTGAAATTCTTGCACTAAAGCATTTACTAACTCCTCCAAACTAGTGATATAGTGCATTCTAACTTGATAATACCAATCCAAGGCAATACCCATGAAGGTTTTGGATAAGAGTTTGGTAGAATCAAAGGTATTTAACTTGACCTAATCCTTTCAAAGATTTCCAAATGTCTTGAGGTGAAGAGTAGGATTAGTTGATCCATTGTAAGAAATTGTAGGTGTTATAACTCTAATGTTAATATTAGCAATTTGGGTGGTAAGTGGTTCAGTTTGTAAATGCTTGATGACTTTGTTGACTAATGGAGGTTGAAGAATGAGATTACCTTGAGAATCTCAAAGAGGGGGAGGAGGAACACTTTGGTTATGTGTGCCCCAAGCCACTGGTTGAGGATTGGATTGAAGATCAAGAAGGCGGTTTTGAATTTTCATCATTTGATTCGTATTATGAGTTTAGAATTTGTTTATATTTTTGAGATTTTGAAACAAAAGTTGATGAGTTTGATTAGTGTTATTAGAATAAGTAGTATTGGTGTTCATGCTGGTGTTAGTGGCTTGGGTACCACTATTAGTTTTGATATGATATTGAGCAGAGCTATGAGAATTTGAGGCACTAGTGGAAATTTTTTCTTGTGAAGCAAAAGATGGACAAGTAAATGGTTAATAGGAAGAAGCACTATAAGCATGAGTGACTTGGGTGGAAAACCAAACACTAGTGTAAGGATTAAGGATAGTGGATCTTATGAGAGGCCCATTAGATGTAGAATCTTCCATGTTAATTGAGATACTAGGCATGAAGGTGGAAGAAGTTGAAGAAGAAGATGTCATGGCATAAGAAGGAGTCAAGATTGAAGGAAGAGGTTGAGAAGTAAATAAATTGGTACCCCAAAATCTAGATGAGAAAGTGCGAGTAGGAGAATTAGGTTCTTCAACTTGATGACTAATCATGAGGTTATAGATGGTGGAGGGATTCTTCCATCTATGTTGATTGAATTCTATGATAAATAAGAGCATTTTAGAAGCATACTCTAACTCACGCTGATCCTCTAAGAGAAAATGAGGGTTTTGATGCAAAGGGGTATGAGGGGGGTTTCCCATAGTTCATTATATGGGTTGTAATATGAACATTACCAACATTCATGAAAGGATCCCTACTTTGTTTTTGGGAGACCCTATTAAGATTAGTGAATTATATCATGTATTTTGATTGAAATTTAGTATTGTCACCAAATAGAAAGTTGATGATGAAATAAAGATAAGTAAGATGAGAAAGCAAAGAATTAGAAAGTGACTAAAATAGTACTTGGTCAAACTAGTCAACCTAGTACAAAATATGGACTATAAAACTGTACATGGTCCATAGAGTTAACCTAGTTCAATGAAAAATGACTATTAGAAAGAGTTAAGGATGTTGTAAATAGTACTAGTTCAACCAAGTCGACCTAGCACAATGTATAGGGGATCAAAAAGATATAGGGTCGACCTAGTACAATAGACAAGGAAGAGAATAAAACTGATAACAAGATATTAATTAAAGAAAGATAATTGCAAGTAATGTAAGAAAGTAGTAAGTACTGAAAGGGAAATATTTTAGTCAATTGAATTGACACTCGCAAATCCAACTGATGCACACAAATCAAAATATTTCACTAGCACTATCTATTGTAAGATTTTTCATACATAATTGATCAAAGAGAAAGAAAACAACTTGAAAGTAAAGATAGCTACTTGGTCAACCTATAATGTTGATTAGATTATTAAGAATGATTTTAAATGTGAAAGGAAATTGGATATAAGCAACGTACTAAATGTCAATCGATGGATAGTTTAAGGTAAGTTTAGGATGAAAGGGACTATAGTGGCAATGATATAGACTTGGTATTGGGGCCTGCCCCCTAACTTTACATACCAAAGCAATAAGGGTAATAGGTGTAGCCAAAATATACCATTAAACATGCTTTATACTTGACTAGAGCATCAAGTTGGCTTCCCTCTTAGTGATAAAATAAAAGTATGTTGGCATCGGTAGTCAAATATTTAAATTCTTATTGATGTTAATGTGGTTTGGCCATGTGTGCAAAAGAATAGAAATAGTACAACTAAGTGATTAATTGAAAATACCCTAATTAGAATATGTGAATTATTCTAAGAATGCAAACAACTTATAAGAAAGGTGTGATTAACATATATGGTTCATTCCAAATTTAAAACAAGGTATAACTGAGAAACTATATGGATAATCATATAGTATAGGGTTGATAGGGTCAAAATTATACTCTAAAAGCAAAGTTTGAAAGTGAACTAGATCGGTCAGGTAGACCTAAGTTTTTCAAAAAACATATAACATAGAAATAGGTCTACAAGGTCAACCTAGTTGACTATGAGGAGATAAATTTGAAGACTACAAACATGAAAGGAAAGTACAAAAAAATAAAGATATAGAGGAATAGAAACTAGCCTTAGTGGATCAAAGATGAAAAGGAGAAGATTGTTGATCCGAGACCTTGGAGAAACAAGAAGTAATCCTAAAAACTAGGTCAAGCTATATAAGAACCTACTACATTAAGATAAATAAATAGGTCAATAGGGTCGATCCAGCAAAATAAAGATATGATAAAAATAATGATGAATTGAAATGAAATAAGTGAAAGAAATATTGTAAAGGTTTGATTCTCATCAGTTCCTCAGAATGTATGCAATCAAAAATGCATCATGTCCATAAATCAATCTTGGATCAGATGGGATAGAGCACACTTACAATTTTTATTGGGGGGATACAATTATTAAGTAGGAGCATGACCAATGTGAAGATCCGATAGACCTGATTAGGGGATCACTTGTCACAACACATAGTGTAAGGTAGGGTTATAAATCCTATAGTCTAACATAATTACAAAACCCTAAAAGAGACCTATGATTTAATATTTCACTAATCTAATAACAAGAAAATTAAATCTAATCTAGTGCACACCAAAGCTTGTGGCACAAAGTGGGGGTTAGAAATAATATAAATAAACAACTAAACTAAACATGTATAGAAGACATATAATCACATCAATCTATATAAAATCCTTATACATGGAAGAGAAGAATACACATATATTATCTATCTACTCTTACAAATGAGGAATTAAGTTAGGAATACTTACCTTTGAAGATGAACCTACTGAGCCTCAATCTCCCCCTTGGCCAAGGTGTTTACAAGAGATTGACATGGTATGTAATGATAACTAAGATAAATCATCTCTATGATACATAACCTATCCAAGCATCCAAAATACTTATCCACAAGACAAGATCAAAGTTCAAAGGAAAGTATTGAACCCTAAAGCTTTATTCCCCAAGTATAATGGTCAATGAGTAGATGTTCATTTTTACTTCTTTGCTTAATTATTATATCTTATGAAATGGTGGTAAATGACCTTGTATATATAGTAGTATCTTACACTAAAATCATTTGATAACTTTGGTTGTGATAGGTCCACCCATTTGACCTAGCAAGTTTTTAGGTCTAACTCACTAGGTTTGTACTAGGTTGGCTAAGAGGCCAACAAACCAAAAGAGAAAAAATCCCTAAACTATATTAGGTCAACTTGGTCAACCTAACACAACTGATGGTTGAAAAGGGTGCTAAGGCAATAAATAAAGGATAAAACATAGTGAGTGATAGGAATAGGTAGAACTAAGAAGAATAAGCTTGGTTTTAATGGTTTCAGGAGGCTAGTGTGTATATGGAAAGTGGTATAAGGGAAAAAAATCTTAAAAACCACCAATGGTCTACCCACCCATTTCTCGATGCACCCCTTAAGGCATGCACTTAGAGAGATTAAGACTTGACAGGTTCTTGCAAGATATAAAGTGTCAATAATCAATAAAAGCTAAAAATATTATGTGTATACAAATACTATTGATCAAAATTCATTTTCTTGAAAATGTACTTATGTTTCCATGAACATTACCATGGGATTTGGACACTACCATTGATTCTTGTGTCTGACTATGATGCATGTGTCCAGTATGGAATAATGAATATATCTAGATGCAACCAAATTTAATGTTTTAGGTTTTATATCACCATTTTGATGGTATGTTCAAATTTTCCCCCATTTTATTCTATTAATTCAATGGAAATGAAAATACTAGAGTAAAAGGAAAATAAAAATGTGTACCTATACTTAACTATGTGGATGTGTTCTAGATCTGACCCACTTCTTGGATAGAGAAGTGGAAAAGTATTTGGAATGTTGGTTTTGAAAAGGATATCCATAATGTGGGTGTGCCCTGTACTGAATCTAAGTAACTAACTAGATTGTGATAAATAAATTCATATTTGTCCCCACTTTGATATGTGACTATGTCTAAGAAGTAATATGTAATTGTGGATAAACAATCCCTGATTGCCCCACTCTAACATGTAACTGAGTCTAATAAGTAATCTATGGATGTGGATGAATAATCCATACTTACCTCCACTCTAATATGTAGTTGAGTCTAAGAATTATATGTTCTTAGAGGTCAAACCTATTGCTCGACCTACATCTTACACAAACTAGTTTAATTTGGGTATGGTGCAAAATAATGGATCAACTAGTCTAGATGACCATATGACTCAATCTAATGAAATACTAGTGATAATATGAGCGTAATATAATAATTTATGCATATACAATGGTATAATTTGTCATTTTATCTATGTTGATTGGTGAAATCCTATGGGGTGGAGGATATATGCCTTGCATCATGCACCCAAACCTGATATCTGAGTAATGTAGTTGTGTATCATGTACATAAAGTTGTATGTATGTATAGGGATAGTGTACCATGTAAATTCACCCAATATTTTAAGTCAAATTGTGCATCTAGTTATATTAGTATCTGGGTGTTTGAGTAAAGTAAACTTTGTCTATATCTCTGAGTCACTAAGTAAATATATGTATCTCAATATCTAAGACAATATGTCTAACTAAATATATGAGTTTATCTATGTATCTGCATATTTGAGCCAATATATGCATCTAAATATCTAAGTCACTAAGTAAATATGTGTATCTATATATCTAATCTAATATTTGTATCTAAATATTTAAGTCACTAAATCAAGAAATCTAAATCAAATGTGTATCTATATATCTAACCCTAATTGTGTCGGTGCCCCCATAGTCATAGTCTAAGATAAAATGTGTATGTGACTATATGAGTATCTAAGTGTCTAAGAAAAGAAAATTGTGTGTCTGTATATCTAAGTCATTGAGTATATCTATGTATCTAAATATCTGAGTATATATGTATCTAAATATCTGAGCCAGTATGTGTATTTAAATTTCTATGTCAATATACATATCTGTATATCTAAAAAAATATTTATATCTAAATATATGAGTCATTGAAGTAGGACATCTGAGTCAATTATGTATATGTATTTTTGAGCCTAATTATATCTATGTGAATAGTGTATATATGCCCCTGAGAGAGCTAAAACTAAGGTAAGTGTATCAAACCAAAAGTGATACCAGTAGGAACGTTAGTAATAATTACCATCGATAATAGGATTTAAGATCAATATTTTGGAAATCATAATGGAATCATTTGTAAATAAGGACAAAGATAGACCCGTGGTCTATAGTGAGTTTATTATGTATATATGGGTTTTATCATTTGAGGAGTCAAATTGAGTGGGATAGAAATGTAACTATTATGGTGTGGGGAAATATCATTATTGAGTAATGTACATAAGAAATGGATAAAAAATTGGAGCTATAGTTCTTGAGATATTGTGATTTGAAGATTTGGGTAATAGTTGGGGAAATTAACATGAATGGGCAACCTTAGGTAGGTGGCATTTTTTAAAAATGGTTTAAATAGGTTAATTGATTAATTTTAAAAATCATTTGAACCTTTTGATTTGAGATAATTGTTATTTTTATCCCATAAACATACCAAGGAGATGAGGAACAAATGTTGCCTACTATGAAGAGGTGGTTGCACTTATCTAGGCCAACGAGGAGGTAACTCCGGTAAAGATCCCCCTATTTTCCCTAATTTTGACTTTTTGATTAAGATTTTTATCATTTTCAACATCATTTTGATATATTAGGGTCCTTTTGGGGAGGATTGTGTTAGTGTCCCAAGGATAGTACTAGTATCCTAGGATGTTGCATTATCATCCACAGACTGTGTTAATGTCTAGAACTAGTGTCCTTTCTATAGTGCTAATGTCCTATGGAATAAATTCTATAATTTTTTAATTCTAAATTACATTTAGTGATTATTTTGGCATGTTTATTTATATATGCTAACATCTGATTATATGTATTTTATAGGTAGATGTGTATATGAGGGAGTTTCATAGTGGTTAGATGATGAAGTGCTTATGTGGGATGACCTTAATAGGTGATGAGAAACTAGTTATGGATAGGGATATTTTGGGTTACATGGCATTACTTTCACCTATGCCTTAGGGTTTTCATATGATGACTGCACTATGTGATCAGTGAAATGTTAATACATGTACTTTTTGGCTACCCATAGTAGAGATTATTGTTACCCTATAGTATGTGTACAAGTTACTTAGATTATCCATTACTATTTAGGGGTAAGTATTATAGGATGCATTTGGGGATATAGCTATAAATTAGGAATTGAGGTATTTTATGGATATACCTTTAATGACCCATCATTGGGGGAGTAGCCGTGATGTATTGTTATCTATAATTGTTAGAACTAGTGTTCCATGATTGTGGAATTTTTTATTGGTGTTATTGGATTCATTTGTTACTGTGCATGGTATTGGTGTATTTTTTTCATATAAGATGCATGCGATTGTGTAGGACATAAAAGAACATCAGTCTATATACTCATGGGGTATCATAATTCTAGCTCAATTATATTGATATTTATATCATTTTACTTAAGAGTTGTGTGGTGTTGGGATTGGATCCTTGACATTATTACATTGTTGATATTATGAACACATTACAATGGCTAGGCCTGAGGGGTTTCTATGTGTAGATTGGGCACACCCATAGGTATTTGTAGAGAGATGAATTGACATAGATATTATAAGATCAAGGAGAATGATACACTATCAATAGTTATTATATCAGTTGACATCCAAAAACATTATTTGGAAATCCTATAGGAGATATCAAGGATGTCCCAAAGATGGGATGTAGTTGAGATAGATTAGATTGAGCTGTTAGTTGCATGATCGATGGACCACATTTTTTGTGAGGTTCTAATATGAGCAGGTGTCATGGTAGTTTGGTATGATATAGGATGTGCCTCCTATACCATGGGTGTGGATGAGGAGTAGTTAGGCCCTAATAAGGCTAAGTAGTAGGTTAAGACCCACAACAATTGAGTGGCTTTGATTTTAGTGATGGGGCGATATCTTGTAATAGAGATACCTAATTTAGATGATGTGGGGGATACCAATGTTTTCTTCTTGTGGTAGGGAAGACATAGATGGCTGACACTATTTCTAGGAGATGGGGCCATTGTAGAGGATGTATTAGATCTAGTGCCCATTAAAGTAGTTGAGGGTATGTTATCATTTGTATATCTGCATGATTTCTTTGTTTAGTATTGGCTTATCGGTTGGTTAAATTTGGTCTAATGTATTATATTTGTGTGCATAGGTGTAGGAGATGATGAACATTGGGAGACAATTATTAGGGATACACTATAAGACTTGACACAACATATTCTAGATGATGTCATGGATAATGGGTTAATAAGAAGGATACAAAATTTGTAGGCATCCATTCCCACTTGTTTGATCAAGTGGCCATTGCCACTATAGTGTATAGGTAGGTAGTTAGGGATAGAGATGAGAAACATATCAAGTTATAATGGTGAGTTATTCTCCCACTTGATGTTTTAGGTGGGGCAAGTAGTAGGATCCTGGATGACTATATTCAACTATAGTAGGACATGCATGGTTTATGGCTAAGGTAGTGGTGTTATGAGAAATGGAGTGCATTCATAGATCTTGATCTCAATACAGATCTATAGGGGATGTGGGAGCATCTATCTCTATTGTGCATGTATCTAAGAGTGGGGGTGATGATTTTGGTCCTAGTGACCAAGCCTTGATTATTGAGTGATTATTTATCATTGTATGAAAACTTGTTATAGATTTATATATATGTACATGTGTTTACATGGACATTGTGTTACTTGGTATTTTGATTTATGGCATTGTGTATTTTAGTAAATGTTTTATTATATTAATTTCTTATGTGTTGATATATAAATGTATTATGTGGCTAGATAATGGTAATTTACTATAATTGTATATATATGCATGAGTAGATAATGATATTAGATTAGGATTGTAATTTTTTAGTATCAATGTCATAGAAGTATTGTATCATATCTGAGTGTGGATCATGTGATTATAACATGCACTATTTGAATCCCAATGGAATAGTAAAAAATTGGCCATACTTATCATACTATGTAGGTGTATAATTAGACCTTAGAAATGATACTGCTCGTGGTGCACTACTTCTAGATAGATTTGTAGACTCTATATAAAATAGCTTAATCAACTATCTACTAACATTGTGTTATCATCTTTGTGATCTTTGGAAAATATCTTAATGTATTATCATACTAGAGTTTTAATCTATTGTGCATTATGTCTTACAAATATTTTAACAAGTTATCATACTGAAATTGTGTTCTAAGTTGCTTTCCATTCTATTACCATGTTGTTGTAAATAGGTTTATTTTTTTGAACTAAATTTTATTTTTTCTAACTCTATGGTGCATGAGATCTCACATAAGTATGTGTCCTAAAAAAACACATGGCTCATATGATGAGTAACCAATGACTCCTTGAAATGAATGTCATGGGATAATTCACTTGTAAAGGAATGTGATCTAGGAGAGTGTGGGGAAGGAGATATTGATTCCCCTTGTGTGAATGTTGTAATGCCTCTATCAACATAATGGTTAATATGATCTTTGAGTGCACAATAGTTATTATCCCAATTTCCATTGATTTAATGATAATTTCAATATGGTTTATTCCTTATTCTATTCAAACTATGTGATGGAATATGATTAGTAGGAAGAAGTGTGATCATCCCCCTATCTAATAATGTAAATAATATATCATGAGGTCTATCTCTATCTGCAAACTATATATCCCCTCTATTGGTGTCCTGTGATCTACTCATTGTGGGAGATTCTATGTGAAGTGGCTCTTTTCCTTTGTTGAGTATCTTGATTGGTTCTTTGTATTCCACTATTTCATTTATTATGGGTGGATTAGGTGCTTGTACCATATTATATGACTGTGACTATGAGAGATCAAAATCCATATCTGTCCATGAATGTGTCTCAACTAGTCCCAACTTATTCTCTAATGCCAAAGCTATGTAACATAGATTTCATAATTATTTGGATGTCTCGTATAAAAATTTATATTTAAGATTAAAATGAGGCCTCTAAAAAACATGTATTGTGTCTCTAAATATGTCAACTAGTAGATAAAATGGTGCATACATGATTTGAATCATAAGATGTAATCATTTACTATTTCTGACTTACCCTAGTGTAGTGAAGGCAACCTCTCATATGTGATTCAAGGTCCCTTATTCTAAATATATTTAATGAGAAATACTTATTATGACTCATCATATATATGTAGTAAACCACTGGGTATTGAATGATGGATCCAATTTAAGGCCTCAACCTCTAGAGTTTTTTGAAATAAATTTAAGAGAATCAAATTGTGAGTGACATGTTTCATAGCCTTTATATAATATTTGAGGTGCAAGTATAGATCTTCATGTCCATTGAATTTTGGTGATATTGGTATCTGAAACTTCTTTATTTATTTTGTATTGAATATTTTGCATGGGATAGGATTGATGTGGATAACATTATCATCAACCCAAGCATACTATACTTTAATTTCAAAGGTGAGATAGTGTACTTGATGTTATAAAGTACCCACATCATGTATCAAAGAGATTACCTCTTTTATAGGTATATTAACATCATCAAGAGGCTCATTTAAAACTTGAATCTTATTATTAATTTTATCCATTGTCACACCACATCAAAAAACATTGGTAGAGATAGTGGGTTTTATCATCATAACCTTTGGAGGGGTGATAGCTTGAACTTGGTGAAAGGTAAATTGGCTATTACCCTCATGGATATTAGTATGAGAAATGGGTTATACTATAGTAAGGAGGGGTGGGGAAGATTCATTAGTATCTCTTATATTTTTAATTGGTATTGTATTATCACATGCTAAGGTAATGGAAGACACATTTTCATCATGTGAATGTAAACCATGTAAACTATGAACATGAGTATAATTTCACATACTTATATCTAAAAAATATATTATTTATTGAATTATAATTAAATAGTCAATCAGTTTTTCCATGAGAGATGGGTGAAGTAGAGAGAGGACTATACTCAATTTCTTCTTCACTAAAATCATAGTAATCATTTTTATTCTAAGTTTCATCAAAATAAAAATTTATTTAACTAGTAGAGGTAGGCTTAGAATAACTATCATTTTCATGCTCAATAAGAGGAGTAGAAGAAAATATTAGATTTTTACTACTACACAATATATTTTCATGTGTAGATGAAATGCAATGTGTATGTTCACTAGTTATGATTGGAATGCATATGTTATCATCATTTTCAATAATGGACTCAACGGTAAAATAAGTATAAATCATGTTTTCATTTGGAATATTATGACATGTAGTAGAAGGGTTAGAAATATTTGAATTATTTATATTTTACATGAAATCACTATGTTGAGCTTTAAATGTAAAATAAGCAAACAAAAAATTATATAACCTACTTTGGTTTATGAATATGTAAAAGGTGTAACATTTTTTGTACTTAATTTTTTGAATTGAATTGGAAAAGTTAAGAAGATGCATCTAATCTATCCTCATTATCACTTTCATTGTCATGCTCATAGCAATCATCATACCCACTATTACAATAATTATAATCATAATCATCATTATAAAATAAATCATACGCACTATCATGTGCTAGTGTACAATTTTGAAAATTTATCCATTCATTAGTATAATTATTAAAAAAGTTTAGAAATTGGTCAATTGGGTGAGGGGTAAGAGGTTCCCTTGAAGTCATTTTAAACTTGCCAAAAAAGAGAATGTAAAAAGTGAAAAATAAAAAAACAATGGGGAGAAGAAAATATAACATATATATATTTGAAAATATGATATATATTCAACCTAAAGTAAATAAAAATTAGAAATTAACTTGAAACCCTAAGGTCTAATGTTTAGATGTATGAGGACCTAGTATGTGGATATAGGTTTTGAAGGGCTTGTACGCAAAATTTAAAAAATATCAAATTAATGAAACCCTAATAGAGGATTCATATGGATCAGTTATGATGTACAAAAATTATGAAAAAATTTAGAATTTTATAAACCCTAATTTTTTTTACACAAAATAGAGAAGGCAAACCCTAGGTGAAACTAGGGTTGTTAATCAATATTTGAAGTAAGTTAGGTTTACCAAATGATTTAAATTCTTAGGTGTTTACTAGATGTAAATATTAGACTATTAAAGGGATGAGTAAAAATTTTAAATAAATATATGTATTTAAAATATCTAATTTAATTGATTTACCCCAAATAATGAGTGCAATGAGAATATTCACTCAATTAGAATAAAATAGGTGTCATTAAATGATGGGAATGCTGAAATAGGTTAGGGGAAGAGTCTAAATTTTTTTCATTCCATAATTGAAGCTTTGAATACCTTAGAATAGTATCATGGTCAAAGGGATAGTAGCACACTATGTTATGCCCAAAGCACCATGTTAGTGTCCTTTTGTAGACAGGGGTCTTGAGACTTTTGGTGATGCGGTGAGGGGGATTCAAGGTTCTATAGGTGTGATTAGGAGCCTCTAATCATCATTCCTTGTAATTGTTTGGATGATTTCCATTTAAAACCCTAATGAACACTTGCACACATGAAACACCAATGGAATCAAATTTAAAAGAGTATATAATAGATTTTGATCACCTTAATTATTCTAATTAATCCCATTTATCCTAATCTTCATCATTTTTTTAATATAGCCCCTCATTATTCTTCATCAAATTGATCTTATCCCTACGCCACCAATATATTAATTCTTTTAGTCATCTCTTAATCTTTTCCTAATTATACTTATCCATTATTTGGAAATTTCAAATTACCATGACCAACCTACCCACCTACACTAGCCTATTCCTAGGCTCTCTTACACACCTAGTCCCTATAATCACCCATCTTAATCCCCTAATAATATAAATTAATCCCTAATTAGATTATATAATTATCCAATTCTATAATAACTTAGCCCCTTCTCTCTAGAAGCCTCTATTCTAGAGGCTTCTAAGGAATATTTAACTCCTTGGAAATTCATCAACCCTTGATCCTCATGAATCAAATTTGAATGTGAGACATAGATATTCCATCCTTGGCTTATTTATACAAGCCACTCTTCCAAGAAAAATATATATAACCCATTAAATCCATAGAGTCTTCATGTCCACATGATCAACTAGTCCATCCAATTCAATGAATCAAGCTACCATAATGTTGTAAATTTAAGTATAAGGTAATCTCAATCTAAATCCTTTTGTCTTTTTATTATTAAATAGTGGTTTGGAGTATTTAAATTTAGGATTAGAGTGTTTATTTTAATGTTCATACATCTATTTGCATTTTATATGAATGGATCTAGATATTAATTAGTGGATTGACATTTTGGGTGTTTTTGATGTAAGTGCACAATAAAATTCCATATAGCTCAAAACTTTATCTAAATTTTGGTGACAACAGTGGGACCTGTCCCCTTTTGATACTAACCCATTGGATTGGTGAGTGTATTTTAGGATAACTTGTAGGTCTAAAATAAGGAAAATAGGTAGCCACAAATTCTAAAAATCTACCATGCATGATCACTTGCAGGTTTCTGACTACTATGTAAAGGTTGTAAATCTATTTTTAATTGGTTAAATTTGTTTTGTAGTTGATTTGAATTGTTAATAAACAATTATGTGGTCTAATTCTACTAGTAAAATATCAAAAATCATACTTTATTTTGAATTTCAAAAAATCTTCTAGATAGATTAATAGTTTGTTATACATACCTTATGTCCAAAACTATCATGTTAAGATCTATTTTTGGTCATTTAGTTACAAAGTCATAATCTTAAATCTATCTAGAATAAATTATTTTTCTTTAATGTGGTATATTATAAACTGTTAAATTAAATCTAATACAATGTTTGAACAAATAGAATTGACATTTGGCAATCCTTTTGACATGATCTTCACTTGAACACAGCCTAAATCTATAGATTTGTTCACTAATTAGAGACTTTGTTATAGAAAATTTATTTATAATCAAATCCCAAACTAGTTTAGGTTCTTGGTAACCCTTGAGATTGACACAAGTTATGAGTATTCAAGTAAAGGTCATAATGTTTTGACTGATTATATATCCTTTTGTTCCATGTGGTAACTAATTGTTATGTGCATACCTTGCTCTAGGACTTGGATTCCATGTCACATTCTACATCTTGAGTGAACCAGATTTGGGCGTCTTGTCACTTTGAATTAGGGATTGATATATCTCTATGATAATTTAGGTGGCACCCAATCAGACCTTAAGTCCCTTAGGGGTACTATATAGTACTTCTAGTCATTTAATTATCATGACTAAATATTACTGAGTTTTACCTCTCTAGCGGATTAAATTAAGGCACATTAATAAGTGCCAAATTACACCTTCCATTGCATTAATCAATGCACTTTCAAAAATCCCATTATGTGTCATTTAAATGGATATTCCCATGGGGAACTAACAACTCAGATCATGTTTTCCCTACATTTTCATCAACATCAACATTCAATCTAGTCTTGTCAATCTTTACTTTGGGACTTTGAACCTATCATAATACCTTTTTACTTGAGGTGTTTTGTCAAATAGGTCATATGAAGCAATAAGTGCGGCTCATGAAAACTGTGATACCTTTTTCCTTGAGATGTTTTTTCTATAATTTAGGACTGTGGATCTATGCATGACAAGACTATCTAAAACTTATTGAACATGCGTACAAACTACATAGATGATTCTAAACTGCCAGTCATTGGATCATCACATCTTCATAGACTATTATAAAAATACATCATTTAAATATAGTTTCTTTTTCAAAAGATTTTCATATTTAATAAACTTTGTGGGTTATACATGGTAGGAAATGAATTTGTCTTTAGATATATCAAAGGTTTTATAGTGTCCATGTAAAATATTGTCTTAGTAAGCATGTGTTGATAATAAATTAAAGGGAAGTCAATCTTTTTTACAATATCATATTTCATCATTAAGAAATTAACTTAAACAACTATTTTATGTGTAATTAAAGTATTTTTTAAAATTTTGGTTGAAATTGTAATATCTATCACAGATTTCAAAGGAGTCAAACTTGTTCGAACTACCAACACTTTTCCCTTCTAGATTATCTTGTATACTCCATGGAATGATTGGTCAAAGGTTAAAATTGGTCAAACTACCAATCATTTGTTTTGAAGATTGATTGGTCTTAAAATCAGGTAAAACATTATTTTTAACCATTTTCCTAATTTTTGTATGCATTTAATTGATGTGTTCCTATAGGTTTCATCGATTTAAGGAAAAATGATCAAAACTACTAAAATTCACTATGCAGGTTACCTCCCAAGGTTATTAATTGAAACTACTAATCACTTGTCTTACAAGTTGCCTCTCCAAACTTGCCATTTGAAACTACTAATCATTTCATTACAGGCCACCTATCAAAAATATTTTGGCATCTTAAAAATCATTTCATTTGTCTAAATTTTTTTAATCAATTTATCTTATGTATATCATCTTATGTATATATTATGCATCTATTTAATCAATTAATTAATGAATTTTTATCTTGCTTATCCTTGCATCCTTATGCTGATCCTTAGAGGATCAAAAACCACTAATGAACCCTCCAATTTTTATTTTATAGGGGAAACATGATGTGGAATTGATATCCATCCACTTTCCATTATCTTAGGGGGATAGTGATAATAGATTTCACCACCATGGACTAATCTTCACTCCATGTTCTAATGGAGTATAAACGTCAGGGATAGTTGTCATTATGCTAAGTGGTTGACTCCATATAGGTCATATATGAAGGGTAAGAATTAATTATATGAACCAAGAACTATATGTCATCATAAATAGACTTGGTCCCCATAATACCTAACATATATTGGGGATGCCCTTATAGAGCCCATTTAGCATAGCATAAGCCTCTCTATCATAACAAGCGATCTACTATCAGAGTCAATATTAGCTCCCAAGTGACCATCATGTACATATGGTGTTGAGCCAATAGGGATATTTTGTATTAGGTCACCATCCTATATCCTCACTTGCAAATCCATTAGACAGTGCATTCATTAGGTCACACACCAATAATCCGTTTACTAGTCATAAGTTTGTGGTTTGCTTGATTTGGTGTGTGTCGTGCTAGATGAATTCTGTTTATGAGATGAGTCATATTTTCACCCAAACCCATACATGGATATATAGGCATTCTATATCACCACATTTTATATCCTTATGCCCATTTTGTATAGTCTTAGTCATCTTGTACATCCTTCATCTTGTATAATCTTGTTTGTATTATACATTCCATCATCTCATTTCAACTCTATCTTATTCCAATTTTGTTTTGACACATTTATCCCATCCTTATCAACCATTTTCATCTCAATACCATCTTAATTTTTTGGATTTTTGGTCACACACATGTCCAAACCATCTCCATCTCATTCATCTTACCCCTTATCATTTCATCATCACCCATATATACTTGTCTTGGTCTTAATCTCATTACCCTGTTACCTAATCACATATTCATCTCATCTTGGGAAATCTAGTCTAAGGTTTTTATCTAGTCCTATTTTTATCCATCTATATCATCCTATCACTCTAGTCCACTATCACTCATCACTTATTTAGATCTCATACCTAGTTGGTGTCCTCCTAGCATCTTGTCAATTTTTTGGTTTTAATCTAGCATCTAAACAATCATCACTCTAGTAATCTCTAATCCAACCATATTACCTATTCATAGCTAGAACCCATCCAATAAGAAAATTTATAGTTCTAAATGAGGCACACATCAAATATTCAATCCTTTTTCTAGCTTAGAAATAAGTCATTATTGATAAATCATTAGCACTTATTATTTTATCAGTTTGAAATCTGATCCTAGTCTTACATCATCTCAATCTCATTTCATCTATCCCATCACTTGTCATACTAGCTCAATAATTTATCCTTTATTTTATCAAGTACCCATCCAATTCTTAAATCTACCTTTACATCATCTATTCCCCTTTTATCATCTATCCCCATGTATTTATACCCCGTTCTCATATAACAATACCTATTTGCCAACAAGGATGAAATCCTTTTATGAGCCCTCAAGATGGGTGTCTGCCTACCTTCAGAACTCAATCCCATCAAACCCAAACCAATGTCCCATGTTCTTCCCCATATAAAATCCTCATTAACTAGCCTATCATGGTCAACCCCATCATCCATTCATCATAATCATAGTCCTCACTATCCAAGTGATAAAGTTGCCTTATTTAATGAATATCTTGGCCAAGCCTACATTACCAATGATTTTTATCCCATAAAACTAAGGTCACCTCCCAAGAAAGTCCCTCATCAATCCTCATCAACTAGTCCTAGTCTTAGTCATGACCTTAGTCCAATGATCACCCTATTTTATGAGTATATTGCTTCAAACAAGGGGAATTCCTCTTACAGATAATTGAAATGGGTGGATAATTTCCCAAAGACATTAAATCCATTCAGTTAACCTTACCTCTAATTCACACCTAACAAAAATCAAATCCTCCATCTATTAGTCATAATTTATCACTAATCCCCCATCATACTATCAAAGGGAAGCCTAGCTTGACAACCTCATCATCTCCTAATGTTATGACATCAACATTCCATTCATCAACTAATAAATCCAAAACTTCCACATCCATCCTTATCAACAAGTTTTATACCCATATCCTCATCTATATGTAAGCCTATTTTGGAAATTAAGGTCCGTAGGCATGATTTTCCACCCTAAAACATGACTTTTAGGTTTCTCAAAGCGTATGCCCTCATGTTATCAAAATAAAGGATTTTATTTATACCATAAATTCCTTATGCATTCCATTAATAAATTTCACCCATTTATATATTATATGCAAAAGTTAATTGATAATGGTGACATTGAAATTGAGAGTGAATCTAATACATCTAGGCTTAGGAGTTTGAAAAAAGGGGTGTGCTAAGAATTACTTCCTAAGCATAATCAAGCTTCTTTCCTCATTAACCATGGTCATTAATCCAATCCTATCCATACCAAAACCATTCCTAATAAATCCATCCATATGACCCATTCTAATCATATCCCCCATCTTCATAAATCCATTAAGCCTAAATCATCCCTTCATAAACTGAAGGTGAAAGGTACTTGCAGACAATCATATGGTTCCTACTAAAAAATTATCTATGGGATACATCATCTCATTTGAGTTCACATAATAATGGTTAGGATAATGTTTGATAACATCACTTGAATCAAAAATCATGTTAGAATCATCATCACTTGTAGATTATGAAGGCCATGTCGACACCTATATCTTTGAAGATGTCTCTAATACCAACAAGTCAAAAGATGTGGCTCTTGATCCATACCATGATGATGAAATTATAACAAAATATTTTGATGCTATAATAGTCAAAGATAATCAAATTAGATATGAATTGGCTTTAGATGCTAAATCCCCTAAGAGTCTTAGTGATCCTTTTTAAGATTCTTGGGGACACTATCTCTATTGTTGAGGCTAGGGATCCTAGTGACATTTGTTGGAGGTTTGTCAATGATGTCTCAAATGTGATCAAGGTTATTGATGAGGTGTCATATATGTTATAATGGAAATGACAAAGAGTGATTCAATGTGATTTAGTTTTCTTGCATGGTTCTTTAGAATTTGTCTTGAATAGGCAATTAATGGTTGTTATTGATAGTTTGCAAAGATGTAACACATACGTAGGTATGTAAAGATAAAGAAGAAGTTTTAATTAATCCATATATGTCTTAGTGAATCTCTAGTGTGTAACTTGATCATTTGGATCAAGAAACATGAATCTTCTATCTTAAGAGAAGCTAGACTATCACTCCACATCATGTAGATATGAATGAACTAGCAAGTTTGTGCATTTATTTTTGGTACTCAAAAATTCAACTGAGGTAAAAGGTTTTCATGGAGTTTTTGTATATAGTTTCAATAAGGTCACCTAAAAATTTATACTCTTGAAGTGTTTTATAGATCAATTTATAAAGCTTTAAAGTTACTCTTGTAGACTGTGTTGGGCCAAATACCGTCAAGTTTAATTACATCAAAGTCTAAGGTCATTTTGTCTATACAGATCCAATAGTGAGTTTTAATTAGATCAAGATGTAATGGTAAGCATTTAATTAGATCAGATAATGATCTAATGATTCACATGATCTTGTCAAAAGTGATCTAATGGTGAATATTTATTCAATATGTCAAAGTTGCTCAGAAGATGTATGAGGCTACTAAGTGGTAAAAGCTCATTGGAGTCAACATGCCAATATGTGTATAAGGCACATGGGGATGCCAAGTGTCATGATCATAGAAGAGAGGATATTCGATCAATACTGAGTGTTATAAGATAAATATCAAGCTAATCTATAGATATTGATGTAACACATTTTTTTAAAGTTTTTAGGGTGCATGAGATGAGGTCAACATGATCGATGTTTAACATATGCTTAGTGACTGTTGGAATTTGAATTTTAAAGGTTATGAGGGAGAACCAATGCTTAGTATTTGATCTATAAATTTTGATTCAGGATGAATTTTTTTGATATAGTAAAAAGCAAAGTTATAGAGCAGTTCAAGATACATCTAGTGAATCTAGCTATAAGGTCTAAGTATTTGTATAGGTGAAGATATGGAGCTTAAAAGTTTACTATTTGTTCATTCATGGTGTTCTTATGTAAATAATTATGTTTAGATTTTTTTATTTATAAAAGGGTGGTTTGGTGGGAGAAATCACTTGTAGATGTCTTAGAGATTATATGAAGTGGACCCATATAGTTGAAAGTGATCCTATGTACTTAATTTACTCGATAGAGTGATAAATGGGTGAATAGGTCTTCATGAGACCTATAAGGGATACCAAGGACTTATTGAAATGTGTATATGATTAAGTGTGACCCATATTTGCTATGGCTAACTTGTGAGAAGGAATTTGAGTTATGTGTTAGCATGTTAGATGTCTTAAGGGTTAAGGCATGTCTTATGGTTGACTAAGAAGATAATTTTCATGAAAAGTCTATAAATAATGGAAACCAAGGCAATGGTTTATAGACTTGAATATGCATGTGTTGTGAGATAAAATATATAGGTGAAGGAAATAGATCAGAGTAAGTGTGCTTAATGGATGGACTAATGTACATAGCAAATTGAGGATGAATGAAGAAGAATAGAGAGATCCAAAAGAATGTTTGGATGCATTAATTATATGAGAAAGTTTATGTGTGTGATGAGTTTAAAGATAAGTGTTATACATTGTTTTTATAATCAAATTGAAAGGTAATTAGAATTATAGAGCTATTAGTTCTGTAGGATTTGTGTGGGTGCTCAACATCTAGAACAAGTTAGTGCTTTTTCATATTTAGGGGTGGGTGTTCCTTGTGAAGTTGGTGCTTCACTAAAATGTCTCATGTTTGTGATCATATTATAGGACAAGTATTCCATGTGTCTATAGGATTGAGAGTGGGTTTTATTCCCCATAAGGGTTTCCCACATAATTCATGTGTTATTTGTTTGATCTTGAATCATCTTTCTTATTCATTATTATGAATATCTTGTATTCTATATGAATTATTTTGGTCTTTTATTAAATATTTTAAAAGGATTAGATTTTAATTTGATTATCTAACATCACTAATTCACACCTCCTCTTAGTCATTGTACCTCTAACAATTGGTATTAGAGAAGGACCTTCATTGAAAGTTCAACCACATGAAGGTGATCTAAGGTACAATATGACAAGTCAACAAAAATAGGGTTTCTCCATAAATCAAACACCATTTTTCAACGGGTCAAATTATGATTTCTAGAGTTTAAAGATGAGGACATACATCATGTATTTAGGGTTTGATAATTGGAGATCTATCATAGATGGTTATACTACACTGGATATTCTTCTAACTAGTGTTGTTGATAAGAAGTTGAGTGAGAATAATTCTAAGACAATGAATGATACCATTTATGGTCTATCTAAGGCTAAGCTCACCAAAATTATCCATTGCAAGTCTACCAAGGAAATTTAGGAAAAATTATAGACTATCTATGAAGGAGACTCAAAGGTTAAACTAGCTAAATTATAGACCCATCGAAGGCAATTTGAATGTCTCAAAATGAAGGAAGAAGATATTATGGAATCCTATCTTCTAAGGGTTAATGAGGTAGTAAATATGATCAGAGGTCTTGGAAAGGTAATTGATGAAGTTATTGTAGTAAATAAGGTATTGAGGACTCTTAAACTTAAGTTTTATTCAAAAGTTTCTGATGTAGAAGAAAGTCATGATCTCACTCAGTTGAAGATGCATGAATTGCATGGCATCCTTACTACCTATGAGATGAGAGTTAATGAGGACAAACAACCAAAGAATGAATTAGAATTCAAGACAAAAATGAAGCTAAAGAAGAAGGGAACTCAAGGTAAAGAATTCAAGTATGATGATATTGATGAACACTAACTAATTATTTTGTTTACAAAAAATTTGAAAATAGGTTTACTTCAATTGTGCAGAGGTAAGACATTTTTCCAATAAGTGCCCTCATAAGAATAAGAAGTATGATGATGAATAACATAATGAAGACCAAGATGAAGGAAAGAAGACATTTAGTTCTGATAAAAGGTATACAATATTCAAGAGGTATAATGACAAGAAGATTCTCTACACAAATAATGATTGTAGCTCATCATATGAGAGTGAAGATAGTGATTCTAAGTTTGATAATGAATATGATGGTCCTATTGAAGATGAAGTCCTCTACATAGTTGGGGAAGGAAGTTTCTCATATAAAAAGGAGTCTACTTGGAGTGTAATCCAATGAGTATGCCAATGTTTATAGGTTACAATCTAAGTAATCAAGGTGACTCACCAAAGGTTGATCAAACCTTGTATATATCCATGATTGGGAGTATTTTGTACTCCACTACCTCTAGACCTGACATCATGCAAGAAGTAGGACTTATTGGTAGGTTTAAAGCTGATCCTTGAAAATATCACTTGAAATCAGTCAAAATAATCTTAAGGTATCTTAAGGGAACCATAGAATATGGTTTATGGTATCCCAGGAGAAAATAATTCACTCTAAAGACATACACTAATGCAGATTGTGTTGGTTGTGTGGATGATAGGAAAAGTACCAATGGTGGTGTTTTGTTCTTAGGTGAATGTTTGGTATATTGGCTAAGCAAGAATTAAGCTTTAGTATCCCTATCCACTATAGAAGTTGAGTATATAGCTACTACCTCATGTTTCACTCAAGATATATGGATGAGTCAAACCTTGGAACACTATAAGGTAAGGAAAAAATAAACTTGTCACATCTATTGTGATAATACTAGTGTAATTAATATCTCAAAGAATCTTGTAATGCACTAAAAAACTAAACACATTCCTATTAGATGTCATCTCTTGAGAGAAAAAGTGAGAAATCAATGTGTTAAGCTAGAATATGTGCCTATAAAAGAACAACTTATAGACATTATGAACAAACCATTAACAAAAAAAACTTTTGAGTATCTAAGATAAAGATTGGGAGTCATTTCCTTGTCTACAAATCAATAGAAGGTTATTGGTTAAAAGGGGTTCAACTGGTTCATAAGATTTCTCTAGTAGTATATAGTAAAATTCTTTAGGTTATTTTTTTAGGGGTTTTGGTCCTAAAGGGTCAAATTGGTTGGTTCCACGTGTTTGAAAAGTTGATGACAAATCTAGTTCATTGATAAGACTTGTTTTTCAAATAGAGCATGGAGTTATGGGAAGCTAACTCAGATAATTAGAGAGGCTTGAATAGGTGTGAATAATGTAAGGGGGATTCCTTGTTAAATTTTTCAATGTAAGTTAAATTACTTTTTGTTGCTCTTATATGTTTTGTCTTCATAGAACAAAGTTTGATTAAAGAAGAGTGTAGTCATGGAGCATGTTTGAAATGCTTAAGGCAACAAGAGGTATGCACACCATTTGGGGGAGTTTATATCATATCTCAGAGGTGGTCCTTTCCTATTATTATTCCTTGAAATATTTTTGGGTCTATAGGATCATGAGTTGAGCCCACTTTATCATTGTGTCAAAGGGGGAGAAAGTACTTCAAGAGAGAGACAGAGTCTGATCGTAAGATTTGTATTGGTTTTTGACATCAAGGAAAAAGGAGGAGATTATTGGAGGTTTATTAATGATGTCTCAAAGGTGATCAAGGATATTGATGAAGTGTCATATATGATAGAATTATAATGACAAAGTGTGCTTTAATGTGCTTTAGTGTTCTTGCATGGTTCTTTAGTATTTTTCTTGAATAGGAAATTGATGGTTGTTATTGATAGTTTGGAGAGATATAACACATATACAAGTATATAATGACAAAGAAAAAGTTTTGAGGAATCTATAGATGTCTTGGTGAAGCTCTGATGTCTCACATGATCATTTAAAATAATAAACATGCATATTATAGCTTAAAAGAAGCCAAACCATCACTACATATCATGTAGATATGAATGAACCAACAAGTTTGTACATTTATTTTTGGTACTTAGCAAGTCAATTGGGGTTAAAGGTTTTTGTGGAGTTATTTTTGTAGTGTCAAGAAGGTCCCCTAAAAATTTGGACACTTGAATTGTTTTTTAGATCTATTTATAAAGCTTAAAATTTGATCTTCTCGACTGTGTTAGGCTAGATACTATCAAGTTTAACTACATAAAAGTCCAAGGTCATTTTGCCTAGACAGATCCAATAGTGAGATTTAATCAGATCAAGATCTAATATTGAGATTTTCATTGGATTAGATAATAATCTAACGATGCACATGATCTTATTAGAAGTGATCCAATGGTGTGTAATTAGTCAATATGTCAAAGTTTCTCAGAAGATACATGAGGCTACCAAGTGGTGGAATTTCATTGGATTCAATAAGTTAGTATGCATAAAAGGCATGTAAGGATGCTAAGTGGAAAAATCATAAAAGAGAGGATATTAGATCAATGGTGAGCTTTACAAGATAAAGGTCAGGATAATCCATAGAGATCAATGGAACACATTTTTTCAAAGTTGATAGGGTGCACGAGATGAGGTCAACATGCTCAATGTTTAACATATGCTCAGTGATCGTTGGAATTTAAATTTTTAAATTTATGAAGGAAAAATAGTGATTAGTTTTTTATCTATAATTTTTTTTCAAATACAAATTTATTGATGCAATAAAAATAAAATTTGTAGAAGACTTCAAGGTACATCTAGTGCATCTGGTTAGAAGGTTTGAATATTTGTATAGGTGAGGATATGGAGCTTCTAAGTTGATTATTTGTTCATTCATGGTGTTTTTTCATATAGAAAAATGTTTGAGCATTTTTGATTTATCAAAAAGGTGTTTTGGTGGGATAAATCACTTAAAGATGTCTTAAAGATTATATGTAGTGGACCCATATAGTTGAAACTGATCCTATGTTCTTAATTTACTTAATAGATGCTAAATGGGTGAATAATTCTCTATGAGACCTATAAGGGATACCAAGGCCTCTTTGAAAGGCATAGCTAATTAAGTGTGACCCATATATGTTATGAATGACCTATGAGAATGAATTTGAGCTATGTGTTAGCATGTTATATGTATTAAGGGTTAAGGTACATCTTGTGGACAACCAAGAAGCTAATATTCATGAAGACTCTATAAATAGTGGAAACCAAGGCAATGGTTTCTATACTTGAATATGCATGTGTTGTGAGATAAGAAGATAAAGGTGACGGAAAAAGATTAGAGTAAGTGTGTTTAGTAGATGGACTGATGTTTAGAGTAGATTCATGATGAGTGAAGAAGACTAGAGATATCTAAAGAGTGTTTGGATGCATTACTTATATGACAAAAATTGTGTGTGTGTGTGATGAGTTAAAAGATAAGTCTTATACATTGTTTGTATAATCATATTAAAAGTCAATCAAAGTTTTGGATATTTTTTTTCATAGTTTTTGTGTGGGTGCTCAACATCTAGAACAAGTTGGTGCTTTTTCAATTTAGTAATGGGTGTTCCTTGTAAATTGGGCGCTTCACTAAAATGTATCATGTTTGTGATCATATTATAGAAAAAGTAGTCCATGTGTCTATAGGCTTGAGAGTGGGTTTTATTCCCCATGAGGGTTTCCCACAAAATTCATGTGTTGTGTGTTTGATCTTGAATCATCTTTCTTATTCATTGTTATGAATATCTTGTATGCTCTATGAATTCTTCTGGTTTTTGATTAAAGAGTTCGAAAGGATTAAATTTGAATTTTATTATATGGCATCAATGATTCACCCCCACTCTTAGTGATTATACCTATAATAGCCTTTATGAGGACTATGTTACCCATTATCCCCTTAATCCACAAAACATCCTTAATAATCCATCTCTCTTACATAATCCATACATCCCATTCCATTAATGGGATGGGTAGGAACATGCATCGTTTGATTCCCCTTCACATGCACGATCATGTGCTAAATATACAAGGATCCAAGCCCATAATAAGTTAATTTTGATAAATAATTGAGCCTACTATTTCAAAATATAATTAATCAAATTAAATGTGAATCTTATAATCATCCAAGCCACAAAAAATCATCACCTAGTATAAATATCCTTTAATTTCTAGGGGTTTATCTAAATCAAAATCATTCATCCAGTCAAAAATCAATCTCCTTTAGTGAATCCCAAAATCCAACACTAGGGGTAGTCAAAGTCAAACCCAATAAAAAAATCAAAATAATGTCAAAATTAACAATCACATGGCCAACCATCCTCTTAATTTTTGAAACAAATAATAAAAAAATCAAAAGGTCTTGGGTCCCTTAATATCATGGCACTAATATAATAAATACCCTCCACCATATCGAATGGTGTATGAAATTATCAAACCCCATTTATTCTCCCCATCCTATCATATCATCCATCATGATCATATTACTCATTCACCTCCAATATCTCATTATCACAATCATCACATACTCCCTTCATACCATATGCCAAATCCCTGGGTATCATTATCACTCATAGGGGTTACAAAGACACCTAGTTGAGACATCTAGAGGATGTTAAATCAAGAGTCAATAAAAGCCATCAGGATATCCATGAATCTATAATCCATTCCATGGTCATAGCATTACATATCTCTAAAACAAGTGTCAGTTAAAGATCCAACAAGTGTCAACATTCCTACATCTCACCCACCTCTAATAAATAGAGATGTCAAAAAATTAAAAAATCAAAATTAAAATATTAAAAAAACATTCATATAATGGTGATAACAAGTCTATTGGCACCTTGGGCAAGTATCATGATGAAAACTAGTCTTCAATGTCATGATAAAATAATTTATTATCTGCATTGTACATCAACACTTGGGGGAAATTCCATCCATGTCATATCTCTCTATCCATTATTTCAACCCATCATCCACCACCCTATCTTTCATCTCATTATGCCAATCATTCTTTCACATCTTGACCTTTGTATGAGAGAAAATATGTCTTGAAAAATGTTCTAGTATCATCTTGGTATATCTTCTAAATAACACTTAGGTTAATAGATATTTAGTTCCTACATGATGATGTCATCCACCCTTTCTGCATAATCCTCATCCTTTTTTTCATCTCATCAATTATTTCATCCATTCATCCTTATCTCAGTTTCTAGGCTTGGTATTCCCCTTTCTAGTAACCCCATTTGTATAGGGTACATACATATTCCAAAAATCCCTAAAATTTTGAAATATTCTAGGAACCCTAAAAATCATAAAATTTGAAAAATCCAAAAATAGTCCATGGTGTCTTGTCTTATGCCTTTTCCCCTAGTCACATCCATCTCCATGCCTTTCATCATTCATAATCACATCATCCATCCTCATATTCTAAACCAAGGGTAAATCTAGTTGATATCAAACTAGCATTGACCTAGTCTCACTTTTGTCTAATCAGTCTTATGTCTATCATCTAAATATCCAAATCTTTAGCCTAATATTTATATAAGTCCACATGTCCAACCCCTCAGCCAATTCCCTCATCTAGTTTGAAATCCATATCCACATCCATATCCTTACATAAGTCCTAATCCTAATCATCATAGTTAGTCTATTACAAATCCAAGTCTATCCTAAGTCCATACTCACATCATGATCATCCTATTCCAGCCCACTACCCAATCATTCATCCCATCATTAGACAAGATATTGTGACATTGAATGTAGATACTTGTGTGTGTTACTTATCTATTTTTTTGGCTTGTTTGCATGTTTTTTATCATGTAAATATTTGATTATATTTGTCTTTTGAGTATGTTCTACATTTGTCTCTTTTTGTCTATTGGTCAATGAATGAGGATATTACAATGACACTTTTACAATGATGTTTTAGGTGCTCTTGATGATGTAGAGTTCACTATTTTCCCATGTACTTTAGTCCAATGTTCTCTTGGACATATTTATTCTATGTGGCATACTATTAAGTGCCATATTTCTTAGATTATTTATATTTTGATGAGACTTATGGAAGCTATGATGGCTTGATTATCTACACCCTCATCATTTATCTAGTTTTATAATCATCCTTATTTCTCATTATTAATCTAATACTCATGATTCATCCAACTAACATCCAATATTTTATCCTATGATCACTAATCCTAATAATCATCATCATCTTATACTCCATCAATTATCATTTATCCCTGAGTCTAAACTAAATCACCTTGAGGTTTTTTTAGACTATGTAGGCAACACTTAGTCATATAACATGTCTAGGGTCAACTTAGCCACTTTTTCCTCTTTTGTCTCCACATCCATTCCTCATTCTTAATTCTTGCATCAAATCTTTGAGCTATAATAATAAACATAAATACATCAATCTATTGATAAGTCACCATCTCCACATTCATCTTCCTAATCTTTTCATCAATTACCCATACCTATCGATTGGGCCTGATAAATCACAACATCCATCCTTTATTTTATTATCATTAATTAGTCAATTCATCATTTAATGTTTATGATTCCTCCCTCAATTGGGGCATGACCATGACTATAAATATATGTGTAAGGGGTGTCATTGCTATTAATCACAATATGGCTCATTGATTTGATGCATCATACTAACCAATTCTTCCCTTTCATCTTTCAATCACTCAATCATATCACTTATTCTATCTCATCCCCTTCATCAAATCACTAAAATTTATATTTGAAATATGCTCATCATTAAATCAATCTTATCTTGGCCTATATCTCTCCCTTGTACGTGTCCTTACTTGGGATACATCGAAAGCTTTTGGCCATTTGTCTTATCATCCTCATTTTATGGTTGCTTCCCCCTTCGGATGTATCGATAACCAAGATGACTACATCTCTAATTCCTATGCATGTGTCTTTGCCAAGGGTACCATAATTTTTTAGATCAGTACTTAGGTCATGTTCCTCTTCTTTATCATTTAACTCACATATTACATCTTATCCCCTCATCTATCCATCACATCCTACCCCTGATTTCCTCTTTCAAGTGGTCATCCATCTCATTCTTTTTCAGATGTCCCCTTGAGGGGTCATCATTTCCATTAATATCATGTACTAACATTCATCAATGAAATGTTTTTTCCTTAAAATACCATTACTCCTTCTACTTTGTCCACTCATAATGCCCTTTTAAAGAGGGTAAAAATGTTCACACTAAATTTTACTCACCATAATTATTCTAATTAACCCTACTAATTTATCCCCTTTACCCTAATCTTAGTATTTTATCCAATATCCCCCTTCATTCTTCTTCTTCACACTAACCTTCTCCCTACCCCACTAATCTATTAATTGTTTTTAATCATCTCTTAATCTTATCCTAATCCCACTTATCCATTATTTAGGAATTTTAAATTCCCATGACCCACCTACCAACCTACACTACCTTATTCCTAGGCTCTCCTACACCCATATTACCTCTTATCACATATCCTAATCCCCTAATAATCCTAATTAATAACTAAGGAGATTATTGAATTCTCTAATTCTAGAACTTCCTCTAACTTGGCCCCTTCTCTCTATAAGCCTTTTTTTTAGAGGCTTCCAAGAAAATTTTAATTTATTTGAAATTCCTCAACCCCTAATATTCATGGCTAAAATTTGAATGTGATCCATAGATCTTCCCTCCTTGGATTTTTTATACAAGCCACTCCTCCATGGAAACTAACTAGAACCCATTGAATCCATAGAGACTTCATTTCCACATGATCAACTAGTCCATCCATGTCAATGAATCAAGATACCATAATGCTATAAATATGAGTTAAAGGTAATCTCAATCCAAATCATTTTGTATTTTTATTGTTAAATCTTGGTTTTGAGAAATTATCTTAAGAATTAGAGTGTTATTTTAAATGTTCATTCATCTATTCACATTTTATCCTAATGGCTTTAGATCTTAATCAGTGGATTGACATTTTAGGTGTTTTTGATTTAAGTGCACAATAAAATTCCATATAGCTCAAAATATAATCTAAAAAAAGGAAGAGGAAAAGTGGGTTGTGGGATATTATGATCATGTGATATATAACCTCTATTATTTTGATTGTTGCATACATTAACCACAATGATAAGGGTCTTAGATCACATATAGTTATCCTTTAGGTAATGTGCATAATCAACATTTATGGTATGCTAGATTAATTTTAATTTGGCCTTTTTTTGATCAAGCGTGTAGATCTATGTGTGATTCTAAGTAATATGTATATTTTTGAGCTATACTATTGACTAATTTTTAAGTAAATATGTGCCAAAGTAGTAAGTGTTAGATGTATAATTCTTTGTGATGCTCTTTATATATAAAGAAATTTAATTTTAATGAAATACACTTGCTCGTAGGCTGACAAGGTGAAACAATAGATAAAATCATAAGAAGAGACCAAAAAGAAGGGTAAAAACCCAAAAATGAACTAAAAATATAACCATTAGACAATATTACTGAGGTGGACACTAGTGTGGTGCACTACTATCCAATGTTGCACTATGGTCTTGTAGGTAAAAAATGTATAGTGACTGTGATAAACAAGCCAAAGATCTCTTGTGACTAGAATAACATGACATAAGACCATTGAGGGTACAATAAGTGGGGAAAATAAGTCATAATAAGGAACCAAAATACCAAAGTGACCATGATAATAAGACATTCATTCAACATTAAAAACTTCCTATGAAAGATCTATAAAAGACATAGTACTTGTGTTTTTTGAACAAATTAGGGTATGTACATTATACAATATGGAGAATCACATGGATTTGTCATTCCATTTGAGAGAATTAGTTCCAAACTAAACATATGAGAGCAATATGCCATGCACATGGCCCCTATTCTCATATATATGTATATGGATTATGGATTGAGTCATTGTAATCTATGCCTATACAAATCTTAAACTAAAATACAAGTCATCAAGCCATGCATGATTCCCCTAATCTGATCAAACCTATGTAATCTTGCATAAAAATGAGTATATACCAAATATATTTGATGATTTGTGATAAAATGACTATAATTATTGTACCTTTCCAAAAATTCTAAAATATTTTGTGTTTGAGGTTATTAGATAGTAGCGTGGTCCCCTTTGCTAATAACACACTGTGTTATGGACTAGTGTATTATGATATTGATCGAATGTGATGTTTCTGAGGGAAACTAAGAATGATCTATATGTGACTATGTTTTATTATATTTTATTGAGTTTTAACTCTGTAATCTATGTCTATGTGCTAAAAACTATGTTCTAAGTACACTAGGATCACTTGGTCTCTGTGATAAATATGTGTGAATGCCCCCTATTTTGACAAGAGTTGTTGAAATTCTACAATAACTATCCTTAAAATAAAAACTATTCATCATGTGTGTTAAGATGAAAATATATGATATTTGTGTGATAAACCAATATAATGTGTGTACATGACATCATAATGTAAATTATTTTGAGTATAAGTTTACAATGTATGATGTATGTTATATCTAGCATTCACAAGGTTATAAAGATAGATATAATAATATAAGCATGTATATGAACAAAAAATATAAATATACTATGATTAAAATACTTAGGGGATGGGGCATGATGTCCATCAAGGCAACCAAGGAGGAAGACGAGATGCATGAGGTCCCTCATGGAATTTCAGTTGGATGTGAATGTAATAATCAAGAGATAAGTGTCATGGTCATGATGCATACATGAAATCATACATATAAACACATGGGGCATGCAAAGTAGGCCATGGAACCATAATACAAGGGACATGGGCACATGTCACTAAGTCTAAGAAATAAACACATACAAGAGCATGTTCAAATGTCTAGATACATAAATAGAAACCAAGGTTCGCTTAGATCCATATGGAAGGATATGTTCAAATATCCACATACACAATCAAAAAGTACACGTAAGGACATGGGTATATTTACAAAGCATATACACAATGAAAGGAATTAGATTAGAGTCATATAACAAAGACATTCAAATTCCATTTATTATATGTATAAGCAAAGAGACACAATCAAATCTAAACTAGTAAATCTATAAATGAAATAATGCATAAGCATGTGGTGTAAACATGTATAAGAGAAAATATGAACTTAAGCTAAGTCTATAATAGTAGTAGTCAGAAAACAATTAGTGTAGTATAGGATGATCACTATCAAGATATAATCAATGCTAAAAATGTTGTTATAGAGTATAGAAAGATATAACTTGGCAAACCAAAATCTATGTAAATGATAACCCCAATGGGGATAATATGTCAATGTTGAATATGTGTATATGTGTATGTGACCCCAATGGGTATATAGTATCAAACTTAGATCTATGTAGAGGAATGGAGTTGTATAGTAATTGTGACCACTCTAAAGGAAAAATGAAGCATGTATGTATGATAAAACCAACTATGAAAAAATAGGTAACATATGTAGTACCTGGCAGATAGAAGGAATGTAAACATGGAAATGCATACAATCTAAAATTTGTAATTTATAGGAAAATATTTGATTGTTTTTGTATTTTTGAACATATTATATTATTTTTTTGTTTTTTAAGTATAACATATGTAGAAAGAACATGAAAATGAAACTATATACAAGGATCAACATAAGATCAAATAAGTAAAAGTAAACTATGAGAACATATTAGCCAATGAATCTCATGAGAGACTCACTATCAAGGTGACCTGTATTGAGTAAAGGAAGACTGACCACACATGGCTTTGAGGAATTATCTAAGAAATGGGAACCACATGTACTAAATAATCTATAGTTGAGGCTAAATATGAAGTGTGGCCATGAATTTTTGTATCTGATTGAATTGGCCTATGGATAAGGGTGAACTTAGGGACCCATTTGGTAGAAGAAGATATAACTAACATAGATGATTTATGTGGAGTGTTCTAGGGACTCAATAACATTGATCTAGATGTGAATAGGGTAGAGAGAGGATCTATAAAATCTATGACATGTCTCTGATGTAGGGGTCTCTCTAACAAAGGTCTTTGTGGGATAGTATGTATATGTGGTAATATTTTAGAAGTAGACATCACCTACACTAGTGGCTCAAATGATATCTGAGGTGTGGTAATGGATGTAGCTATTAATGGTGACCATTGTGCAACTGGATGTGGAGTAGGTAAATGATAATCATATGAAAGGCACCCAACTGTAACAACTTGATTAGCATGTATATACTTAAGACATGTGTACATTTAAGGGGATGTTTTGAAGTTAATGTATCTAAGGCCTACCCAAAAGCATATCAAATATGATGGCACTAGTTATCACTATGAATTTGTTGGCCACATGTGTGGGACCAACCTATAATGGAATTACTATCTCCCTGATGGAGCTATGGATATGGCCATTGAAGCTATGAATAATTGTATCTATTAGATAAATATCCTATTCTAAATATCCCAAGTGATGTATACATGTAATAGTACACATATTAGTGTTTGACCCATTTTTAACCATGACACTTTGAATAAGATGATGATCAATGTAAGCTCATATAAAGGGTGTGTATAAATTTGATTCATTGTCAATAATATCTTATTATAAGAAAGTGATAAGAGGTATATTTCGCATTGTATTATGATACACACCAATGATCTTATCTAGAGGGTGTGTGTCCATTGTATGACTATGATAGGATGTTGGTGGTGGATGTGCCTGGTAATTATAATGAACACCTAAAGTGTCTATTCTCTCATTATCTATATGCTTTGGAAATGGATCAAAAAATATTTTCATTAATTTTTTCTTCAATTGTTTGTGTTTTGGGTGTCTTTTTTCGGATTGCTCACATCAATTATATTAGCCTATATCAAATCTTGCATCTTTTGTCATAATCTGATGTATCTATTTGTAGTATGGTTGGGGCACCTATTATGATTTTAAAATGCATTAGAGTCATAATTATTTGTAAGGTTCCTAGTCATGTCAACCTCTTTGATGGGAGGGATAAATAAGATATGGCACTCTAAAAGTCATTGGAGAACACGAGCTGGTCATTCAAAAAGATTCATAAAATGTCTCCTTTGAGGAGATGATAAAACCAGACAAGGAACATGATCTGATGTTATGTTAACTATCATATTATGCTCATTATTATCATCATTAGGCCTCACCTTGTATGGGGGATTATTTGAACTTTTATTAATGAAATCTAGACCAGTTGTGTACTTTAACTTGCCCATGGAGACAAGTTTGACTTCAGGTTCCTTCAGTATATGGCATAAATCTATAAATTATGGAAACTTTTTGAATAATATATATTCATGTAACTATAGTAATAATATTTGTTTGGATATGTCTTAGAGCTCACTATCTATCATGGGGCTATTCATATTTTTTAATATGGTTTTATGTCATAAGACATATTCAACTATTGGCTCATTATATTTTTGTTTTAGTTGAGAGACTTGAACATATGAAACTTTGTCACTAATGTTAATCAGAAAATGTGCCAAAAACATATCTATGAGTGGATTAAATGTTGTAATGGACTAATTAGGGAGATCATAGAACCATTGTAATGCATATGCCTTTGAACTACAAGGAAACAACTTGTTTAGGAGCCAATCATTGGACACATAGTCCAAACATGTTATGTGAAAAGTGTGTAGATGATACTCTAGGTGACCCTTACCATCATACATAGTAATCTTGGGTTCCAAAAATTTGTATGGCAAAGGAGTTTTCACTATATGTTGTGCCAAAGGTGTATGTAGGAGAACATGAGATTTCAACACATGATATTCTCTAGTAGAACCATGCTAAAGATGTAACACCTTGGTCTACAAAGAAAGGATCTCTTGACTAAGGGATTATAAATCTAGAGAGGAGGGATGTGTACTAGCCATAGGAGGTGTTTCCACTAGTGATATTTGGCTGGTTTTAGTAGGTTGTTGTAGAGTCTAAGTTACCCCATAGCAGGTGTAACAATGTTAACATCTACATACTTGGAGGATTGAACTAAAGTGGACTTCAGGAGCTCTTCTTGAACAATACAAATAAGGTCATCTCACATATTTGAATGTTTAAAAATGAACTCTTGTAATTATTTATTATCTGTCTCATCAAATCAATTATTAAATTCTACCATTGTAGGTTTGGAATTAGGAAAATAAAGTAGTAGATTTTGAACCTTTTAAGAAATTAAATCTATGAAATATTGTAGAAATAAAACAATGAAATAGATATGAGATTTTGAGATTAAGTACTGATCATATAAAATGAAAGGATACAAACCCTAAGAGTATATAAGTCTAGGGTTTGGATTTTATTTGAAGTAAGTTCAGTTCACCAAATGATTTAATTATTTTAGTAATTAATGTAAAATCTTAAGTAGATAAAGAGACGAGAATGTAAATTAAGGAATAAAATACTACATTATCAATAATCATTGATTTATATAATAATTGATTTATTCACTTAGAATATAAATATAAATGAATTACAAAGGAGGTACTTATATGGGAAATATGATTAAAACAAACAAGTGGTAAGTTAGAAAATGGTAAAAGAATAGGTTAAAGTGTTTTTAGCTACAAATAGGTGTCAGAATCCTCCTTGGATAGTGGCATGACCCTATTTTCCAATAGAGCATTATGCTAATAACCTTATGTAATGTGCCATTTACCTTTTATATATAAAATAGTGAAACTTAGGGTAGAGATTCAGTATATTCTAGGAAGCATGTGTGTGCATGACTGAGACCTATGATGTTGTATATGATTCATTTTGACTGATTCCACTATGGAACATTAGGCCTCTATGCTTGTTAGGATTTTGACAAACACAAGTGTAATGAGAGTGGCATTAATAGGGTATGATGGACATGGCCTCAACACCCCATGTGTTAAGTATGTCCTACATAAGAATACCTAAAAAGGGGATCGATCCCAATGTAGTTCTCCCAATCTAAGTGTTGGTGTAAGTGAACATGATGCTAGTATGCCTGAGTATGAATTCCAATTTGAATGCTTTGAGTGTGAATATAAATTTGAGAAAATTTGAGGTCTAAGATGATGTATATGGATGTATTTATAAATAAGGATCAATGACCTTAATTTTCATAATTATTTCTAATCTTGTTTGTGAGAATTGTCATCTAAGGAATGAATGAATGAGAGTGGTCTTTATATAGTGTTCTGGTTCTTGTTGAGACATGAAATGAGTTTAGGCTAAACCTAGTATGCTTTAGTGAATGTATAAATATTCATTGGGGGCATAAAGAGATAAGGGACAATAGTGCTATCCCCTTTGCCAATAGTGTAATGCACTATATACCAAAGGGGTTCAGTTAATGTCTAGGTGGTTGGTGCATGTCACCAAGGGTCTGGGATGCCTAGGATATGGCTTCATGCAAATTTTGATATATCTGAACATGGTATGAGTGTATATATAAGCTATAAAAGGATAAAAAAGTCCCTAAGATAGGTCTAGGGCTAAGTTAAGGATAGGGTGGTCTGAAGTGACACTCATTGCATTAAATGACATTTTAGATAATTACACATGGTAAATTATAAATTATGGGAAATTTTTACAATATTTTTGTGAAAAAAGGTTTTTTATTAGATATATATGAATAAAAAATCTAGGTTTTAAAAAAAATTAGGGCTTATATAAATTAGATAAGTAGTATTAAGAAATACATAAGCTACAAGCATTATACAAGTGAAACCTTGATAATAAAATTAGGGTGAGAACCATAGGGAAAAAGGTGAAGAGAGATTATGATTAACACCAATACGAGAGGAAATGTAATAATAAATATGAAACCCTAACTAAAGTTTTAAAATGTGTAAAAGAAGATTGAAGCCCATAATGGGTATCTAACATGTTCTACAATATTCATAAACATACATATTCACCAAAATGTTTAATCTAATTTGGGTTGAAATGAATCAACTAGATTGAAATAAGCTATTGAAATTTGAAATATAATTAGAGCAAATTATTATACATTACCATTAAAAAAATGAAATGTGATTTAAATAATATGTTATAATAATACATATACTTAGTTCAAAGCTAGTTTTCAGCTAACTTTGTAGGTTGTTTACTAATTTATAATTGATCAAACCCATATCAGAATTGAGTCACCGTTAAAAAAATTATGTTAGATTATATAGGTAAATGTACACATTAGGAGGATAGGTACAAAACATGTATTTGTCTGTTGATTGTTATGTTGTCCCAGTTGATTGTATGAAATATTTTTTAGTTGGACTATGAGTGGATTTATGAGAGGGTTTGTTGATAATTTGAAGGTGTTTATTTGATGTATATAATAATTGTAAAAGTAAAACCCTAGCTCCTGCACATGCAATAAATATAAATTATATCAAAAAATGTGGAAAAATAGGGGGAATTGGGAATGGCTGAGCTGGCCTTAAAAACCCCTTGTAATTGAGCACTAACTACACAACCAAAATAGGCCTTAGGCTGATGTAGTTATCCTTCTTAGGACTAATATATTATTCATGGTTGTTCAATTATATGAATTCAAATATAATATTATTTGTAGTTTCTGAGAATGGATTCCCTTAACCTAAAATAAAATATATTTAGACTTGGCCTATGACTTTCAGAATGCAGGACACTTGAACTTGGAAATAATAGTGATATTTGGATTTGTATACAATAATTTTTAAATCATATTTCTAGGTAAGTAGATTGAGAGGCCTTGATGTGATTTTTTAGAGATATATTTGAAATATTTTTACAATTAACCTTACTAAATGTGTAAGAGATTTGTTATGATGCATATCAATTTTAAAAATTGACCATTGGATCACTCCAGATAGGGCCATAGTAGATAACAAGAAAAGCATTCAGATTTATCCACCTAGTGTAGATTTTTCCTAAAAGGTCAAACATTTCTAAATTTTACTAATAGGAAACTATAAGTCAAACAAGGATGTCTAAATGATGTTCTAAGTATTTTCAAGATAATGAAATAGAGTAGTGAAGGATCTCATATTTATTACAACTTAATGAAAAAGTGGATTAACTAAGTAGGGTAAAGGATGTCAATAATAAACATTGTCAATCACATATTTATTAAATTTTAGTGTCTACAATTTTGAATTTCTCCTAGTCAATTTCACTATGACCTTATCAAATAGTTATCTTGTATAGCTATTATATATATTATTTGACACCTGAATCCTTTTGCCCATGATTTTGTAACCTTTTATAAAAATCCATCTAATAATATTCAATAAATAATATACCCTTAATATTTTCAACCATTTTATACCACTTGGTTATATTAATATTTCCACTTCTCCTTTCATTCTACACTTCCACCATAGTGTTGGGTGGCCCTTCATCTTGTTTTTTTATGCATTCATGTGTTATAGATTATTGATTTCATCAAAAATAAAATGTTACTAAATATATCAAATCTAATTAATGATCTCTTCTAGGTTAAAATTTCCTAATAAACATGGAAAATTCAACTTGTTTTCTATAATCCATGGAATATCCTTCGAGATGGTACCCTCACCTTCATTCATTTTTAATTTGTCATCTTGATCTCTTATATTGTCTTAAGCATTTATTATTATTAATAATAAATAATATCCTTTTTAAAAATGAACCTATGTCTTATAATAGTCTTTACATCATATATTTATGTTTGTAACATGTGTAACACATCCAAGACTTCATCTAGTCTTTTAGCCATGTGTGATGTTATTGTGCCTCTACTAGAAACTATTATAGGAGATATATTTACATTATCTATCATGGATCCCACAATATCTCCACTTAAAATATTAAGTATGTGGAATTAATATCCACACTCCATAATTTTTTGATACTTTATATCATACCATACTAGTGCAGTCACATGGATGGGGTTAATAATGAAGGAAAAGCCTAACCCAAAAACAAAGATAAATAATCACAAAAAAAAAATGAAATTTATATTAATATTACATATGTTTTCTCCAAGGAATAAGATATATGTTATGTTTATATCTCAAGCTACAACATGAAATATCTTCTTTATACCAAAAGAGTTTCCTAGACTTACACACACACAAGGAGATCTCTCTCTCTCTCTCTCTCTCTCTCTCTCTCTCTCTCTCTCTCTCTCTCTCTCTCTCTCTCTCTCTCTCTCTCTCTCTCTCTCTCTCTCTCTGTGTGTGTGTGTGTGTGTGTGTGTGTGTGTGTGTGTGTGTTTGTGTGTGTGTTTGTTTGAGGAATATACTCTAAGAGCTCCAATATTATAAAATGATGGGACTTACACATAATATATATGATCCTATAAGTTTTACATGTAAATAAATATTCATGTAGACTACCAGAAGCTAACACATGTCTAAGGTTTATTTTCCCTCCTCATGATCCATCTCTAGTAATATTTGAGTCGAACATCCTTTCCATGAAATGTAGAGTTAACATACTATAATCCAATCCAAAGTTTTTGTGCACAAATTTCCATTTACATGTCACCTTTTTTTTGTGAATTGATCTCTACGTGCATGTATCATTAATATCCTACATGTGTGCCTTTGTCATGACCCAAAAATATAGTTTCACCAACTTCTTGTCCTTTCTCATGCTTTGACTCAAAATTTTGCATGACTATGAATATTTGTTATACATAAACCAAAAATCTAAAAAATTAACATGTTTATAATGAATTTCAAACTCTTATGTGACTACCTTTGTGCTTGGTAATTAACTACATGTTAGTACCATATGCCCCAAGTTTGAATGTTTACAAAATGGTACTTAGTGGATATAATATTTCTCCACCTAGGATGATATTACATAAAAAATTTGGAGATATTACATTTTTATATGTTGACAAGTGACCTCATCTCACGAATTAAATACTATTCAAAGCTAGGAACAAAAGGAAAATACACTAATTAGTAAAACTAATGAAAATAACATTTGTCACATCATTGTGAAATCACATGTAAAAATAAAAATAATAAGAATAACACTAAGGCTAAGACCACCCAAAAAAAGTGAGTGTAAAAACACACATTAAATGAACTCATTTCATGGAGGACTATCAAATAATATGTAACTCAAGGAATACAAATTAATTGAAAACTAAATCATTAACGAGGAGGTTACAAATGTCACCATCTTATTAAATATAAGCTTAAAACATGATAAAAATATTAAAACTTCATGATGATTTTTAAATTAGATTACAACATGTGACACATAATCATTAGCAAGGGAAAATATGAGTTCACATATATTAAACCCAAAACCAAAATCCCTTATTTTAATTAACTGTGATAATTAAGAAAGTGTTCAGATTTTACAAACCCAAGAAATTATCATCTAGATATATTTTTAGGAATCAAATATAATTATAATATATCATGGTAATCTATGAAGATAACCAATTCAAAAAATTGGCTTGATTGAAAAATAGAATAAAGATTTAAATTTTCCAAATGCCACTATGAAAAACTATAAATGAGATTATGCATATTTCTAATAAACTACGCATTTGAAATGAAAAATTATGGATCGATAATGCTAATTAAAAATAAATTCCATATCAATATCATACTATATTAAAATTCTTAATTTTAAATGAGTGGCCCTAAAATTCTTTGATATTTTGGATGTGTTGGTGACAACAATGTGCACTTACAAGTGATGACTATAAAACTATTCATGCAATTGCATTTAGGATGTGAAAAGTAAATGAATTTAAAATTGTAATCAAGAAGCTACACAAGTGATGATTATGAAATACATATTTTTTAGTAACATGGTAATATATTAATCCTTATTTGCCTGAGTGTACCTATAAATTCGAGTAAGTCAAGATTGATTTATAGGTGTACTTAAATTCAGATTGTTATAGTTAGGGTCAGTGTCATTTTAAAAGATATATATATTCAAAATAAACATTAAAAATATTCAATTAATTTTTTTAGTATCATATGTTCATATATAAATATAAAATTAACAAAACTAAAGATGCCTAAAAACCATCAAGACAAGCACGTTTGTTAAATTGCAAAAATAATGATTAAAATTATTCAAAAGTATAACATGTTGAAATGCATAGTAAAAAAATAGTATATTATTAAATTTATACCACATTACATGAAATTTTAATTTTTTAAAAAAGTGTATTACATTGGACATTTAACACTCAAATTTTGTTAACCCTAATTTTGTTTTTTATATAAAATAGGAATAATGAATTGAAATTAATTATAAATTAAAATACAAAACTAAAATACATATTTTAAGTTTAATTAAGAGGATAAGTAATGGAAAATTTAACCCTAAAATATAGATTAGTGTAATCTAGGCTTAAAGGGGGAAGAGATAGCCTAGGCATAATGATGGTAGAATGTCTCTAGAGTAGGTCAATTATTTTTGAAACTTTGATAAACATATACTAAATTTATTATGCTGAGATGCTAAAGATAGAAGTTATAAATATGTTATATATTAAAATAATAATGAAAACAAGTTAATTAATTGGTTCTAATGCTAATACATAGTTGGATCTAGAACATACAAAAAGTGAGTTGGATCTGAATTTTAGAACAATCACCTGATTCTATAAAGCTGACCTTTGTAGTTCCAGACACTTGTTTCAACCTAGGACAGTTATGTCAATGCTAATATATGACATGGACATAGGTGTCTAATATGGAATACCTACTGAAACTAGATGTAACCACCTAGATGCATTTATTTTTTATGTCGTCCTTGCTCTAGTGCAATCATTTTTGGGTCATGGATTTTTGCTCCTTTTCAAATAGAAAAACCCTAGTTCTTCATCTTCATATTGGTAATGGGACAAATGGGTTAGTGGTCATATAGTGTTGAGCTTCCCAAAATACCCCTCTATAAATGAACACTACCTTAATAGCCGATACTCTAAAGAGGGCCTTAGACTTATGTAGTTTTCCCCTATGTGTTGGATTGTGTGTGAATCATGCAATGTGTGATAACTAAATATAATAGTGACCTAGCTTGTAAATTATAAAATATAGCTCTTGGGATACTCCTTCAATATTTTACACATGTAGATGTGTTGTCCCAATGACTGATATGTAAATAAGATAAAATAGGGAATCTTTACTCATGTGAGTTCTTGATAGAATGTTTTTGGTAAGTTTCCTTGGTCTCTCTAGGTCTATGTTAGGTGAAGAATGAATGAGGGTTGATATTATATTTATACCAATCCATTAGAGAATATCTCACATTAAATCACTTAGAACAACCATAGGAATATGCTTTGTTTTTAAATTTCATAGCTTTAGGTAATTAGACACTTATGTTAAGGTAGGACACTTGAGTTAACATCAGTATCATACTAGAATGCAAGTGTCTGAATAACTAGGAAATGTGTCTAGATCGAAAACTTTTAGATATGGAAGATAAGTAGGTTTATAAATTTTTGGGAAAGATATAAGGTCTAATTTATAAGAATACATGGTTCATATGAAGAGATAATCAATGAGACAAAGAGAGATGGTGTACATAATCCTTTTGAAAATAGAAGAGGTATATAAGTTGAAGACACATCCAATATATGTATTTTATAATTGTACAAGACTAAGGTGCTCTATAATTCATAAATAGTGTTATTTAACCCTAATTTGGATTGAGGAATCCTAATTTGGTAGATACAGTTAAGGATATAGAAATGATAGGGCACAAGGGTGAATATCAGATTTATAACAAGTTAATTATTGTGTTAAATTCAAATATACCATATGATGGATTTATAAAATTGAGATAGGATATTTATGTAAAGTAAAACTATGCTAGATATATAAATGACATAAAATAGTGTAATTATTTACTTTTGATGATAATGCAAATGTAAATCTGGTACAAGTAGAAATTAGGCAAGAAGATAGTTCTAGATCAATCACCAAATTTTGGATCTGGGGCCTCTAGCTCTCTAAACACTTGTGTTAGCCTAGGATGATTACATTGACACTACTATCTGGGTTCAATGGTAGTGTCTTATAAAAAATATCAATTGAAATATGATGTGACCACATGGATGCTTTTAGGTTTGGAATCACCTTTTTTATGGTGCATTTATATCTGGGTCATGTTCTATCACTCCTAGTGAAATGGAACAAAATTAGATTTCCATATTCAATATGACCTTAGGGAAAAATGGGTTAGTAGTCCCATTATGTCAAGCTAATCTGAAGTGACCACATTATCAAAGGGTGTAACCTACATACATAATACTATAGAAGAGGGCTTAAAACTCATGTACTTCTCATCTATGTTTTGGTTTGTGTATGAATCATGTAATGTGTCTAATACAAGTACAACATTGACCTAGTTTATAAATTGTAAAATATGACCTTATGACTAATCCTTTAGTAATTCAAAACTAAAGTTGTGTTTTTCCTTTGAATAATATAATAATAGGAAAGCCTTTGGTAACTTGAGTGTTTCTTAAGTGCTTCTTGAGTGCTCTTTTGGTCTAATTTCTATGTGTTCCCTATGTGAGGTGTTAGGATATTGTCACACAAGCTCTGATACCACTTGTTAGGATTAAGAGCACAGTTGATTACCTTTGTAGAAGCAACTAAACATGGAATTTAACCAGAAGTAATATGTAACTAGAATTCAAAAACAACACAGAATATGAGAGACAATACAATCTTGTATTAACACTCTTCTAGAAGGAAATACAATGAAGAAATCTCACTCTTCCCACACCTCTTGGGTGTACAGTAATTCTCCCTCAAGATTTCTCTCTCTCAATTACAAACCAACTCAAACACAAAGTTGTTCCCTCCACCAGTAAGTGACAATCAACTCAACCATTGTTGCCTACTACCAGTCTACCAAGTACTCCAAGTACTCCAAGTAGATCTCCTTTGATATTGCACACCTACAAATCAACTGATCTTACTTACCATGTATATCTCCCTTGATCTTGCTACATGCAGATCAACATATCTTACACACCTAGAAGAACCCTTATTCTTGTCCATGACAAGTCCTTTTGATCCTTCACACTTTACAATACAACCCCATGGGTCTCTTAAATAGATCCCATACAAACAATAATTAGACTTCCCAATTACAATAATTAGAAACATAGACTTAAGACTAAAATTAGTCTTTTAAATACAAACTAACTATTTGTCTAAAATTAAACCAGTTCTAGAAGTGCATGTAAATGCACACACACAGGTTACCGACATCGGTTCCTGTCTGATCAATGTCGGTCGACCCCTAACCAATGTTGGTCACTTCGTATACTAAATATTGTCGATGCCAGTTGATTAGACCAACATCAGTTACTTTAACACTCAACAACCTCCATTTGCATCAGTGAAGCTTTTAGCTCCATAACCTAACAATCTCCCACTTGGAGATAAACAACTGCACCTGTACCTGTACATCATCTAATTTTGTTTCCTGGCTTGTATCCCTCTTCAAGTTTAATCTTGAAGACCAACAGAAGTTGAATGAAGATTCAACTTCTCCTTTGTTCCCAACTTTGTTAACATTTCCACAGGGTTCTTATCCTTGCTAGCCACCATGACTACAACAACCTTATGCATCTCAAAAATCTAGCTAACCACCGTACCACCAACAGTGAACACATATCCTGTGGTGCTTCTCCTGTCATCTAAGTAACCTGCCATATCTGAATCTACATACCCATGTAGAGAAGTGCTTGACCTTGCATAGCATGTATACCTACTACTGGTCCCTCTCAGATACCTGAGAATCCATTGAACTGCTTTCCATTGCTCCTTTCCTGAATTGGCTATTAACTTGCTGAAAACTCCCACTGCTTGGGTAATAGTAGGTCTAGTACTCATGTACTCAACCTCATCATGTGATTCAGGACACTATATTGTGAACTATCCAACCATAGGTGTGCTAATCGGTTCTGCATCCTGCATATTAAACCTCTCCACTACCTTATTCACATAATCCTCTAGAGACAAAATCAACCTGTGACTTTCCCTGTCTCTAGAAATACTCATGCCAAGGATTTTCTTTGCTCCTCCTAAATCCTTCATGGCACACCTCTGAGCTACTTTTACCTTTAGCTCAGCAAATCCCTATATGTGTGACCCTGCAACAAGCATATACACTACATACAATAATAGAATAATGTCACAACCATTATCCAACCTGGTAAAATAAACACAATGGTCACATTGACATTGACTAAAGCCATGCTTTGTCATACACCTGTCAAACCTTAAACACCATTGTCTTGGAGCCTGCTCAAGACCATATACCCTAGCCTTCTCTCTCACCTGTCCATTCTCTCCTTTCTTTAACCTGGGAATCCATTCGTCTTTTAGTGCTTTCATCCCGACTAGCAACTCTACCAAATCTCCCATTTGGTTCTCTTCCAAGGAATAAATTTCTTCATTCATGCCATGCTCCCACTGTTTCCTGGATTCTACATGCATTACTTCTTTAAAACTTCTTGGTTCTTGACCATCAGTGAACAACAAGAAGTATAAAGAAGGGGAATAACAAATTTGAGGCTTACTTCACATGGGCATTTGAGACTCCTTGACAGCTTGCTATCTGCCCAAAATCTATTTTAATAATGACCGATGTTGGTCACCTCTGACCGACCTTAGTTTGCACCCGACCAATGTCGATTCCTCCTGATCGCCGACGTTGGTTCTCTGATCGACATCAGTGTCTGCCTACCTAACATCACCGACTTTGGTCTACACATGACTAACGTCAGTTCCTGCCTATTTGATGTCAGTTCTCACTTGACCGATGTCGGTAACTGTGTTTTCCTATGAGTGATGATTTTTACCAGTGAGCTCATTTTGGATCATAACCTTGTCTAAATCAACACTACCCTGATCAAAATTATTTAGCCTCTTGAGCTGATCTCTGTCCATCATCTTCTCCTTGAAAACCAAGGCTTTCCTATTCTTATCATTGTCAAAAACATCAAATTTCCTCTTTATGCAATACTGTGATCCTCCAATAGAAGCTCCCTTCCTTGTTAACCCAATTTCAAGAAACCTCACTTTCTTCTGTTGCTTACATAAATCTTGATCTATGCTTTTCAAACCTAAAAGCTTACCATTTGACTTAAGAACATCCATTCCCTTCTCACTCATGTGACCAAGCCTATAGAGCCACATCTTTGCATCTACATTTGAAATAGATAAAATAGAAGGAGAATCAGTAATACAAGTAGATAGATAAAGTGTACCTACTTTCTTATCTCTTTCTAAAACAAGTGCACCCTTAGAAACTTTCCAAGATTCCGCTGTGAGAGCTACTGTGTATCCCTCATCACCCAACTTTCCTATAGAAATCAAATTCCACTTTAAGACTAGGACATACATGACATCCTTCAACACCCATGTGTTGTCATTCTGTAATTTCAGATGCACTTCCCCTTTGCCAACAATTTGACAAGGCTTACCATCCCCTAAATAAGTTTTTCCAAAGTCTCCATGGATATAATCATGAAAAAATTCTCTATTTGGGGTTGCATGGAAAGATGCACCAGAATCTAAAACCCAAGATTCCACTTTATCCAAGGAACATATAAGAGCATCTTGTGCAATAATACCTGCATCTTTTGCTTCTTCATTTCCTTCATGCTAATCTTATTTCAACCAACAATCTTTCTTTACATTCCCTTTCTTTCACAATTCTAGCAGATTATACTGCCATACTTGGATCTGGATCTCCTGCCTATCTTTGACCTTGATTTCCTTTGCTTGCTCTTCTCTCTTTACCTTCCCCTGCTTTCAACACTTAAAGCATTACCTGATGATTCCCCTGTGCTTTTTTTGCAAATTTCTTCATTCAAGATTACACTAACAACATCATCAACTTTCAATATATTTGAAGCAGGCACAATATTACTAACTGCCATTACCAAACTATCCCAAATTTTAGGTAAAGAGCATAAGATTAAGAGAGCCTTAATTTCATCATCAAAATCTATATTGACTAAAACTAATTGATTTACTAATCCATGGAAATCACTAAGATGACTATGTACCGATCCACCTTCCTACATTTGCAAATTAAATAATTGCTTCATAAGAAATACCTTATTCGAAGCTGAGGGTTTTTCTTATAAATTTGCCAAAGATTCCACTAACTCTACCATTGTCTTTGCCTGTGATAAGTTGGAAATCATAGATGATGCCAGGCTCAACTTTATAGATCCCAGAGCCTTCCGATCAAGAACATTCCATTCTTCATCTTTCATATCTGTGGGCTTGCATGCAACCCCACCCAACGGTAAGTACAGATATTTTTGATATAGATAATCTTCTATCTGCATCCTCCATAATTGATAATTCTTGCCATTGAATTTCTTCATTATTAGCTTACTTTCTTTTGCCATTGCTTTACTCCCACTCAAACAAAAACCCCTGTGAGTGACCTGTAATCAACAAACACTAAGCTGCTCTGAACTAGGCTCTGATGAATCTTCATCCAGGCTCTGATAAACCTTCAACCAGGCTCTGATACCACTTGTTAGGATCTTTTCACACAAGCTCTGATACCACTTGTTAGGATTAAGTGCACAATTGATTACCTTTGTATAAGCAACTAACACATAATTTAACCAGAAGTAATATGTAACTAGAATTCAGAAACAACACAGAATATGAGAGACAATACAATCTTATATTAACACTCTTCCAAAAAAAAGGACAATGAAGAAATCTCACTCTTTCCACACCTCTTGGGCATACAGTAATTCTACCTCAAGAGTTCTCTCTCTCAATTACAAACCAACTCAAACACAGAGTTGTTCCCTCCACTAGTAAGTGACAATCAACTCAACCGTTGTTGCCTACTTCCAGTCTACCAAGTACTCCAAGTACTCTAGGTAGATCTCCTTTGATCTTTCACACTTGCAAATCAACTGATCTTACTTACCATGTAGACCTCCCTTGATCTTGCTACCTGTAGATCAATTGATCTTACACACCTGGAAGAACCCTTGTTCTTGTCCTTGGCAAGTCCTTTTGATCCATCACACTTTACAATACAGCCCCATGGGTCTCTCAAATAGATCCCATACAAATAATAATTAGACTTACCAATTATAATAATTAGAAACACATACTCAAGACTAAAATTAGTCTTTTACATGCAAACTAACTGTCTATCTAAAATTAGACCAGTTTTGGAAGCGCATGCAAACGCACACACACACAGGTTGCCAACGTTAGTTCCTATCTGACCGATGCCGACCGACCCCTAACCAATGTCAGTTACTTCATACACTAAATATTGCCAATGTCTGTTGGTCAGACCAATGTCAGTTACTTTAACACTCAGCAACCTCCACCATTTGCATCAGTGAAGCTTTTAGCTCCATAACCTAACAATCTCCCATTTGGAGAAAAACAACTGCACTTGTACTTGTACTTATACATCATCTAATTTTGTTTCCTAGCTTGTATCCCTCTTCAATTTTAATTTTGAAGAGCAACAAAAGTTCAATGAAGATTCAACTTTTCCTTTCTTCCTGGCTTTGTTAACATTTCCGCAGGGTTCTTATCCTTGCTAGCCACCGTGACTACAACAACCTTCTACATCTCAGAAATCCAGCTAACCGCCATGCCACCAATAGTGAACACATATCTTGTGGTGTTTCTCCTATCATCCAAGTAACCTGCCATATTTGAATCTACATACCCATTTAGAGAAGTGCTTGACCCTGCATAACATGTATACCTGCTGCTGGTCCCTCTCAGATACCTAAGAATCCATTGAACTACTTTCCATTGCTCCTTTCCTGAATTGGCTATTAACTTGCTGACAACTCCCACTACTTGGGTAATAGCAAGTCTAGTACTCATGTACTAAACCTCATCATGTGATTTAGGACATTGTTATATGAATTGTCTAACCATAGGTGTGTTAACCGGTTCTACATCCTGCATATTGAACCTCTCCACTACCTTATTCACATAATCCTCTGGAGACAAAATCAACTTGTGACTTTCCCTGTCTCTATAAATACTCATGCCAAGGATTTTCTTTACTCCTCCTAAATCCTTCCTGGCACACCTCTGAGCTACTTTTACCTTTAGCTCAAAAAATCCCATCATGTGTGACCCTGGAACAAGCATATACACTACATATAGTAACAGAATAATGTTGCAACCATTATCCAACCTAGTAAAATAAACACAATGGTTAATTGACATTGACTAAGGCCATGCTTTTTCATACACCTGTCAAACTTTAAACACCATTGTCTTGGAGCCTGCTCAAGACCATATACCCTGGCCTTCTATCTCACTTGTCCATTCTCTCCTTTCTTTAGCCTGGGAATCCATTCATCTTTAAGTGCTTTCATCCAGACTAATAACTCTACCAAATCTCCCATTTGGTTCTCTTCCAAGGAATCAATTTCCTCATTCATGCCATTCTCCCACTATTTCTTGGATTCTACCTGCATTACCTCTTCAAAACATCCTGGTTCTTGACCATCAGTGAGTAATAAGTAGTGTAAAGAAGGGGAATAACAAATTTGAGGCTTAAAGAAGGGGAATAACAAATTTGAGGCTTACTTACCCTTTCAGTCCTCCACATGGGCGTTTGAGACTCCTTGACAGCTTGCTATCTGCCCAAAATCTATTTTAATAGTGATCGATGTCAGTCACCTCTGGCTGACCTCGGTCTGCACCCGATCGATGTCGATTCCTCCTGATCATCGATGTCAGTTCTCTGACTGACATTGGTGTCTACCTACCTAACATCACTAACATCAGTCTGCACATGATCGATGTCAATTCCTCCCTGTTTGACATCGATTCTCACCTGACTGACGTCGATAACTGTGTTTTCTTGTGAGTGATGATTTTTACTTGTGACCTCATTTTAGATCATAACCTTGTCCAAATCAACACTGCCCTGCTAAAAATTATTCAGCCTCTTGAGCTGATCTATGTCCATCATCTTCTCCTTGAAAACCAAGGCTTTCCTATTCTTATCATTGTCAAAAACATCAAATTTCCTCTTTATGCAATACTGTGATCCTCCAATAGAAGCTCCCTTCTTTGTTGACCTAGTTTCAAGAAACCTCACTTTCTTCTGTTGCTTACAGAAATCTCGATCTATGCTTTTCAAACTTAAAAGCTTACCATTTGACTTAAGAACATCCATTCCCTTCTCACTCATGTGACCAAGCCTATAGAGCCACATCTTTGCATCTACATCTGAAGTAAATAAAATAGGAGAATCAGTAGTACAAATAGATAGATAAAGTGTACCTACTTTCTTACCTCTTGCTAAAACAAGTGCACCCTTGGAAACTTTCCAAGATTCCACTGTGAGAGTTATTGTGCATCCCTCATCACCCATCTTTCCTATAAAAATCAAATTCTGCTTCAAGACTGGGACATGCATGACATCCTTCAACACCCATGTGTTGCCATTCTGCAATTTCAGCTACACTTCCCCTTTGCCAACCATTTGACAAGGCTTACCATCCCCTAAATATTTTTTTCCAAAGTCTCCATGGACATAATCATGAAAAAATTCTCTATTTGGGGTTGCATGGAAAGAGGCACTAGAATCTAAAACCCAAGATTCCACTTTATCCAAGGAACATACAAGCGCATCCTGTGCAACAATTATTGCATCTTTTGCTTTATCATTTTCTTCATGTTGATCTTCTTTCAACCAACAATCTTTCTTTACATGCCCTTTCTTTCCACAATTCTAGCAGATTATACTGCCATACCTAGATCTGGATCTCCTGCCTATCTTTGACCTTGATTTCCTTTGCTTGCTCTTCTCTCTTTACCTTTCCCTGCTTTCAACACTTAAAGCATTACCTGATGATTCCCCTATGCTTTTCCTATGAATTTTTTCATTCAAGATTACACTAACAACATCATCAACTTTCAAGATATTTGAAGCAGATGCAGTATTACTAACTGCCATTACCAAACTATCCCAACTTTCAGGTAAAGAGCATAAGATTAAGAGAGCCTTAATTTCATCATCAAAATCTATATTGACTAAAACTACCTAATTTACTAATCCATGGAAATCACTACGATGACTATGTACTGATCCACTTTCTTGCATTTGCAAATTAAATAATTGCTTCATAAGAAATACCTTATTCGAAGCTGAGGGTTTTTCATATAAATTTGCCAAAGATTCCATTAACTCTACCATTGTCTTTGCCTATGATAAGTTAGAAATCACAGATGATGCTAGGCTCCACCTTATAGATCCTAGAGCCTTCTGATCAAGAACATTCCATTCTTCATCTTTCATATCTGTGGGCTTGCATGCAACCCCACCTAATGGTAAGTATAGATATTTTTGATACAAATAATCTTCTATCTGCATCCTCCATAATTGATAATTATTGCCATTGAATTTATCCATTCTTACCTTACTTTCTTTTACCATTGCTTTACTCCCACTCAAACAAAAACCCCTATGAGTGACCTGTAATCAACAAAAACTAACCTGCATTCTACCTGCATTGCCTCTTCAAAACTTGCTGGTTCTTGACCATCAGTGAGCAATAAGTAGTGTAAAGAAAGGGAATAATGAATTTGAGTCTTAAATACCCTTTTAGTTCTCCACATGGGCATTTGAGACTCCTTGACATCTTTCTATCTGCCCAAAATCTATTTTAACAGTGACCGATGTCAGTCACCTCTGGTCAAGCTCGGTCTGCACCCGATCGATGTCTATTCCTCATGATCACTGACGTCGGTTCACTGACTAACATCAGTGTCCACCTGCTTGACATCACTGACTTCAGTTTGCACATGACCGACGTCAGTTCCTACCTATTTGACGGCGGTTCTCACCTGACTGGTGTCGATAACTATGTTTTCCTATGAGTGATGATTTTTACCCGTGACCTCATTTTAGATCATAACCTTGTCCAAATCAATACTGCCCTGCTCAAAATTATTCAGCCTCTTGCGCTGATCTATGTCCATCATCTTCTCCTTGAAAACCAAGGCTTTCCTATTCTTATCATTGTCAAAAACAACAGATTTCCTCTTTATGCAATACTGTGATCCTCCACTAAAAGCTCCCTTCTTTGTTGACCTAGTTTCAAGAAACCTCACTTTTTTTCAGTTTCTTACAAAAATCTTGATCTATGCTTTTCAAACCCGAAAGCTTACCATTTGACTTAAGAACATCCATTCCCTTCTCACTCATGTGACCAAGCCTATAGAGCCACATCTTTGCATCTACATCTGAAGTAGATAAAACAGATTGAGAATCAGTAATACAAGTAGATAGATAAAGTGTACCTACTTTCTTACCTCTTGCTAAAATAAGTGCACCCTTGGAAACTTTCCAAGATTCTACTGTGAGAGTTACTATGCATCCCTCATCACCCAACTTTCCTACAGAAATCAAATTCTGCTTCAGGACTGGGACATGCATGACATCCTTCAACATCCATGTGTTTCCATTCTGCAATTTCAGCTACACTTCCCCTTTGCCAACCATTTGACAAGGCTTACCATCCCCTAAATAAAATTTTCCAAAGTCTCCAGGGACATAATCATGAAAAAATTCTCTATTTGGGGTTGCATGGAAAGAGGCACCATAATCTAAAACCCAAGATTTCACTTTATCCAAGGAACATACAAGTGCATCTTGTGCAACAATACCTACATCTTTTGCTTCTTCATTTCCTTCATGCTGATCTTCTTTCAACCAATAATATTTCTTTACATGCCCTTTTTTTCCACAATTCTAGCAGATTATACTGGCATACCTGGATCTAGATCTCCTACATATCTTTGACCTTGATTTTCCTTGCTTGCTCTTCTCTCTTTGCCTTCCCCTACTTTCAACACTTAAAGCATTACCTGATGATTCCCCGGTGCTTTTCCTATGAATTTCTTCATTCAATATTACACTAACAACATCATCAACTTTCAAGATATTTGAAGCAGACGCAGTATTACTAACTACCATTACCAAACTATCCCAAATTTTAGGTAAAGAGCATAAGATTAAGAGAGCCTTAATTTCATCATCAAAATCTATATTGACCAAAACTAACTAATTTACTAATCCATGGAAATCACTAAGATGACTATGTACCGATCCACCTTCCTGCATTTGCAAATTAAATAATTGCTTCATAAGAAATACCTTATTCGAAGCTGAGGGTTTTTCATATAAATTTGCCAAAGATTCCATTAAATCTATCATTGTTTTTGCTTGTGATAAGTTGGAAATCACAGATGATGCCAGGATCAACCTTATAGATCCTAGAGCCTTCCGAACAAGAACATTCCATTCTTTATCTTTCATATCTATGGGCTTGCATGCAACCCCACCCAACGGTAAGTACAGATATTTCTGATACATATAATCTTCTATCTACATCTTCCATAATTGATAATTATTTCCATTGAATTTCTCCATTCTTAGCTTACTTTCTTTTGCAATTGCTTTACTCTCACTCAAACAAAAACCCCTGTGAGTGACCTGTAATCAACAAACACTAACCTGCTCCGAACCAGGATCTTATGAACCTTCAACCAGGCTCTGATAAACCTTCAACTAGGCTCTGATACCACTTGTTAGGATCTTGTCACACAAGCTCTGATACCACTTGTTAGGATTAAGAGCACAATTGATTACCTTTGTATATGCAACTAAACACAAAATTTAACCATAAGTAATATGTAAGTAGAATTCAAAAACAACACAGAATATGAGAGACAATACAATCTTGTATTAACACTCTTTCAGAAGGAAATACAATGAAGAAATATCACTCTTCACACACCTCTTGGGCATACAATAATTCTCCCTCAAGAGTTCTCTCTCTAAATTATAAACCAACTCAAACACAGAGTTGTTCCCTCCACCAGTAAGTGACAATCAACTCAACCGTTGTTGCCTACTTCTAGTCCACCAAGTACTCCAAGTACTCCAAGTAGATCTCCTTTGATCTTGCACACCTGAAAATCAACTGATCTTACTTACCATGTAGATCTCCCCTGATCTTGCTACCTGTAGATCAACTGATCTTACACACCTGGAAGAACCCTTGTTCTTGTCCTTGGCAAGTCCTTTTGATCCATCACACTTTACAATACAGCCCCATGGGTCTCTCAAATAGATCCCATACAAATAATAATTAGACTTCCTAATTACAATAATTAGAAATGCAAACTCAAGACTAAAATTAGTCTTTTACATGCAAACTAACTATCCATCTAAAATTAGACCAGTTCTAGAAGTGCATGCAAATGTACACACACACAGGTTACCAACGTCAATTCCTGTCTGACCGATGCTGGCCAACCCCTAACCGATGTTAGTTACTGTATACACTAAATATTTCTGACATCGATTACTTTTATCTCTCAACAACCTCCACCATTTACATCAGTGAAGCTTTTAGCTCCATAACCTAACAATCTTCCATTTGGAGATAAATAGCTGCACCTATACTTGTACCTGTACATCATCTAATTTTGTTTTCTAGCTTGTATCCCTCTTCAAGTTTAATCTTGAAGAGCAACAAAAGTTGAATGAAGATTCAACTTCTCCTTTGTTCTCAGCTTTGTTAACATTTCGACAGGGTTCTTATCCTTGCTAGCCACCGTGACTGCAACAACCTTCTACATCTCAGAAATATAGCTAACCATTGTACCACCAATAGTGAACACATATCCTGTGGTGCTTCTCCTATCATCCAAGTAACCTTCCATATCTGAATCTACATACCCATGTAGAGAAGTGTTTGACCCTGCATAGGATGTATACCTGGTGCTAGTCCCTCTTAGATACCTAAAAATCCACTAAACTATTTTCCAGTGCTCCTTTCTCAAATTTGCTATTAACTTGCTGACAACTCCCACTGCTTGGGTAATAGCAAGTCTAGTACTCATGTACTCAACCCCATCATGTGATTCAAGATACTATTCTGTGAACTGTCTAACCATAGGTGTGCTAACCGATTTTGCATCCTAGATATTGAACCTCTCTACTACCTTATTCACATAATTCTCTAGAGACAAAATCAACCTATGACTTTTCTGTCTCTAAAAATAATCATGCCAAGGATTTTATTTGCTCCTTTTAAATCCTTTCTGGCACATCTCTAAGCTACTTTTACCTTTAGCTCAGCAAATCCCTACATATGTGGCCCTGCAACAAGCATATACACTACATACAGTAACAGAATAATGTCACGACCATTATCCAACCTGGTAAAATAAACACAATGGTCACATTGACATTGACAAAAGCCATGATTTGTCATACACCTATCAAACATTAAACACCATTGTCTTGGAGCCTGCTCAAGACCATATACCCTAGCCTTCTATCTCACCTGTCCATTTTCTCCTTTCTTTAACCTAGAAATCCATTCATCTTTTAGTGCTTTCATCCTGACTGGAAACTTTATCAAATCTCTCATTTGGTTTTCTTCTAAGGAATCAATTTCCTCATTCATGCCATGCTCCCATTGTTTTTTGGATTCTACCTGCATTGCCTCTTCAAAACTTCCTGGTTCTTGAACATCAGTGAACACCAAGTAGTGTAAAGAAGGGAAATAATGAATTTGAGGCTTAATTACCCTTTTAGTCCTCCACATGGGTGTTTGAGACTCCTTGACAGCTTGTTGTCTACCCAAAATCTATTTTAACAGTGACCGATGTCAGTCACCTCTGGCCGACCTTGATCTGCACTTGACTGATGTCAATTCCTCCTGATCGCTGACATCAGTTCTCTAATAGACATTAGTGTCTACTTGCCTAACATAACTGACTTTGATCTGCACATGACCAACATCAGTTCTTACCTGTTTGACATCGGTTCTCACCTGACTGATGTTGATAACTGTGTTTTCCTGTGAGTGATGATTTTTACCTATGAGCTCATTTTGGATCATAACCTTGTCCAAATCAACATTGCCCTACTCAGAATTATTCAGCCTCTTGAGCTGATCTCTATCCATCATCTTCTCCTTGAAAACCAAGGCTTTCCTATTCTTATCATTGTCAAAAATATGAGATTTCCTCTTTATGCAATACTGTGATCCTTTAATAGAAGCTCCCTTCTTTGTTGACCCAGTTTCAAGAAACCTCACTTTCTTCTGTTGCTTACAAAAATATCAATCTATGCTTTTCAAACCTGAAAGCTTACCATTTGACTTAAGAACATCCATTCCCTTCTCACTCATGTGACCAAGCCTATAGAGCCACATCTTTGCATCTACATTTGAAGTAGATAAAATAGAAGGAGAATCAGTAATATAAGTAGATAGATAAAGTGTACCTACTTTTTTACCTCTTGCTAAAACAAGTGCACCCTTGGAAACTTTCCAAGTTTCCACTGTGAGAGTTACTGTGCATCCCTCATCACCCAACTTTCCTACAGAAATCAAATTCGACTTCAGGACTGGGACATGCATGGCATCCTTCAACACCCATGTGTTGCCATTCTACAATTTTAGCCGCACTTCCCCTTTGCCAACCATTTGACAAGGCTTACCATCCCCTAAATAATTTTTTCCAAAGTCTCCATGGATATAATCATGAAAAAATTCTCTATTTGGGGTTGCATGGAAAGAGGCACCAGAATCTAAAACCCAAGATTCCACTTTATCCAAGGAACATACAAGAGCATCCTGTGCAATAATACCTACATCTTTTGCTTCTTCATTTCCTTCATGCTGATCTTCTTTCAACCAACAATCTTTCTTTACATGCCCTTTCTTTCCACAATTTCAATAGATTATACTTCCATACCTGGATCTAGATCTCTTGCCTATCTTTGACCTTGGTTTTCCTTGCTTGCTCTTCTCTCTTTGCCTTCCCCTACTTTCAACACTTAAAGCATTACCTAATGATTCCCCTTTGCTTTTCTTGCAATTTTTTTCATTCAAGATTACACTAACAACATCATCAACTTTCAAGATATTTGAAGCAGATGTAGTATTACTAACTGCCATTACCAAACTATCCCAACTTTCAGGTAAAGAGCATAAGATTAAGAGAGCCTTAATTTTATCATCAAAATCTATATTGACTAAAACTAACTGATTTACTAATCCATGGAAATCACTAAAATGACTATGTACCGATCCACCTTCCTGCATTTGCAAATTAAATAATTGCTTCATAAGAAATACCTTGTTTGAAGCTGAGGGTTTTTCATATAAATTTTCCAAAGATTCCATTAACTCTATCGTTGTTTTTGCCTGTGATAAGTTGGATATCACAGATGATGCCAGGCTCAACCTTATAGATCCCAAAGCCTTCCGATCAAGAACATTCCATTCTTCATCTTTCATATCTGTGGGCTTACATGCAACTCCACCCAATGGTAAGTACAGATCTTTCTGATACATATAATATTCTATTTTCATCCTCCATAATTGATAATTCTTGCCATTTAATTTCTCCATTCTTAGCTTACTTTCTTCTGCCATTACTTTACTCCCACTCAAATAGAAAGCCTTGTGAGTAACCTATAATCAACAAACACTAACCTGCTCTGAACCAGGCTCTGATGAACCTTCAACCAGGCTCTGATAAACCTTCAACTAGGCTCTGATACCACTTGTTAGGATCTTGTCACACAAGCTCTGATACCGCTTGTTATGATTAAGAGCACAATTGATTACCTTTGTATAAGCAACTAAACACGGAATTTAACTAGAAATAATATGTAACTAGAATGTAGAAACAACACAGAATATGAGAGATAATACAATCTTGTATTAACACTCTTCCAGAAGGAAATACAATGAAGAAATCTCACTCTTCCCACACCTCTTGGGCATACAATAATTCTCCCTCAAGAGTTCTCTCTCTCAATTACAAACCAACTCAAACACAGAGTTGTTTCCGCCACCAGTAAGTGACAATCAACTCAACTGTTGTTGCCTACTTCTAGTCCACCAAGTACTCCAAGTACTCCAAGTAGATCTCCTTTGATCTTGCACACCTGTAAATCAACTGATCTTACTTACCATGTAGATCTCCCCTGATCTTGCTACCTGTAGATCAATTGGTCTTACACACCTTGAAGAACCCTTATTCTTGTCCTTGACAAGTCCTTTTGATCCTTCACACTTTACAATATAGCCCCATGAGTCTCTTAAATAGATCCCATACAAACAATAATTAGACTTCCCAATTACAATAATTAGAAACGCAGACTCAAGACTAAAATTAGTCTTTTACATGCAAACTAACTGTTTGTCTAAAATTAGACCAGTTCTGAAAGCGCATGCAAACGCAAACACACAGGTTGCCGATGTTGGTTCCTGTCTAACCGAAGCTAGCTAACCCCTAACCAATGTCAGTTACTGCATACATTGAATATTTCTGATGTCAGTTGGTTAGACTGACGTCAGTTACTTTAACACTCAGCAACCTCCACCATTTGCATTAGTGAAGCTTTTAGCTCCACAACCTAACATGGGGAATGAATGAGGGTTGATATTATATTTCTACCAATCCTATCAGGAGACAAATCACATTAAATAACTTAAGATGACCATTGTGATATGTTTTATTTGTAAATTGGATGATTTTAGTGCATTGGACACTTGTGTTGGGTAGGATAGTAACATCAACACTACTATTTATACTGAATGTTAATGTCTAGAGAGAAGGAGAGCATACAAAAACTTAGAACTTATATAGGCATAATATAAGTACATTTTAACATTATAATTAAGATGGGATGTTTGTGCCATCAATATAAAGTGATTTTGACTAAGATATAGGCTAAGGGGTACAATATAGATCAAATGTGAGGCTTGCAGAAGCAAGGCATGTGTATAATTAAGAGGAAAAAATAAGGTCTAAGGTTGCTAATTATATAAGATTGAGGTACTACATAATCACAAAATATCATTTACAAGTGTCTACATTTTACACTCCTTTAATCTGGTAATCAAATTATTAGTTTATATGAAAAGGAACATGTACCTAGATGTATATAACACTCCTTGCCTTTGCTTGAGTCCAACTTAAGTTATTTATCGATGATTGATATACAAAAAATAACATGTTACATTATATAATTAGTGCATATAATATGAAATTAAAATCATTAAAATGATTAAAATTGAAAGAGAGCAAGGTTTAGGAGTACACATGTGTATCGATACAACCTTCTTCCCTTTTAGAAAATTCATTTGAAATACATATCATTATGAATCACTAAAATTAAAATTAGGACAAATATAAATATGGAAAGTGCATGTTTCTAAAGAGATAAAGAGAGGGAGGAAGAGAGAGAGATATATTAGATGGAACTTTCCCCCAACCAGGGAGAAAATATGTGTTTCCACCTAGTAGTTGAGATTAGCCCAACCATGCACCCTCAATCATAATTGTAACCTAGTTACAGTGAGTGAGCCAAGTCAACTCACACTATAAAAATAGTGAGGTTGGATGATGTAATCAATTCCAACCTATAAAATTGGCAAGGTTGATTGATTTAATCACCTCAACCATACTAAAAAGTGAACTAACTACTGTAGTATATTGACTTAGTATAGTCTGTAAAAGTCTAATCTAGTAGGTGGTGACAGTCCCTAAAATGTTTAGAATCCAAAATTGATTTTATTTTACAATATTAGTCACATATTTCATATCATATGCATCTTAGATATGTTTCATGATGAAATTATGTATAATAATGGTACTAATGAAATGAATTTTGACACAAATGTGTATTTGAATCATATAATTGTGTAAATTTTCCAATTTAAAATTGTGTCAGTCTAAAGAAAATGATTCCAAAGAATTCCCCAAATATATATGGAAATATATATATACTAATATAATATCCAATGTGGATAACATTTTTACATAACATGCCCCCACTACAAGCTGAATTTGAAAACTAGTGTAAGTACCAATATGGAGAATGTGTTTCCAAAACATGTCCCCACTATAATTTGAATCTATGAATTAATATGGAATTCATGAATCCATTTATATTCCCCCATTTTGAGTTGATGGAAAGTATCAATTAGTATTTACCTTACCTTAAAAGTATAAGATAACCATGCAAACTTTGAAAGTACCATGTAACATATAAAGGGAACATGTATAGGTAGATATATCATTAAAGCATGAAGAATGTTATTACACCAAGTCCTAATATGCATGATTTAGATAATGGAAACACATAGATATTAATATTAAAAGATAAAAAAGTAATCAAACACACATAAATTCACTCAAAATCAAATCAAAATATAATGGTCCAAGGAGGCCTAAAACAAGGGGCATTTTCAAATGCCACACAATTGAAGGGACATGATTTATTCCAATGTCCATAGAGAAAGAAATGACATATTTAAATTTAATAATATAATAAATAATTAAATATTCAAATTTCAAAGAGGAAAATAAAGGCAAGGGATTCACACATAATGGATCATATTCAAATGATCAAATAATCAAGACAATATCAAGTAACGACACTTTAGGAAGTGCATTAATTAAATCATAAGAAAGAAACATAAACATATCATAATAGTCCTTGGATATGTGTGATATCAAAAAATATGAATCACATAGTGTAGTGTTGTATTACAAAGAAGATTACTTCAAGCATTAGTCATAAAAAACATAAAAGAATGCATAAAAACTAACAATCTAGGCCAACCTATTCAATGGGGTTTACAAATGGTAATAAGATAGAAATTAAATGAAATCACAAATACCTATTACCTTCCCAAGATATTCCAACATCTAAAAGTGGATCCAATTGTGTTTTACCCCTTGATTTGGTGTTCTTGTCTTTGTCAACAATAGATGCCAAGATTCTCCATCATCTCAAGATCACCATGCATAATCTAGGCTCATGCTATAAAATCACTAATATTATTATCAAATGAAGATATCTTATTACAAATAAATACTTTGTAAAACTACACAAATGACTTGAGGATATAATCTTGCATTATAAGTTTACACAATTTAAGCTTAAAAATGATGTTCTATGACCTTATATTTATAGATTTTTCAAATGGATCAGGATCACCCATGATCATCAATCAATAAGATTGAGATGTGTGGCCATGAATTAATATAATATTGCATAGTAAATCCATAAATATCCTCATAAATATTTTGGAGGAAGAGGAATTAGTTAGGCATGGGTGCCGATAAACATGATATTTATTGCATTTATGGCTTATGGATGCCACCCCATTGATAATGTCATTAGGTGATGAAAATATATAGAATCAATTTTCAATAAATAAATATTCAATTTAATCCATGGAATTATTACTTAAGTTCATAATTTGGTTTAATTTTCCTAAGTTATATTAATCAATTTTGGTGTATTTCTTTGGAAATTGGTGCATAATTAATCAATATGGTCAGAAAGTCATATTACTTGGTCGTAATTTGAATTTGGAGGAATTGGAAGGTAATGTTAGATGTGTATGGACCAATATCCCATTTAGGATGTTACCAATCTAAAATAACAAAGGTACATGATGTCTACTAATGAATTAGAAGAAAGAGTGATCTAGAACACCAAAATGTGAAATTGCCATTTTAAATCAAAATGATTTAAGAAAAGTTAGGAATCACATAAAATGCATTGCCATATTTAGGGATAAATTGGCCTAAATTGGCACTTGTATATGACAAACTTGAACCATTTAGAACATTTTAGTGATTTTGGCCTAAATTGTGCATTTGAATGCAATTAGAGTCAGATTGACAATTTCAACACAAATGGTGTTAGAAATTGGATGTCTACATTTTACCCTTAATTAAGAAGGTGTAGTGAGACATTAATGTGAAGCAACATATTTTCAATGAAAATAGTTGTCAATAAAAAATTGAAAATGATCGATGATGCCCCCTTGAGAGGACATACTAGGAGGAAAGAGATGTATGGACTCTCAAAAAGAGAGAAAAAGTGAGATTAACTTGTGTAACAAATTAAATCCAAATGATCTAATGCTTATATGCATTGATTCCATCAATAATCAAAATATAACTAGAATATAATGGGCCCCAAAGATTGGGTGAATGAGAAGGATAAAATCAAAAAATAGAAGTGTTATGCACTTTGGAATTGAACATCCCAAGATAAGTTACACACTAAAACATTACCATCAAGGGCAAAAGTGTGGAGAGCATAGAATTAGAAGAAAAGGAGAATGTCATATCCAAATATAGAAGAAATAATAATGTGCTCCTTTAGAGAACATATGATCATGTGATAATAATGTTTTCCCTAGTAGGTTAGATTTTGATCACTGAAAAAGAATTGTTGGCTTGCCCCCATAGGGATAATTTAGGTTTATAAACCAGTTCAGATGTTATGCCCCAACATGGGTAAATTGGTAAGCAATAAATCAATGATATAAATTAATTAATAGATTAAATATGAGTGGGCCCAAACATAGATGTGATGGTAGAATGGCTTTTGAAAAATCCACCAAAAACCAAGAATATGAGAATACACAAATTTATGAAAGAATTGAAAAGGAGAATGAAGGTGGCCGAGCTAATCCAAGATATGTCTAGTATTCAAACAGTGTATACATAGTCAAAATGGACTTGACACAAATGTAGTTCACCCAAAATTTGGAGAGAATGGAATAAGGGATGAATAAAATTGACCAAATTTTGATTAGACTCATGATACATTCCAAGAGATACAGTCTAAGCATAGAGTCAGAGTGATAAACCTATTGATCCTAGTTTATACATGGTGATCTTGAGAGATGTTAATCAGAGTTTTATTGATGTTTATACTTGAATCCAAATAAACAAAGTGCTTGATATAGAAAAATAAATTATGCATCATAAGTATGAATAACTTATTAGGACATGGCATTTAAATTGCTTAGAGTCGATTCAAATGTGAATATTTATAACTAATAAAAATGACCAAAACTAGAGTTATAACTATTTACATTAAAAAAAAAACAAAGATAAAGATTAAAAAAAAATGAACCTAACTTGAAATCATGATACAAATGATCAAAACTTAAGTGGGAACAAGAATGCCTAAAAACAAAAAAATAACAACTTAATAACAAGAGATCAAGATGTAAATAATCAAGATCCATGTGGACCATCAAGATGTTCTTGGGAAAAAAGAAAACAAAGAATAAAAACTAAATAGGAAAATAAAATAATAAGGAGAGACAAGAAGGCACAAAAAAACACTAAGAAAAAAACAACAAAACACCAATAAAAATTAAATAAACACATACAAACAAAACCCAAGTTAGTGTGGTTTAAACACAATTATTCATGCATATGTAGTAGAGGCATTAATTTCTATAATCCAAATAATAGGGAAACAATGTAGAATAAATGGGGGAAGAGAATAAAAGGAAGGGGTTGGCCAAGTTGACTCCATATATACAAGACAAGTGGGCATTGCCTACATAGTTCCATGGATGCATGGTCTAACATGAACATTAGGCCAAATGTAGTTTTCTCAAGAATTGGGATAGAAGAAAAAGGCAATGATCAGAACATATGATTAATGTTGTAGGAGAAAAGAGAATATGTAATAAATGAGAACGGTCTTATAAAATGACAAGTTGGGGAGACAAGATTACTTTTAAAATGGTAAGATCATGAGATAATTACTTGCAAAATGGTAAGAGCATGGGGACCTGAATGTATTAGAGCCTAAGATAATGGGTTTTCTCTTTTGTGGATCATTTTCCAACTAATCAAGGAGATATTATTCAAAGAATAAAATTTACAATAATAGCTAATTTGGTTTTTATGACCATTGTGGATATAAACAATGGATCAGGGATCTAACTGGGAGCTCTAATATTAGCTTAAGCTAACTGCAATGACATATTGCCACAAATCCGTGAGAGTGAGGATATTGATAATGCAACAATGTATACTAAGCAACAACACAATAATGGAATAGTGTGTATTATAAGATTAAATTTGAAGAACCATATAGTAGGAAAAACCCATACACTATAGTATCCATGTGCACTTATCTATATAAGAAGCTGAAAAATGCTATCCATGTTGATCTACTTCATAAAAATAGCATCGAATGTGCTCATAATGCTGATGATTTATAATCAAGGTCATAATTGGTCAAGGGATAAAAGTTTTTGAGTCACAATAAGCCCAATATATACAAATAATGTGGTTATCAAAGAGAATAGTCTAGAATGAATGGGGTCTAAAGGATGATACAAAATGAATATGGTTCTCAAAGAGAACAGTCTAGGATAGGATAAAATGTGTTTAGAGTGATAATGGTATAAAATCCTTCACTCTCCATAGTTGTGAAATTAATATAGTTTTTGAAAGAAAGGTCCAAGGTGGGATAAATAATATGGTCAATGAAAGGATGATCCAAGACATAATAGTGGGATAAAATACTTCAGTACAAGTTACCCCCAAGTAAGGGATCTTGTAGAAAATGGTTCAAAGTTGTTCAAACATAAAACCTCTTAAGTTTCACAATATTTATGGGCTCTAGAATTTGTTCCCCATTCAAATTAGCCAGTTGATATGCACTTGATCCATAACTCACTATTATAACATATGGTCCCAGCTAATTAGGTTGGAACTTACCTTTCTTTTTACATTGAACATTTATATTCTTCTGGTTCTCGTTCAAGTCCAAATCACCAATCTCAAACTCCTGAGGGAGAATGTGCTTATTATAGCTTATGCATAATCTATTCTGATAAGCTTTTAAGTTTTCTAGGGTATCCAAACACTTACCATCAAGAAGTTCTAGTTATTGTAACCTTGAAACTCTATATTCTTAATTGTCCTCAATATACTCTAAAGATACTCACAACAAAGGTAACTCAATCTCAATCAAGTTAATAGATTCCATGCCATAAACAAGGGAGTAAAGAGTGGCTCATGTAGGGGTTATATGATTGGTTCAATAAGCCCAAAGGAAAAGAAAAATTTTAAAATGCCAATTATGTCTAGTGTTATTGCCAATATTTTTAAAAATGGCTACAATGGTCTTATCCATATATCCTGTCAGAGATGTTTTGGATAATAAAAATTTGAGAGCATCCACCCTAGTAATGACAATGGTTTTGTTGTTCATCATAAAGTGTATTAGAATTTGGGAAGCAAAAAGCATAGCTAAACATGCCTTTTTAATAGGCATATAATTGTGTTAGTAATCCACCAGTGTCTAGCTTAGATAATATATTTCATGTTCCTTACCTTGATCATCATGTTGGGCCAAAATTACCCCTAGTGCATGCTTAGTTACTAATATGTAAAGAAGCAATGGTTGTCCAAGTGTTGGTAGTCTCAAAATTGACAGGTTGGCCAAATATGTTTTGAGATTCATCAATGCTAAACTATAGTATTCATCCCATTGGAACATGATGCCTTTCTCCAATAGATGGGTAAATGGGTGGCACTTATATTCCAATTGAGAAATGAACCTATGGATTGGCTGAATCTTTCTTTGTAGGCTTTGGAGTTGTTTAAGATTTGAAGGTGGAGGCATTTTGATAATGGATTTAACCTTAACAAGGTCAAATTTGATCCCTCGTTATGATACAATCAAACCTATCAATTTCCCTAAAGTGACTCTAAAGACACACTTCCTAGGATTTAGGTGGACTTTATATTCATGAATCCTCTCAAAGATTCTTCATAGAATGTTAGGATATCCTGCATGTGTTCTTGATTTTGTTAGTATATCATCAAAATAGTCCTCAATAATATCATGCATCATGTCATGGAAGATGACAGTTATGGCACATTGATATGTGGCTCCATCTTTATTTAATCCAAATGGCATGACTTGTTAACATAATGTTCCCCAAGGAGTGGTGAATGCAATCTTGTGTTGATCTTCTTGGGCTATCTTGATCTAATTGTATTCAAAAAATCCATTCATGAGGGATAACATCTCATACCTAGCAGTATAATTGATGATCATGTCAATGTTTGGAAAAGGAAAACCATGTTTTAGGCATGCTTTGATAATATCTCTATAATATATACAAATATGTATGCCATATGGCTTCTTACTGATTGGAACTATGTTTGATATCCACTCAGAATAGTCCAGTGGTCTGATGAAACTTGCTCCCAATAATTTATCTAATTTGGCTTTTACTAATAGGGTGATGCATGGATGCATATTTCTCAATTTATGCTTAATTTTTTTAGTATATGGATGAACAACAAGTCGATACACTACCAAGTGTGGATACAAGCCTAGAATGTCTAATTATTCCCATGAAAAAATATCTCTGAAATCTATCAAAATGGATATAATGTGTTCACATTCTATTTTGATAAGGAAAGATCCAAGAAAAACAATTTTGGGATCATCATATGTTCCTAAGTTCACTTCAACTATGTTCTTTACAAGAAATATGGATCCATCTTCAATAATAGTAGGAAAGGTGTGATTATGACCCTACTCTTCTATTATAGTTTCTTGATTTTCTTCACAGAGATTTTGATAATGTGATGATTCTAAATTTGCCATCTTAGGGAATGGCCAAGTAGAAAAAAACTCTAGAAAATCAAAAGAAATACACTTAAACATTTGTTGTTGTTTTGAAGAGATGCTTGTACTAGTTGTAGATCTAGGACTTGATTGACCTTCTATGTCTTGAGTGGATGAGCAAAATTTCTCACCCTAGACCACCTGAAATAGGTTTTTACTCAAGGACTTGTCTTTTCTTTATTTTTTCCCTGATCAATGTTCACCTCAAAGAGGGTTTCACTTGAATATCTCAATTTTTTATCTTTATTGTGACCAAGAAATTTTTCCTTCTCTCCAAGGTATGTAGAATATCCAATAAAAAATCAAATCCTTGTTTGTGATAGCCAATGGGAAATCCATCTCTTAAGCCCATATATTCTACAATTGATTCCTCATTGTAAAAATCATCAAGGCATATAACCAAATTTTTATGGTCCCAATCAATGCATTCAGGATGGAAAAGGCATAGGGAATAATGAGGTTCTATTTTATTAAGGGAAACTCCAATAAAATGATGTTTTGATTTAGGACGGGAAGTTATAATGGTGGAATGGGTTCTTTCTTTAGGACATGAAGCTCCAATAGGATAAACATGTATTATGGTCATAATGGTGTTTTGATCAAATAAATTTGAGTCAATGAGATCATCAAAAAGGCTATAATGGGATGCTACATCATTGTTAGGAGTCTTGTCACTAGTTGATTCAGAAGAATCACTATAAAAAGTCATGAGGTCACCCCAAGGTGATATAAATCTAAGACCATGATTTAAATTAGGTACCCCAGTTGATAAAGGTTATAAGATTCCTTGAGCTCATGAGCCAAGGCCACTTCTTGTATAATAAAGATGATCCATGGTGTGATTATGGATTGGATATTTTGGATTTTGAAATCAATTAGCAATGTCATCAGAATATAACCAATCTCATTTTGTGAGTGCCTCTCAATCTTGTTTTGGTGAAGTAGTAGGTACAAATACCATGGGTAATTTTTTCTATTCTTTTTTTGGTTACCAGATCAAGTTGGGTCTATTTATGTTCTTGGAAGATTTTGGCCTCCCAAATGTTTTAGGAGACTCTGAAAACTTTATAACATGGAAGACATCCTTTACACAATATGTGGAAATTCCCACATCTTCAATAACAACCTATTTTACAAGAGTTACAGGAAAAGGATTAGTCAAAGTGGATGTAAGGTCATTAGGGTTGATATAATTAGATGGGGGTGGATGTGAAACTATTTCCTTGTTCTTCTTTTCAATGAATTCAAAACTAGGACAATAGTTATAATTATGATACTCAGCCTCAAGATGTTTGCAATATTGATATGGTTGTTGACCGATAGGAACAGTAACCTTGATCCCATCATGGGAAAACTTAACGCACTGATGTAAGGAGGATGGAATAGCCTATACTTTATGGATGCAAGGAAGACAAAGAAGTATTTTATAAAGCAACTCAATGTCCATAATATGAAGCATTATGTGGTGGTAAATAGACCCAACAATGATTGACAAATGAACTGTAATAGAGGACTCCCTCTTGACATTGTTGTACGCATTTATGGTGATCAACTTTAGCTATATGTCCTTCACAGTGTATCCCAATATTTTCATTAGCTTGATGGATATTATGTTCATCCCCAAATCATTGTCTATAAGAATCAGCTTGATTTTATGGTTTTGAATGATTACCTCAATATATAATGGGTTTTTATGATTCAGACCTAGGGTGGACATGTCTATTTAATCAAATGTAAGCTAATGAAATGAAGATAGGTGTTCAAATAGTGTTTGAAACTATTCAGGATTGATATCTTTGGGAATAGTTGATTATTAGAAAAGGCTATTTAGAATAGTTATATGAACTTTAAATGTATGCAACAGATCCAAAATGGAAATCTACACAGGGGTTTTTCTCAGTTGGTTAGACAGGCTATAAGGCTTCTCAACATTAGGGTGAATTAGCTTGGATTTGGTTGGCATAGTATTAGGATTTGGATTCAAAGCCATAATATTCACATTTAGCTCTATGGAAGAAGTGGGAAAACAGATTTGGAGAGTAAATCATGAGCATCTAATTACTACTATGCAACCTAGAGGTGGTAAGGAGACAATATAATCAGAAGATGAAGGCGAAGGGCCTTGAAGGGTGACTCATGGGCATCTAGTTACATTGCTGAAATTTTGAGTTGCCAAGGCGTCATTTTAATTAGAAGAAGGGTGTTGTCTAGAAATAATAGCCCATGCACATAGAGTCATAATATAATTATGTAAAATTGATGTGATGTTACTAAAGGGAGATGGTATTGACCCTATAATATTGGGTCCCATATTACGAGAAGTACCAGATGGTTCACATGATTTGATAGTAATAGTGGCAATATGGTACACAAAAATGCATCCCATGATGTTTTTATAGTTCTAAGGCATGCTATTGTAACCCAAATTATTAGTATGGGTATTATTTTCCTGATTATGATCATGTTGATTATGATTTTAACCCTGATTCTAGTTCTAATTCTGCCATTAGTTCTATCCTTGGTTCTACTAATTGTTCCTTGGTGGTGGTCAATTATGTATAGGGAATGGATCTTGGTAGATTCCCATATCCTGATTAGTGCCTTGTGGGGCAAATTTAATATCAACTTCACCATTATTTATCAGATATTTAATAAGGTGCAATAATTAGATGCACTGATATGCACCATTTCCAATAACATGATGGAAATTAAAAGTGTATATAAAAATATTGATATATCATATACCAATATGGAACAAATAACATATATGCCATGTAGGTAATAGGATGTGTAAATTATGATTTTTTTTTAGTTTTGAAAAAATTTAAGTTTTTTGTTATTTTTGGAATAAGTGAGACCTATTTCATCAAACAAATCTTCAAACTTAGGAGCCAAGATACTACATGGTGGCCTTATTAGCCAAAATTGTTTGTATTACATAAGTGCCAATAATGTTGTGTTTATTGGTAACTCACTACTAGCAATCGTTGGTACCTATCCACCATATTAATTATATGGTATATGAACCTCCTTGTTGTCATGTTGAAAAATAACACATTAATTTTTAATAGTAAAAATTGATTTTATATTAATCAACCATTATTTTCCAAGGTGCAAAGCCATGTATGGTTATTGGTCCATTACCCATATGGCAAGGTCCACTACCTTTGGGTCACATGCAAAATGTAATATTATACATCCAAAATATTGTGGAAAGTTTAGTGATTGGCATAAATCATAGATATTATGTCTCAACTACTATAATGTGGTAATATTACAAGTTGTTTACTAATTATTTACATCAACCTTTAGATTTGGGCAAAGTACCCCATTAATATTTGTGGAAATGGTTAGATTCTTATGTTTTGGCTACCTTAAAGGATTGTTTCCTTTTGGAAAATTAGAAGTATTGGGTCATTTATATGTTTGACACACTTTGAATGCCATCCTTTATTATTGTATTTTTTAATTTGGCTCTTCAAAACCTTGTATTTATTATCATAATGACCACTGATTTGATGATAATTAAAATATTGTAATCCATTTTCAGGAACAAGTCTATTTCTTGATCTATTTCTATTAGAAGGTAAATATATCATGTTATGTTCAAGTACCATGGAATGTATTATATCCATAGTGTAATATTTTACTATGATGCTTAAAATCTATTACAGAGTCTTATAATAGGCCTCTAGATTATTGACATGATGTATCTATAATTTATTCTTGTATGATTGAATTAATGTGTGAAGCTAGGAAGGGTGAATGTAATAACAAGTTTTTACATGTTCATTTGACATTTTTTATTTGTCATTATCTTGATTTGGTTGTGTATCCTCTATATGAGAATTTAGCTTATATGTATTTGGACCTTTAATATCAAATAGGCTATGTGAAATATTCTCAAGTGGATCAAAATTAAGTTTTTGCAATGTTTCATTTATCGTATTATGGGATAAATTGTCATCACTATCATAATAATCTAAAACATGGCATATTACTACTCAGTGTTGACCAATAAAGGAAGATTAAATATTGTAGGTAATTTTAATTAGTGTATCATTGGATCTTTTGGTATTGGTTTTTGTTCTTGAGGTGCATCTATGTGTATTTTAATGTTTAGTTTATTATCTATATTTGGAGATAATGGATCCATTTTACTTGACTCCACCACCTCATAAGTTTGGATATTATCAAAAGGGATACATTAGGTAGGGGTATTACCATAGGAATGCCCTTTTTATCAGAATGTATCATTTTATAAAATTTTAAGGGCTTATCATTGGTAAGCATCAATAATAAAGTCCTATCATGTATGAATTGTACACATTGATGTAAAGTAGATGGGACAACCTTTTTTGTGTGTATCCAAGGTCTACCCATAATTAAGATATAATGTAATTATTATGAGATTACCTAAAAGGTGGTTAGAACTATTTTTGGTCCCAATGTTACATAAAAATTTATTTGGAAAATTAGAGGGATTTGTGAATTGTTGAATCCCTTTATATATATCATTAATTTTTGCAGAGGGTTATTGCTAATATCCATGGTGGTTAAGAAATTCATGCTAAAAATGTTTAAGATCAATCTATTATAAAAAATCACCCTTTTCATACCCTTATTATTCATATATACTTGTATGAATAAAGTGAACTCTTGGTTAATATCATCATAAGATGGTAATTCTATTGGATGAAAGGTGATTAATTTTGCATTATTTTTGAAATATTATTAGTGTAGAATTTTTCCCACTTTTGGTTTTACCTACATAGTTGTTGGTCAACTTTCTGAAGGTTTTTAAGGTCATTAGATGAAATATACTTAATGTGTTTTCTAATTTTGAGTTGAGTTGTTACTTTTATGGTGACCTAATATCTCACTATATAATGTACCTCCTTTGTACTTTTTGAATGTTTAATCAGATAATAAACATTTATGAAGCTCACTTTTGTGCTTTGCATCTTGATCTCACCTAATCATAAGGTTTCATGTAATTTGTGATGTTCAGAGATCTTGGAGTCATCTAACATGGTATCAGAGCTCTGATTTGATGGCCATTTTGCCACTTATGAATCCTTGGTGAGATATTACTTGGTAGCTTTCTTGATTTTTTGGTTTTCATAGGTTTGATGGGATTTTGTGAAAATCCATGTAAAATATATAGCAAATTTTTTTTTATCATAAAGCAAATAGCGCTATTAGATCCAAAAGGTGTCACAAACTTAGAATTAGTTGTAAACATGACCTCAATTTGTGAAAATCATTTTCAACCATTTTTTAAGGGTTTTAGGTCATTTTCAGTGGGTTCGTGTATATTTATATAATAGGTTTTCAAATTAGGAAATAATGTTTGAGTTTATATATATTTTTAAAGTTCTCAAATAGGTCTTTGATATTTTTTGTAGGAGTCTAATTAATCTGTATAATTATAGGTTTTCCAAACTTGGTATAATTTCTAACCATTGCAAGAAATTTTGATAGTTTCTACACTTTATGGGACTTTTAGCATCAATAAAACAAGGCTCATCAGAAAATCTCCATTAGACATAATTTTAAAGCTCAATAGAATTTTCACCATACACAAACATACATTAAAACCCAACACCTACCTAAATAGCCATCAATACCTAACACTTACTTGAGCAACCATCAAAACCCAATACTTGCTTTAGTATCCATCAAAACCCGACACCTACACAAACATGCATTGAAACTTGACACCTGCCCAAGCAACCATAATAACCCAACACCTTCTTAAGTAGATATTAGAATAAACACATACCTCAATAACCATAAGAACATGACACTTTATTTAATATGTGTTGAAACATGACACTTACCTTAGCGACTATTAGAACCTGACAACATGTTTGATGCACCATCTGATCCTACCAACTCAAAAGTAACCCTTGGACTCTAACCTTCATGTACAAATGAAATGTAGACTCTAAATAGTTCATAAACACTCAACTTAATCTAACATTTATTTGAGCATTCTCAATTCTATGATCACCCCTTTTACACCTTTGATGGCAACAAAGACATCAAATTTAAGCCTATAATGTTTGATATGTGAGAAACCATCAAATTTAGAATAATGTAAAGTGACACTATTCATTTTCAAAATAGAGGAACTTTTTGGATAATGTCACTCTTGCATAAATCAAAAATGGAGGGGCGAGCACCTAAAATAGGACTTATCACCTGGTTATATGGAAAATAAGCCCCTGGTCAATTCTAACCCAAAAGTGCTTAAATTTTGCTCCATGGAGGCATATTTTTTTAAGAAATCAATTCAATTTTTTTTCAATATTTTACTCCAAGCACCTTCAATTTTTTTGGGGGAAGTTGATTGAAAAAATTCAACCACTATTTTACACCAAAATATTCATGTGAGCAAGATTTTAAAATGGTCATAACTTTTGATTGGTATCTTAGATATGAGTGTCGTATCCTTCAAAGTGCTTACTTTTTATGTTCTATGCATTGTTGACATTTTTTGGCCTTTTTATAGCCACCTAGTTTTCACATATTTTACCTCTTTGACACATTATCGATAGAACTCGACATCCCTCTAGTTCCTTATACTTACACACTTACTACTCAAAATACATTCTCAATTATGTCTGAAGTCTATATGAGTGTGATTGTATTTGAAACTTTAAGGTGGGTAACTACTGAAAGTTATGAGTGGGTGTTGTGTGGTGATCTGTATTCTTTGATTGAACTTTTTCACATTCTCATTCTCTTCATTATGTTTATTCTTTTACTTACTACTCTTTTGTTTGCATTCTCAATTATGCCTGACATCCTCTTCATGAAAATTCATTATTATTATAATTAGGGAGTCATTACAATTATTTTTTACAATTATGCACTTCTATTGTGTCTACTCTTAGTCATGTTGACTTCACTTGAGAGACACTTGTGGGTGAATTTTATTCTGAAATAGTGGTTCTTGTTGGAAAGACCAACTATACTTCTTGGTGTGCATATATGGAACACTTGCTCATGAAAAATATTGTCCTTCATTCCTATATGTGGATATTCTTACCCCTATTTATCATGATTAATATATTAAGTGGGATAAATATTGGGACAAGGTTAGTGGTAACTTATTGTTGCACATTTCATGGAATTTACATCACCTTATGTAGCTCTTCATGTGTCCCAACACTATTTGGACCATTTTCAATCTTTTTAGAGATCTTACTGAGATTTATATTATTCATCTCCCTCCTCTTACTGTCATATCTTTTGAGAATATTGTACTTACTCCCCATACTCATATTTCCTATGATGACACATCTATGGTGGAAACATTTCTTCCTTATATTGAGCCACCACTACAGGACATGATTATGTTAGACCTAAGTTATCCTATTTCAAATTATACTTCTATTTATATGTGTAGTCATATAAAATGTGAAAATTCGTAGCTTGAGTGTGGCTTGTGACACCTAACCTATAAGTCCTTCTTACATTCTCTCATGGCCCTTATATCCACATTTTTCGTTGATTCCCAGTCATCTGTAGACTATGTAGACCTAATTCCAACTCAACCAGGCTACTTTTCCTATGACAAATCCATCCCCCCAAGTCCCTTACCCTCAATAAAATAACACCCAAGTTGGAATCTAGTGTTGGACCCTAGGGTGTCCCATTTATATCAATCTTGTCTAATCACCTTTCAAGCCCAGATGATCATTTTCTCTCAATTCCTCTTCTTCATTATGTAGGCCTAGTGCAAATGCATCTAAAAAATGACCAATAGATCTCTATAAAATCCCATTCAAAGTTCATTTAGAAGGGGCTGGAAATTATTTTATAATTAATCAAGAATACAAGCAAAACCACTAAGACAAAATTCCCCATTCTCTACATGTAACCATCTAATACAGCCACCAACATATTCAAACCCTCACACCAGTCTCTAGCCACCTCAAACACACCTAGCTTAGCATTTTTGAATCTTCCTTACACTATTTCACAAATCACATCAAGTCAGAGAACTACATATGAATTGATCCCTCTTTAAAGTATTGGTATGTAGGTAGCGTGCCCATACAAGGGGTGTGGATACACATTTAGTGCATCTTACACACACTAACCCCTTCTCTTTCTCCAAGTTTTCATTCAAGTTCAAGCACAAGGAAGATCTAGAGTTGGAAATTAAGTCATCTCTAAAAAGAGCTTCAATGATAGTAAAGACTTGAAATTTCATAAACAGACTAAAACAGGTATAGTGGACAGAACCTAGAAAATCGAAATCTTTGTGACCAGTTTGGACAATAGCGGTATGAACTGGACTATAACACCAAACCACAAAGTGTCTTATTTTCAGCACTCCTATCAGTTTACCAAATAGCTAGATCATTATTTACAGTAGTTTCCCAATCCTACACAACCAATATTAGCTTTTGTCTTAGTTGTTTTAGTCCTGTTTAAGCTAAGTTACATTTCTCCTCACTTATTACTATTTTTAGAAAGGTTTAAATTATAATAAAATTATAAAAATTAGTGCTCTATTTATTACAATATATTTTATTGATTTAGTCAACTTAGATCTTTAACTAAATTAGGAATAAAACTCCAATATTTCTAAAACTATTAAATCATTTGATCAACCTGACTTACTTCACTTGCACATAAAAACCCTAGAAACCCTAGGGTAAATTCCTTGTTGATTTTCACAATATTTTTATGATTTTTTTAATTACCCATTTAAATAAAAAATTCAATTTAAAATTTTGAAATTCCATAGTAAGTTTAAAAAAAAATCTTCCAAACACTAGTTGCATACACTAGGTCCTTTCAAATCAAGAAATTTTCCAATAATTTTCTAATTTTTTGAACTTTCATATTTAAATAAAAAATTAGCATAAAATTTTAAAGTTCCATAGTAATTTTAAAATTTTCTTTTTCTTCCAAACCCTAGTTGTATACACTGGGTCCTTTCAAGTCAAGAATTTTCCAATATGTTTTTGATTTTTTACCTACATATTTAAATAAAAAATTAGCATCAAATTTTAAAATTCCATAGTAATTTTAAAATTTTATTTTTTTTCCAAACCCTAGTTGCATACACTACGCCTTTCAAATCAAGAATTTTCTAATATTTTTTTGACTTTTTACCTGTATATTTAAATAAAAAATTCACCTTAAATTTTAAAAATCTTTCGTAAGTTTAGAATATATCATTTTAAAAACCTTAGATGCATCTACTAGGTCTCATTACTTTTTGAGGAATCACCTTACATGTTTGGGAGTTTTGTATCCTTTTCATGCATATTTTAGTTCACTATTTAGATTACAATTTTTTAATTTTTCTTCCATTAGTCAAGTTGTTTTCCTTATGCCACCTAATCTCCTTGCATCTCTTCCTTTGAGATGAAGTGCAAGACTTAGTGGCAACCCTCGTGAACTCACCCAGAGTCCTTCAACCTGAACATATACCATGGATAAACAACTAACTTAGGTTATTATTATAGATCATACACATCTAGATTACACTAATTTCCATGAAGATACTTTTGATAATTAGTAGTATGAGAAAAATAATGATGATACAAACATCAATGTTCATGATCCATCACATCAGACTCTTGATCCACTTCTACCTATAATTGACAATGAAGTTGTCCTCAATAAATATTTGATCTTATAAATTTTTCAAGAAAGACTCAAGAAACAACCTTGAGATCATAATATTATCTTACAATCTATATGAAAATTAGAAAAGGCTAAGCAAATTGAGTCTTCCATTCCTTCAGAGCATCTAGTTACAAATGACACTTCAAAGGTAACTATGTTTTAACAACCGTCTATAGTAGCCCAACCTTCCTCTATGCCACCACCAGCTACAACTAGTACATGTTTTTCTCTTAATGTGGTAGCCTTTATGTAAGAGATAAAATATCTTCAATCCAAGGTGTTACATTATGAGCTTAGGTGGCTCTAGACCTACACAGGCCTTAGATTCTTTTGGTCTAATTCATACACCATTGGCATGTCATATTAATTTTACACCCTTGCCACAAAGTTTTGTTCAACCCAAGCTTATTGTATATGATGGAAAGAGTGATATAGAGACACACTTGGGAGCTTTTCATGCAACATGCTTGGACTATGTGAAAATGACTGGTTACTTACCAAGCTATTTCTATGAAGTCTAAAGGATTTTGCTTTAAAATGATTCTATAGTCTATCAAATGAATCAGTAAATGCATTCAATCCTTTATCCAACATGTTCCTTGATAATTTTAGCATTATAATTAGTGATAAGGTTTCCTATGCCTAAGTTACACAATAAAAATAAAGGTCAAATGAACATCTCACATATTATGTTCTTTGATATCAGACTATCTTGGCTATGATGACTAGCCTCATGGCTGATCAAGAGCTCCAAGATATATTTAAACAAAGTCTTCTAATGGATTTGCATGAATAAATAATGTTCAAAAAGTTCTCTTCCCTCACTGAGTTATGTCATACACTAAAGGAAAGGGAAGTCAAATTAATTTCAATGGGAAAACTCAAGTACACAAACATATCAAAAAACAACAAACAAGTTCAACATCAAATTCCCATACAAATTAAAGGTTAGTGATAGCAAGAGTCAGAATCAACCTACAATCAATGTGACTTCAAATCCTCCTCAATGAGTGGTTTTATCTGCACCTCCTTAGTGAACTTTTTCCAATCTCCCAATTTCTCTAGCTAGAGTTTTATAGTAGTTATTGGAATGTAATATCATATCTCTCCCTCATATTTAGGAAGTTGATACAACAAAGCCTCTTCCATGGGGATATGATGCATTTTATGATTTTCATAAGACACTAAGCCACAAAAAAAAAAGATGCATCATTTTGAAACACAAGATACAAGATTTGATAGATGGTAACGTTATTGATCTTGGCACTTCAGTTGAGCCTCCTCAAGTAAAGAAAACATATGATAAATCTTTGAAACTATTTTTAGATCCTTTCCCACAACATTCTAAACAAGAAACAATGGATACATTAGGTGCTCACCATGAATATCATGAACATCCTCCACTAGATACATACCATGCACCTTTGGTTGAGTCACATCCTTTGAGTAATATGATTGGTGTGTATAATTCTAGAGTTCTAGCTAGACCTTCCATATCCTTCTCAGAGTAGGAAATAGTTAAGGATGATACAGATTATCGTGCACTCTTTATTTGTGCTTACATTCATAATCATCCCATTCATAGTGTTCTCATAAACAATGAATCCAGTGTGAACATCTACATTATGCCATTATTACAAAATTTAAAATATTCAAAGTAGAATATTACACTAATGGACACCGTTATCAATAGATTTAGTGAGCACATATAGAGTTCATTGGGGGAAATTGTACTTCCTCTATAGGTTGGTCTAACACATGTAGCCCCACCATTTACTATTGTTCCCAGTGTATGAGTTTTTGATATGTTACTTAGTTGACCATGGATTCAAAATTTTTTGAGTAAGACCTTCTATAGTTCATAGATGCATGAAATTTATTCATGATAATTAGATTGTTATAGTTGGTGAAGTTCCATATGAGTTACCACTCCACACTTCATAGCCATCTACTATTTTGTATTCACCAATTTTAGTTTTGCCACCAATTTTAGCTTCTCCACCAATTTTAGTTCTTCCTGTAGTAAAAAATCAAACATAGTTGAGGCCTCCATCGATAACATAGAGAGATCATACACTTTTACAAAGCTCTATGTTAGAGTATCCACATTTTCAAAATTCTAGATAGTTTCCAATTATAGTTCTCACACCTAGGGTAGTCTCATTGATGTCTCATGCTTCTACACCTAGAGCACATGTTTAAAGAGTTTTTACTACTACCAGATTGGTCCTAAAGAGCCCCATAGTTACATCTAATTCTTAGAGTTATAGGGGGACCCCAAAGTCAGTTTCTACTTCAAAGATTTTAGAGAATTTAGAACATACATAGTTTTTAGAGCTACAGTCTCAACCCTTCAATCATGCTTCATGATCACACATGATCCCTCTCCTAGATATACAACACCATGATAGGGAGTCTCTCATGAGACTCATTAGTTAGTATCACTTCTTCCCAATCTTTCTTGTATATAGCTACCTTTCAATTACTTTTACATAGTTTCTTTTTACTTGTACATATATTCTCAGTATTTATTGTACATGGTTTTCTTATGATTGATTATTCATATATCATATCAAAATACCAAAAACAATACAAAATTTCAAAATACAAAAACATTCAAATATTCAAAAAAACTTCGATTGTATGCATTATACATGCTTTACATTTCTACTACCAAGTTAGACTTACATTTTTTGTTAATTTATCTACATTACCATGCTTCACTTGATCTTCTTTGAGTGTGTGCAGTGGCTTTCAAATCCTTGATTGCTTTACTCTATCAATTTAGGGGGCATCCTACTTCTACATTGGAGATATACATCAATATATTTACCCACTGGGGGCATATTCTATATGACTACACCATCTAGGTTATGCCATTCCTACACCACACACTCTAGCTATCATGTTGATGTACATTACTTACTAGTTTATATAGATTACTCTATCTACACTCAATAGTATATAAAACTTGTGTATTTCTTAACATATACCTAGTCTTGTACTCCATGTCTTTCATACTTTTGTTTCTTTCTTTTATTAGTTAGATTTGACTATATTTATAGTATATTACATGCCTTCTTTTCTTGCTTTGCATAGCTAGATGTGATTTTATTTCTTAGTTCCTATTTTGTCTCTTATGTGTGCCTTAGGACATTTACCAATGTCCTTTGATTTTATTATTGTGTGTGCCTTAGGGCATTTACCAATGTCCTTTGCTTGTACTCTTCTATGTGCTTATGGATCTCATGTCAACTTTGATTTTTTTCAATTATCTATGTATTTAGAATTTGAAAATTCCTTGTATGCCTAATTTTTAGTTTAGATGACATGTGCCCATGTCCCTTGTTTGCTTGTACCCTTGGCCACTCTTGCATGCTTCTTGCTTCTTGCCTTGCATACTTAATTGCTTGTTTGCTTCTCAATTATTTATAATACCATGATACACATCATGCATTATATTTATTTTTTAGATGCCATAATAGACATCATGCTCTATCCCTCCTTGACAACTAACAAATAATAACCAAAAACTAACAACTAACACTTTTGGTTCTAATTTAGTATATTGTACATGATATTACATTGTTATATCTATCTAGGCATACCCCTATTTGATCTAATAATCTCTAATACAAACTATGCTATATCTTGAGACATCCTTTTGATTATCATTGATCTATCATGTATTTCACAACATAACACATTTGTAGGGCTCTTTTTTTTAGGACTGTCATTGTAGGGTCTTCATTCCTACCATCAAAATAGGGGCAATAAATAAGGGTTTTATCATAGAGATCAGAGCTCCTACTAGTTGAAAAATTAGTTTCCAAAACACTCAAAATAGTAATCAAAGGTTAAACCAGGTACAATAGACAAAAAAAATAGTGATGATTCTATAATAATATTCAATTTAAATAATGGACAATAACACTAGACATGGACAATAGTGCTAGATATTAGGGTGTCTTATTTTTGGTGCTCCTATCTAAATAGAAAAATATCCAAATTTTCTAGAAATAGGTAGAAAGGTAAGCTTAACTATAGTTTTGCACATATAGACCAATTTAGATTCAATGGTTTTAGTATAATTTTTCTTAGAGAATCTAGATATAGGGGGCATCATGCATAGCATGATAGCTCTTTCTTCTAATTTTAGATTGGGTAGTTGGTATAACTTCTAGATCAAAATCCATGTTATAGACACCAATGCTTGGGGCTAATGTGTACAACACATTAGTCTTCTTTTATTTCCAAGTTTAGCATATTACCCAGGCATTCTCAATAGTTGTGTGCCTTACTCCATCTCTAGGTGGTTGGTATCATTTTGGAGTGGATTTCATACAAGCCTAACCTCCACATTTATGAGTGGATTTCATATAAGTCTATTGCCCAGTTTTAGAGTGGATTTTATACAAGCCTAATCTCCACCTTTTTTTTGAGTTTGCCAAGATTGGCCTAGTTTCCAGTACACATTTGGTTATCCATGCTACATTGTAAACATTTTAGAGCATTCATGGGATTTAAGAGCCACCTCACATAACACACATTCATACTAATATCAATTTATAGCTTCACTTTATGGGGAAATGATGGAGGAAAAGGTCTAGCTAGCCTTTATATTCTTGAGCCACCTACTTAAAGGGATTGTACACATAGTCCAAACATAGAGTAGCACATGCATGTTCACATAGCTTCACATAGTGGGTAATGATGGAGCCAAAGGGTTAGCCTTTGCATTCTTGAGCCACTCCAAGGGAATTGAGCACTCAGATCCATTCATGATATTACTCTTATTACAACACATACCCAGCACACATCCAACATCACTCAAAATTATAATATATTTACACTTCAAACATGCTATCTCTACATATAACCAACATCACACAACTTTATGAGCTTCACCTTTCTAGGGAAGTTTAGGTACACTTTCTATTTTTCCTTTATCTTAATATTCTACTTTGTTGCATCACTAGAATAAAGGGGGGGGCAAATGTAGTCATATAAAATGTGAAAATTAGTATCTTGAGTGTGGCTTGTGACACCTAACCCATAGGTCCCTCTTGCATGCTCTCATAACCCTTATATCCACCTATTTACTGATTCCCAATCATCCATAGACTTTTGAGACCTAATTCCAACTCAACCAGTCTACTTTTCCCATAACAAATCCACCCCGCAGGTCCCACACCCTTAGGAAAATAGCACCCAAGTTGGAATATAGCATTGGACCCTAGGGTATCCCATTTCAAATGATTTTGTCCAATCACCTTTTGATCCTAGATGATTATTTTCTCTTGATTCCTCTTTTCTATTATGCCAGCCTAGCACAAATGCATTTAACCCATGACTAATAGATCTATATCAAATCCCATTCAAAGTTCATTTAGAAGGGGTTGGAAATTATTTCAAAATTAAGCAAGAATATAAGCAAAACCACTAATGCAAACTTACCTATTCTTTACATATAGCCATCTAATACAACCACCATCATATTCAACCCCTCACACCACTCCCTAGCCACATTAAACACACTTAGTTTATAATTTTTGAATCTTCATTACACTATTTCACAAATCACATCAAGTGTAAGAATTAGATATGGTTTGATCACTCTTTGGAGTATTGGTATGTGGGTAGCTTGCCTACATAAGGGGTGTGTCTTACACACACTAAGCCCCTCCCCTCTTTCTCCAAGTTTTCATTCAATTTAAAGCATAAGGAAGATCTAGGGTTGGATATTAAATAATCTCTATAAGGAGCTTCATCAATAGTCAAGAATTTAAATTTCATAAGTGAAATAATAGAGGGATAATGAATAAAACCCAAAAAAATCAGATCTTTATGACCTAGAACATAGCGCTATACTCTGAAGTTTCCTATTTTTGGTGCTCCTATCCTTTTTCCAAATGAAATCCATATCCTGATTTGTGATAGTGTCCCAATACTGCACAGACAGTACTAGCTTCTATCTCACCCATCTTAGTCGTATTTAGGCTAAGTTATATTTCTCCTCACTTATTACTATTTTTAGAAAGGTTTAAATTACAATCAAATTATACAAATTAGTACTCTATTTTTTTAATATATTTTATTGATTTAATGAACTCATATCTTTAACTAAATTAGAATAAAATTCCAATATTCCCAAAATTGTTAAATCAATATGCATGGTGTTGTTATTCTAGATCCATCATAGATTGGTAATTTTTAGGACTCTACTATTTATAGTGAGAGTACACCTTATGAAATCATGATAAATCTTTTCTTCCTATGAATATTTAGTCTACATATCTTTATGCTTCATATACAATCTCTTCTTCAGCTTTGAGGTTTGTTGATCCATGTTCTCCACTTCACATGGACATTCTTTCAGTGAATGATCCATGCCATTGTGCTTTATCAAAGTAACCTTGACCTAGTGACACTTCTTATCCTGATCACATATCTAAGATTGATGACCCTTATTTTAGCACATATGACTACAAAAGTGATGGGAACACACTTTTACCATACTCTTATCATCTTCTCAATATTAAGGAGTTAGTTCTTGATCTAACTACCTATGGTCCACTTCAAACATTACAAGATGTAGATATATTTATCCAAGACTCATCATATATTGGTTATTATATTCCATAGGTACAAAGCATTTTGGAGTCTATTTCAACCTTTGCTCCCATTACACCATCATTGCATAGACTAGTTTTCCCTCTTACTATGAAAAAGAGAACATTTCCTTGGTTGGAGTTTTGTCAGGCACTTAGTGGACCCATTCACTATTCTAAGGTGATCCACTCTTAATTTTACCTAATTTTAATAGGTTAACTTTAGTGATATTACATTTAGTTCTTGTGCACGATCTTTTTAGACCTATACCACACTTTTGTTTTGGACCCTACCCAAATTTTTTTACTATTGCATCCTTAATCTTCCAATATGGAATGGGAAGAATTTTAATACACCATTCATTTTATTCCTTTAGAAAAGGGAGGAAACATTATTCCATGATGATGGAGATTATTTAGTATTTAGGTAGAGGATATCATCAGTAATATAAATCATTCTATGAGCACTATTGTAGGTAGATTCAACATCTTCTATGGATACTTCTTAGTTTAACTCTTTATGTGTTATATTGCTCTCACTTATGCATGTATTTTTGGTTGTGCCTGATGTCCTTAGATAATTCATTATTTCTCACTTTGATATCTTTTTGGAGAGGAGTTTTATCCTATAGGTTTTTTCCTTTTCTCTATTTTATGGGAGTTGTATCATGCTAAGGTAGCTCATTAGGTGTAGTTTTTGGGACCCAATTCTTCTACCCACCTAAGTTACACTACAAGGGGTGTTAGTGTAAGATTTTTATATGTTTTTTTTTAATCTACAAGTTGTTATTCATCTTGATTAGGGTTGTTAAGGTCATTAGGATAAATACACTTAATGTGTTTTCTAATTGTGAGTTGAGTTGTTACCTTTATGGTGACCTAATACCTCAATATAAAATGTACCTCCTTCATACTTTTTGATTATTTAATCAGCTAATGGACCTTTATGAAGCCCACTTTTGTGCTTTGCATTTTTGTCTCACATAATATTAGGGTTCTGTGTAAAATGTGATGTTCATAGATATTTTATTCATATGATATATATTACATGATATTCATAAAATAAGTTGGCCTAATGTCACTCAAAATTTTGGTTTCATGAAATGCCTCATTTATGATATCCTTATAGAGAGTAGATTGATTTATAAATTCTAAGATGGAAATATTATCATGTGTGTTGTTAAATTGGTCAACAACATCATATCCCTTAGATTTTATCACAAGATTTGGTATAAGAGGCACCTATTGTACATTGATAGGTGGCAGATTAATTTGAATACCTTTACCTTTTTTTAGTAGTGACATCTCAAACTATAGAATATAATATAATCCATGGGAAAATCATGGGTTTGGATGGTAGTTATCACTTAAATAAGATGTAGGTGGAATAAATGGCTATGATCGTACATGTTGGTGTGTATATACTAGATCTATAGTATTGAAAAAAGAATTATGGAAACATATTATGTGTTGTTTTACCTTTAGATCCCTCTCATTATATTGATAGATATAATTATTTATTTGTATGGTACCTTGAATTATCATATTATAATATTGGACTATTGGTAAAATTGAAAATTACAACCTAAAATTAGCTACACATGCATCCATATTGATCATATGGATATAAAAAAAAGATATCATTTTTAACTTGTAAAATCTTGTTAAGTCAAAAATCAGAAATCAAAAATAGATAATTTGGAAACCCTATATCAATATCAAGGGTTTTGAGGATCCTTTTGGTTTCACCAAATGTTTAATGATAAAATATGGATTAAGGTAATATAGGGTTAAAGGGGGAAGAGATATCCTTGGGCATAAGGATGTCAGAATATCTCTAGAGTAGGCTAATTATTTATAAAACATAGATAAACATATAATAAATTTATTATGCTGAGATGTTAAAAGTATAAAGTACAACTATGTTAGATATTTAAATAGAAATGAAAATAAGATATTTATCTCATTTTGATGCTAATACATATCTAGATATAGGTAAAATTAAACAGGATCTAGATTTTATAAAAATCATTTTATTTTGGAAATTTGACCTTTGTATCTACATACAATTGCATCAACTTGGGATGGTTATGTCGATGCTAATATCTAACCTAGATGTAGGTGTCTAGTATATAATACTTGTTAAAACTAGATGTGACCACCTATATGATTTTATGTTTTGTATTATCTTCACTTTGGTGAATTCAGATCTGGGTCATGGATTGTTGCTTCTTGTCAAATAGCAAAACCTTAGATATTCATCTTCATATTATATATGGGAAAAAGGGTTAGTGGGAACATGATGTTTAGGTACCCAAAAAACCCTCGTGTCAATTACCATTGCCTACATAGCTAATACTTTAAAGAGAGACTCACACTTATATGTTTCTCCCTTATGTGTTGGCTTGTGTGTGAATCATGTAATCTATGACAAACAAATATAATAGTGACCTATCTTGTAACTTAAGAAATATAACTATTGAGTTTATCCTTTAGTACTTAAGACATGTAGATGTGTTGTTATTATGATTGAAATTTAAATAGGAGATAATAGAGATTTTTTTCTCATTTAAGTGCATGGTATAATGTTTTTAGTAAGTTACCTTGGTCTCTCTAAGTTTGTGCAAGGTGAAGAATTAATGAGGGTTGATATTATATTTATACCAATCCCCTTGTAAAATATCTCCCATTAAAGAACTTAGGTTGACCATAAAATACATTTCATTTTTAAATTAGATGACTTTAGGGAACTAGACATGTACATTAGGGTAGGACACTTACATCGATTCAAGCATTTGATCTGGAAACAAATGCTTAAGAATTTGGAAAATAGGTGTAGGTTCAAAACTTGTAGAGATGGAAGATAATTAGATTTATAAAATTCTAGGCAATATAGAATGTCTGAGTCATCACAATAAATGGGTCAAAGTAAGAGATAATCAATGATGCACATAGAGAGAGAGTGTATACGAGCCTTTTGGCAATGGTAGAGGTCTAAAATTTGAAGTTACATCCATGATATGTATTTTAAAAGTGTATAAGAATGAGGTGACATATAATTTACAAATAATGTGTATAAGAAACAATTCCCAGTTTTGTAAATATAAGCTAAATAAATATAATGCATTGACAAAATTGTTAATAAAAAATACACCTTGATTGTCATATTAATCTGAGACTTTATTCTGACTATGTTTATTATGTTTTAATTTCTCATAAATTAACATACTTAAAATCTAGTTTAAGACAAGCTCATATATTTACATGGTTTTCATGTACATATCCAAATCTATCAAGCCCTATGCATCGATCCTACATTTGTGGAACCAATCCTATCTTTATGTAATCGGGTTTATATTTATATAGTTTCTCTATTTATGTTTTATGGTTTCTATACCTTGCATCTTCCTAAATATGATTATACATTCACTTTTAAAATGTGTAAGGGGAAACATGTCATATGACAAAATATTCACTTTTACCTAACTGACACACTCCAAAACAAAACAATAATAATAGAGTTTAGAAACTACTAGAGTAGTGTTAATAAATTCATATCTCACACATTTCAAATCTAACTTCCACATTGTTATATGGTGTTTGAGTGAAATATCTCAAGAAAGGGTTTCAAAATCCTCTCCCTTATATTTTCAATCCAACTACGAAAATATAATTCCACTCCTTTTATAAAATGGAATGTGTAGAGAGACCAAGATGGATAAGTGTTGTAAGTGTGTTGGATTATGAAGCACAACTTGAATGAAGAAACTTGGCTCTAATATTGACCATTGGTAAAAGTGATAATGGGTGTTATCCTCTTTATTTATTATGTATGTTCTTTTGTACTCTTAAATGGATTTTAAATACATTATATTGATAGGAGGATCTAGGATGACTATTTTTTTAAATCCAAAATTTCAAAATGCAAATGGGAAGGCTTTAATTGTAAATTAAGGGACAACAGGTAGAAGGACTCAAAAATATGAAAGTGACAAAGGGGTAAAAACATGTCCAAGATGGGCCTATATATATTTGGTGTCTAAAAGATAGGTAGACCTTATTTTTTGAAGCATGTCTAGATAATAGGTGATAAGTAGTTCAAATTTACAAATAGAAACCTTTTATATAAGTACAAAGGTGATTTTTAAGATCAATGCACCAAAAATAGAATCATGTGGGGTTGGGTCCATCCTAGAAGTGGGTTATGTTACAAGTTTTGAAAATAAGTTAAATTAGAAAAATAACATAGGAAAAATGATTTTGGGTCAAATTTGGGTTTCTACATCATCCCCCCAATTTCTTATGTGTATGTGAGTGAAATGTATGCTTGTCTCAAATTATACATCTAGATAATTTTAAACATTCACCTTTTTTTATATATGAAAGAGTTGAGGGTTTTAACCTTTCCCTTGGTAAGTATCCATCCACACTGGATTAGCCGATTTACCTAAAATAAATACCAATTTCAACAAGGAGTTAAATTTCTTATGATATACATGTGATTATTTTAAAAGTTTTATCTTTAAAATTTGAAATTAGCTTTTAAATTTTGATTTTTTTAGGGAAGCATAGGATATAATACACCTATTTGGTATTTCCCCAAAATTTTATAATATTTTTTTCATCACTAGAATTTTGATAGGTGTTTAAAATATAAGCCAACACTTTTTCATGGGATTCCCCAGCATCCAATGTGCACATATTATATTTTTTAAATTTTATTAAAACCTAACCAATACACTTTTTAAGGGGTCACTATCACTTGACTCACTTCTTGTTCAAGTAAGTAGATAATTAACTCTTGATAATAACAAACACAATTAATTGGCAAAATCCCTTGTTTTTAGGTAAGTGATGAAAATCCTATTACTACAATAATGCATCTCAAGAGAGCACATTAAAAGAACCATATGTAAGTGAAAATAATATAATCATCATGTGTTATTATCCTAAACATATGTAATTGAAAACAATTCCTCATATGCTACAAAAATAATGTAAGAGGCTATTTTATACACATATGGAATTTTGATTCTTAATTTTAGTTTTGATCTTTTGGATTTCAAATATTAAAATTTGGATATTTTAAATTATGAATTTTGAATTTTGAGTTTTGAATTTTAAAATAACATATAGTGGTTATAGAATATATCATGAGTAATTCTCCAATGGGATAAACTAGTACCCATATAAAAAGCATGCCCCAAAGATGGGCATAAATAGAAAATTGAGAATATAATCAAGAAATATGCCCCTTACATGCATGGTAACCACCATGGTAATCTAGCCACCAAAAAATACCACACAATGTTAGTGAGCACACCCAAGTTAATTACTTGACAAATTAGTGACTTAAATTATAACATGAATCATAAAACTAGACTACAAGGGAATCCTCAAAGAACAACATAAAAACAATAAAATGGATGCACATGCATACAAGCATTTATGCATAAATAATCAATGTCATAATGTATAAATCACAAATTAAAATATCCATATGATAAAATATGTAAAATATATTATTTTACCATATTCAAATTTTAGTGTGATCTAATAATATATAACTTGTGTACCATTCATATTGTATAAGATATAATAATAACACAAAAATATGAGCGCTACAATAGATTATTATTGGACAATTACAATTTAATATTTATAAAAAGTAGTAAGAGGATTAATATACTTAGTGTACATGACCAAATTTGGAAAAACACTTATTTTATAATATATTTTTAGTCCATTATTTATATAGGTCTTAGCTAATAATTAAACACTTAAAGGTGCATTTTTCTTATATTACCCCTTTTACTTTATGATTTTCTAAGACTTTTTATCCCTATTTTAATATATGATTTTATGTGAATTCATAACCCCCTTTTTATTTATGGTTTTATATGACTCAAATCCCTTTTAATTATTTTAAGTTCCCTCTTTAAGTATTTTGAGTCACTTTAAAGTTCATTTGGGTCTATTATGTGCATTACTAAGTTTTAAATTCAATTTCTAAGAAATGGATCCCTATTAAAAAAGATATTATAAGGAATTTTAGGATAAGCACTCTCACATTTCAATAGCTATTCAAAATTATATATTGCTTACACTGAATTGTTGGAGTTATATTTTGAATTATTATTGCATTTACAAGATTCTACCAAGGATAAGCTAGGATAAGAAGCATCTATATATTCATATAACCATTTCACAAACATATGTAGGTGTGGGAACTACATTTGAGTTTTATCCATCTTCATAATATTAATAATGTAGTACAACAATTGGTATTTCAATGGGGTTTGAAAAATATTAGCCCAACTCAATCATACTATGTTGAAAGTATTTGTGAAATAAACTAGTGTTTTGATATTTCAAGTGCTTTTGTACACAAAAATATATTATGAAATTGTAAATATATAATATTGAAGCATCCACACCTATCAAGTAATTTTCAAATATTTATTACCAAACAACAAAATTATTCAATGGGACATAATTAATGGTCATACATGTCAAAGCATGTCAATATTATGAAAGCTTAAAAAAACATCAAACTAATAAATCAAAATCATCATACATAGCCTTCAATAAATCAATTAACTTTCATAAACTAGGGAAGTGTGAGAAGATAAGTTTTTTATCCCTTTACATTTGTCATTGTACTTGTCAAACATTTTTATGGTAAATATACTCATATAAAGTGTAATTTATGATTTTCTATAGTAAATCATAGTTTAAATCATATTTTATTCGTTCTATCTAATTAAAGAGTTAGTGTAACATTAATCCAATTTTATATAAAACATAACTTATTTAGTTATATGCAGTTATAAAACTAAATATAGGTGATTAGAAAGATAAAAAATATTAAAATGTCCATTTGTATTAGGAGCTTGAGCATTTGGATATTCTAGATGCATTCATCAATAAATAGATACTTGTGTCAAATGGAGACATTTTCCTTCTATCAAATTATTCCCTTTGATCTATGCCTCAATATATTTGTATAGGTCATTATGGATGATGAAAAATTATCTTCCTATGCAATTTTATATGTTCATTGTGTACACAAACACATAAAACCTTTTTCATTAAATTTTAAAACCTTTTTCCATTTTTGACAGTAGGTTAACCTATAAAAATCTTTAAAATTGATGGGTTGAGTTAGCCCCAACCATTCTATAATAAATGGTTGAGTCATACCTACATATCTAATATTTTGAGGAGGAAAATAAAGTTACATTTAATTCTTATTGTTAATTTAATTAACCTAATCATGATCCACTAGTATGAATGCACCTTTTTGTCTAGATTTTAACTTTTTAAAATGAATTCAACTTGGTTTAATTTCTTCATAATTGGCTAGGGCCTTCTCCTTATGACTAATTTTTTATTTGGAAAGTTCAGGGTAATTAATCTTAATGCACATATGTATGAATATATCTTCTTAGTATTTTATAAGTGTAGATAATAAAATATTATATTAATTATTTGACAATGATAAGATTGAAATAAGTTTACCATGTATGACTTATGTATAAAATATGATCCTAACCATTCATTCTCTCATAACTACATTCTGCCTTATGATTTTCATCCTTATATTCTATTTTTACCAAGCTATAGGAACCTCACTATTTATTTCAAGCCTACATACTATCATGCACACACATATCTATAAATTTAATTTAGTCTTACTATGCAAAGGTTAGTAATGTTAGCCTATGTCAGTATCACCAGCTGATATTGGGTTAAGATGGATTGTATCGAGTCTCTCCTAATAATAGATAATTTTTAAAATAAAATCCATCCTTAGGATCAACCCATGTGTGCGACATGGTGGACTAAAATATTACCCAATTGAAATCATATATATAAATCAAGGCCTCACTTGATATAGGACTTATAATTTATCTAATACACATCTATGGACTACTGCACATTGAGAAAATATTCGCTATTATTCCCAAATTTTGAATTAGTCTCTAGGATCAATCAAAAACCAAGTATGAAGCATACCAAATCCAATTCACAGAAAAAATAGTCAAGTATCAAATCTAAATCTTTAGTTTTATTCATACATTGATGGAGAATAATTTCCATTTGTGGAATATCACATACATAGTCAGTGGTAAATAATCAAGTGGGTTTATTAGGATCAACTCATCCCATTCCATTTTCCTTATTTATACATGATTATATCATTCACATGCACACTTAGGGTTTTAAGGTGAAGAATATTCCTTTCTAGAGTCCCACACATCATCGAGATTCAACATTTCACACACAACTTTCAAAGGTAGGTGAAACATATAGTCATAGATCATATTTTTGACTAAGGACATTACCAACAAACCTAAGTTATTATCAAGAATTGATACTTGTTTAATCATAAATTTAGATAAGGGGATATCTAGGTTTAATAAGTATTAGGTTAGCTTTTACAAAAGTATGGTGAACTAATCTAAAGATCAAGCCAATTTATATAACCTTAGACAAATAATATTCTAAATTTATAAAACTGAGATTAGTAAAAATAGTAATATATATATATATATATATATATATATATATATATATATATATATATATATATATATATATATATATATTACAATAAAAGGGAAAAATTGATACTTATCTTGTTTTACTATGCTCATACAGGTCTGACATGGAATAGGCTAGAAGTGGACTAGAAGGTGATCTTGGAACAACCATCAAATATTGTGAATATTAATTTATGGCCTCAAACACTTATGTTAGATCTAAATAGTTACATCAACATAGGTTTATGACTATAACATTGGTGTCTGGTATGGAATATTGACTAGATCTAAATGTGACTAACTAGAGATTTCTATGTTTAAATTTTGATGTTTTTAGATCATGCACATAGGCTATCACTCTTTTTTAAATTACCAAACCCTATATTCATCACTCTTGGAGTGATTGTGGGAAAAAAAGGGTTAGTGACGTCATAGTTTAGACATACATCAAGGACCCCTCTATCAATGGGCACTACCTACATACACAATACTCTAAATAGGGCCTTAGACCTATGTAGTTATCCCATATGTGTTCACTTGTGTTGTGTATCAATATACCACATGTGATAAATAATGGCATGTTTTGACATAGCTAATAACTTATTAAATGTGATTCATAGACTACTCTTTAAATATTTCAAACCAATTGAAGTATTGTTCCTATGCTCGATATGGAAATATGGATGAACAGGGTAATTTTTCTCACTTGAATGTTCTTTAATAGCTCTATATTTGAGTTGTATGTGACTTCTAGGTGATTGATAGGTGAGGAATGAATGATGGTTGATATTTTATATATACCAATCCATTTTATAAATATCTCACACTAAATCACTTAGGCCGACCTCTAATATATGTTTAATTTTCAAATTGGATGACTTTTGGGCACTAAACACTTTGTAAGAAAGTTGGACACGTACATAGATGTAGGTGTCCATCTAGGATGCAAGTGTTGAGGAAGCTATAAATATCTATATGTCTAAAAATGATAGTGAGGACTAATGATTAAGTTTAAATCTTGAGCAGGGTAATTTTTCTCACTTGAATGTTCTTTAATAGCTCTATATTTGAGTTGTATGTGACTTCTAGGTGATTGATAGGTGAGGAATGAATGATGGTTGATCTTGTATATATACCAATCCATTTTATAAATATCTCACACTAAATCACTTAGGCCGACCTCTAATATATGTTTAATTTTCAAATTGGATGACTTTTGGGCACTAAACACTTTGTAAGAAAGTTGGACACGTACATAGATGTAGGTGTCCATCTAGGATGCAAGTGTTGAGGAAGCTATAAATATCTATAGGTCTAAAAATGATAGTGAGGACTAATGATTAAGTTTAAATCTTGAACAGGGTAATTTTTCTCACTTGAATGTTCTTTAATAGCTCTATATTTGAGTTGTATGTGACTTCTAGGTGATTGATAGGTGAGGAATGAATGATGGTTGATCTTGTATATATACCAATCCATTTTATAAATATCTCACACTAAATCACTTAGGCCGACCTCTAATATATGTTTAATTTCCAAATTGGATGACTTTTGGGCACTAAACACTTTGTAAGAAAGTTGGACACGTACATAGATGTAGGTGTCCATCTAGGATGCAAGTGTTGAGGAAGCTATAAATATCTATAGGTCTAAAAATGATAGTGAGGACTAATGATTAAGTTTAAATCTTGAACAGGGTAATTTTTCTCACTTGAATGTTCTTTAATAGCTCTATATTTGAGTTGTATGTGACTTCTAGGTGATTGATAGGTGAGGAATGAATGATGGTTGATCTTGTATATATACCAATCCATTTTATAAATATTTCACACTAAATCACTTAGGCCGACCTCTAATATATGTTTAATTTTCAAATTGGATGACTTTTGGGCACTAAACACTTTGTAAGAAAGTTGGACACGTACATAGATGTAGGTGTCCATCTAGGATGCAAGTGTTGAGGAAGCTATAAATATCTATAGGTCTAAAAATGATATTGAGGACTAATGATTAAGTTTAAATATTTTTGAATAATATAGAATACCTGGTCATTTTAATAACATTGGTTTGGCTAATAGGAACCAATTTAGGCATACAAATATAGTGAAAACAAAGCTCTTAGTAGTGGGCATGTCTATAAATGAAAGGTAGATCCATGATGGATATTTTACAAGTGTAGAAGACTAGATTACTACATAGATCATATTTTAGTGTCTACATCCCCCTCCCATTAATCTATTAATGAAAAATCTAGTTTAAAGGAAATAAATTCATACTGAGGTGTATATAACACACCTTGTATTTGTGTGACCCCGATTTGAGTGATTTAATAGTAAATGAATTGAAACCAAGATGATGCTATAGTGTATAGTCGATGTATGAAATCTGAGATTGGAATAATTTTAAATGTTTAAAATTAGAAAGAGAAAGGTTAGGAGGACACCTAAGTGTTGATGCAACCATCTTCCATTTTGATAATTTGGTTTGAAAGGATGCCTCATTATGATACATTGGATATGAGATTAGGACAAATTTTAACATGCAAGTGCATATATATATATATATATATATATATATATATATATATATATATATATATATATATTGGAGGACACATGACCCCAACCTTGATGTTAAGGTGAGTTACAATGTGTCTATTGAGCTTGTTTCATTTGAATCATGTAAATAAAATATTTGTATGATCTAGTGATTGTGAGTGATTTAAAGAAATCATAAAATAATATAGTGAGGGTACATGATTTAATTAAATCCACCTATAAGTGTGGTAAATTTAGATGATTTAATCAAGACTAATTTATAATATTGGTAAGATTGAGGGATTTAATCAACTCAACTTTTTAAAAGTGAACCAACTATGGCAGTGGATTGGATCAATAATAGTCCATAAAAGTCCAACCTAGGTATGATAATTGCCCATAACAATATTTTAAATCTATAATTGAATTGATTTTACAATTTTAGGTGCCTAATTTAGCTTTTTAGGGTTTATGGAGGGTAAGTCCTAGATTCTTAAAGGGTCTGAGTATAGTAAATTAGGGTAAAATTATGCAATAAATACAACCACTAGTTTATGTAGGAATTGACCTAATTTGATTTTTCTATAAATTGCAATGAATGACATAAAAGAGTACTTAGTTACAAACTTATTGAGATGGATGATATGAAGGCTTAAAAATGGTGTGGAAGAAGATATAAGTATCATAAATAGGGTCTAGGTATCAAAAACACTCCTAAACAATAGAATTATTCCTTAGATAGTATCTTTGGGGTGTTGTTGTCCTACTTTTAGTGTTAATGTCCTTTATTAAAGAACTACCTGATCTTTCAGGTGTACCACTGGACGAGTTTAACTTGTCTATACCTATGTGGATGAGCTTTGAATCATTATTTTTGCACTATTTTGAGTTGATTTAGGAGTAAACCATAGACCTCTATGTTATTAGGGTACTTGAGTGCTACAAGTAGAAAACATGTGATGTTATCTAGGTAGGATAGACATCTTTAACACCTTGATGTGTTGAGATTTATCTACATCTCAATACTCTGAGGAGGGAACAACCTTGATATAATTCTCTCACCTAAGTTCTTGGTGTAAGTGTAAGTGCAAGTGGATGTTAATATGAATGTCAACCTAAGTGCTTTGAATGAGGCTTGAGAATTTAAATCTATGTATTCTAGGATTGAGATGGTTTTAGATGATTGTACGTAGAAGTAGAGCAAAATAAGAATCAAAATCTTGATTATGCACAAATTATTGTAAGCTTATTTATGTAATTTGCATTTGATTCTTATTTAGTGGATATAGGGCTAAAATTCATGTACATATTCTGATCTAGTGCTTTTTTAGGGTTATAAATAGGTCTAAGTTGACCCTAGGTGTCTTAGGAATAGAAAATATATTCATTGGGGTTTAAATTAGGCAAGGAACATTTGTGCTAAACGTGGGACACTACTGCGAGGCACTAGTGTCCAAAGTATAGTGATAGTGTCAAATTGGTATAAACTAAGGTACTAGGGGCTTAGATCACTAGGGGAGGGTTTGGTACTAATTTTTATATGTCTAGGGATGTGTAGAGGTTTGTTTGAAAGCTAGATAAGTGTTGAAAGAAGCCTGAAGATATATTTAATGCTAAGCTAGGGATGGGTGGTCTTAAGTAGCCCTCATTGCACTGAAGTGACATTTTATATGACTAAATTTACTTCCCTTTATTTTAGAAATGTACCAAATTTAAATGACTATGATAAAGGAAAAATAAATGTATGTATACTTACCTATGAGGTAAAGCCTATGAATCTGGGTCTAAGTGTGTGAAGCATGCTCTATTGCATATGTACAAATACAATGTGAAAGCAATAAATCCTCACTTAAAAGATATCAAAATAAAAGACAATACTAATTAAAGAGATGAAAGAGAGATGAAAGGAATAAATACACCTCATTGGGTATGCAAACTAATGCAAAAACCTAGTGAGATCCTATGTGTGTGTATGTAGATAGTGATAAAATGGTGAATAAATTTGACTGAATTGATATCTTTTTCAATCCTCATATATGGTTTGCTCAATAAATCAAGATGGCCTTGAATCCATAATTTCCCACCCATTTTATATGGATCATATATGATGAATAACTTGAATTGGACTAATGGCTTGTCTAACCCTCTTATTTAGGTAGATCAAAAAATAAAAATAGGTTATGAATCCATCATTACCTACCCATTTTTATTAGATACATTTATAACTAGAATTAGTTAATGTAATTATAACTATGTAGGATGTGCTTGGGGCCATTTTAAAACTTTGAAATGAAAAATATCCAATGGGCCACTCGAGTACTCAAGAGTGTAACTCAGGGACTATGTAGAAATGTCAACCACTAAAGATGGAATAAGGCATTAATATGGTGTGATACCTAGTGCAAATGGTGTCTAAATTATACCACATAGAGAATGACATGGATTTTTCCATTCCATCTGAGATAAGCTAGTGTGAAATTGATCATGTGGAAATAATGTGCCACACGCATGCTCCAAATACTAATATTTGTGCATATGGATTCTAGATTGAGTTGTACCAATCTATGTTTGTGTATCTAAATTTAAGTAGGAGTAATCATACCACATGTGAATCACCCAATATAATTAAACCTTATATGATTCTATGTAAAAATAAACATAAAATGATCAAATATAATAAGCTATGACTAAAACTATACAAATATGAGCTGTAACTACTATATGATTCAGTCAAATCTAGATTTTTCATGTTTTTGGGTTACTACATAGTAGCGTTATACCTTGGATACTAGCATTGGGGTGATAGTGCCCTAATTTTGGTGATAATGTCCTTCTATGTCTTTTTGTGCAAACTAAAACTTCTCTATGTCTAACTATTTTTATGTGTGTTTTCTTGATTTTATGCTCTGTGTTATGTGTCTATGTTCTAAAAATTGTTTTTTGAGTGCACCTAGATGGTCTGATCTCTGTAAAAAAAACCCTGTGAATACCCATTATTTTTAGGGAAGTTGTTGTACCTATGTAATAACTACCCTCAAAATAAAATCTTTGCATGATGTATGTTAGGCTAAAAACATATGATATCTGCATAGTAAATGAATATAATGTATATAGATGACATCAAAATGTAAGATATTTTGATCATAAGGTGGTAATGTATGATTCATGTTAGATCTAACATTCACAAGGTTTTCAAGATAAATATAATAATGTAATCATGTGTATAAAATACATAATCTAAGTAATAATTTGAGTAACTACTTAGGGGGATGGAGGATGATGTCCATCAAGGCTCCCAAGGAGGAAGTGGAGATGCATGAGGGAACTCATGGCATCAAAAACTAGGTGTGCAAGTAACAAGTAAGAGACAAGTGTCATGGCCATTATGCATATGTGAAAGCATACATATAACACACATGAGGCACACAAAGTAGGTGAAGGGGACATAATAGAAGGGACATGGGAACATGTTACTAAATCTACGAATTTAATACATACAAGGACATGTTGAAATGTCCATATATGCAAACAACAAACAATTTGTCTTAGAGGCACATGGAAGGACATGTTCAAATGTCTACATACGTAATCAAAAAGGCACATACAAGGACATGGGAACATGTCCAAAGCATAAACACAATTAAAGGAATTGTAGAGCCTTAGAACAATGGCAAATTTAAATGCCATCAAATATATGTAGAATTAAAGAGACAAAATCTAGTCTAAACTAGGAAAGCTATAAATGAAAGTAAGAATGAACATGTGGTAGAAACATATATAATGTCAAAGATGACATGAAATAAATATATAGTAGTAATATTCAGTAAAAATCTAACTAGTATATAATGATATAATTTTGTAAAGTGGAAGCTGTGTATGGGATGCACCCAATGGGAAAATGTATCAACATTAAATTTGTGTATGTGCATATAGTATCAAATATACATTATGTGATAGATATAAGTCCTGTAAGAATCTAAGAACACTCAACAAGAACCAGTGAAACATATATGTATTTGGATAGCATATAAAGAGTGTAAACATGGATATGCAAACAATCTAAATTTTGTGTTTTTGATAAATATTTGATTGATTTTTTATTTTGAACATATCATATTATTTTTATATTTTTTGACTATATAATCTATGTACAAACAACCATGAAAATGAAACTAGGTAGAAGAAGTAAGATAAAAAAACTATGTACAAGTAAACTAGGAATGGATGAAACTATGTAAAAGAAGAGTGTTATGGATAAAAATTTGTGTGATGGTAAATAATGATGCTATAAACCCTACATGCAATCGATGATATGTCTCTATGTAATGTAGGTGGCATATTCAATTTATAAATAATATACATCATAATAATCTAGGTTGTTCCTATCACTTTTTCATTTTGATTATCAGTGTCTAGATTACTGATTTGGATCTTTCCATCTAAAAATATATCCATTGTAGGTATTAATATTGCTATGAAGGCACAATTATTATAAACCCTCTTTTGAGAATGGTTATTTGATTATCATGATTATGAATGTGCAAGTTAAGTTCTTGATCTTTTTGTAACATCAACTATGTATCTGGATCTTTTTCCTTGATAAATTCTATTTGTGAATGATTTTACATAGGATATTCAATAAATCACAAACCTTGTTGACTGACATTATCAATTGCTAAACTAGTGATGCCTTAGGCCTACTTGTCTAAACCTTGACCATGATAAGAAAACTATTATAGATATTTTTGACCAAAACCATACTTATTTGAAAGTTTAACCTGATTTTGGAGTGGTAAATGTGTATCCTTCACTTGCTTTACTTGTGATTTTTGTATTGTTTCTTGATCTAATTTTTCTTTATGAACATTTTGTTGTATTGAGTTATTCTTTGGTAACCACTTTTGTAATTTTTATAAATTTGACCCTTTTTGAATTTGTATATGTACCAATGTATGTTGTCTAGATGATGTTTCATTATTTGAGTCATTTGTATCAAGTACCTATTGTATTATCCTTTTCAGTTTCAAACATGAATCTGTGTGATGACCATGCATTCTAAGGTATGCATAATATATATATATATATATATATATATATATATATATATATATATATATATCCTCACTAGATATAGAGGAGGTGGGTTAATCAACTTAGGTTTGATCATTTTACTTAAAATATTACTTGAAATTCTATTTGATCTTTGAGTAATATGTGAATCGCTAGTTTTATATGATTTTTTTTGTTATTTCTTGTTTTGATATGTAACATTACTTGCCACAAATTGACTAGGTGAAGATGAATATATATGATTGACATTAGTGTTCCCTAGAGGCTTACTTTTTTAGCCTTATTTTTTAATACTTTAATATTTTCATGTAATATCTAATTCTGAATTTGTAATTCTACAATTATCTTGCTCATACTGATAACTTGATCACATAAAGTCTCATAAGTGGAAACCCTAGTTGCATTTGATTAAACATTTAAGCATGCACCCTGCATGGGATATATGGGAAGGGAAGGGTTTTAAGGATGTATATGTAAAATATAAACATTTTAAATAGTATTATAGGTTTATTCACCTCTTATAAGATTGATAGCATGGACTGGATAGAGGGAAAATAATTATCACCCTCTTGGAGATGAGGAGGAAGAGAAGAATATTATTTATCCATGAAATTTGGAAATGTAACTTGGAAGAGGGGTGATAGGTTATAATATATTATGTGTGAAAACCCTAACACAACCACTAAAAATAGGAAATAAAAGGATAAAAACTCTAATAGCATCTATGGCTATGGTTTGGGTAGTATTCAAAGTAAGTAGGGTTCATGAAATGATTTAACTTTTTAGGTTTATGGAGTGTAATAAATAAGTTGTTAAAGGGTTTGAATATAGTAAATTAGGGTATAAATATGAAATAAATACAACCACTAATTTGTGCAATATTTGACCTAATCTAGTATTTTAAAAAATAACAATGAATGATACAAATAAGTAATTAGTTGGAAACTAATTGAGATAGATGATATGGAGGCTAAAAATTGGTGTGAAATCAAATATATGAGTTTCAAATAGGGTCTAGGTGTCAAAAACCCTCTTGGATGGTAGCATTATACTTTGCATAGTAGCGTTGTGGAATTAATGTCCTTTTAGTGCTAATGTCCTTTGTGTAAGAACTATTTGATCTTCTAAGTACACCTTTGTCTAAGTATAACCTACTTATACCTATGTGCATGAGTTCTAATTCATTGTATATGAATTATTTTAATCTTATTTTAGATAAAACCCTATACCTTAATGTTAATAGGGTATTTGAGTGGCAACACAGGTAGAAAAAGTCTAATGTTTGCTTGATAGGCTAGACATACTCAACACCCCATTGTGTTAAGATTTGCCTACATACTAATACTCTAAGGAGGGATTAATCTCGATGTATTTATCTCACTTAATTTCTTGGTGAAATTGAAAGTGAATGCTAATATGAGTGTCAACTTGAGTGTTTTTAATGAGTCTCAAGACTAAAACTCTTTGCATTATAGGCTTGGGATGGCTATCGATGATTATATGTAGAAGTAGCCCAAAATAAGGATCAATAACATTGATTATGCACAACTTGTTCTAAGCTCATTTGTGTAATTTGCATTTGATTTCTATCTAATTGGATATAGTGCTAAAATTCATGTATATATATATATATATATATTGATATGGTACTTGTACAGGGTTTAAAATAGGTCTAGACTGACCCTAGGTGTCTTAGGAATTGAAAATATATCCATTGGGGTTGAAACTAGGCAAGGGACATTGATACTCAAAGTAGGACACTGATATGGGGTGATAGTGTCCAAAGTATAGAGCTAGTGTCTTGGTGGTATAAACTAAGGCACTAGGGGCCTAAATCCATAGGGTAGTGTCTGGGACTAATTTTGAGATGTCTAAGGATGTGTAAATGTATGCAAAAAAATTAAATAAGTGTCAAAAGAGTCACTAATATAGGTCTAAGGATAAACTAGGGATGGGTGGTCTTAAGTAATACTCATTACACTCAAGTGACATTTTATATGACTAGAGTTCCATTTACATGAAATATGAACCTCATATATTACTCAATCCAAAACCTATGCAGAATAATAATATCATTGTATATAATGTTTCCACAAATGTGTATCGAAATCATAAAACTAAGAAATATGGTAAATGTTAAATCTATAAAATTGTGGAGAATATGTTTTTGTAACATGCCCCAACTATAATCTACATAATCTAAGAACTAGTGTGAATGTGGATAATATGTTTCCATAACATCTATACACTTTAATGTGTATAATATATGAAAGTGTGGAATCCATACCTCTATGACATGCCCCCACTGATATCCCACCCCCCCCAGATTTTGAGGTGAAAAGAAATAGAATATGGTACTTACCCTAACTCAAAAGGATAGGATAACTGTATAAGTTATGTATAGATCATGTAACATATAGGGATAAAATGTCTAGATATATATAACATTTAGGTATGTAGTTATGTGATCACATCAAATCCTAAGATGCATGATGTAGATTATGGCAAAGTCTAGATAATAATAGTAAAAGTTTAGTAATAAATCAAGAACACACATATTATCACTCAAAATAAAATAAACATGGAATGGTTGAAGGTGACCTGATAAAATAGGCATATTCAAATGCCACACAATCAAAGTTACATTACTTAGTCAAATGTCTAAAAGGCATAGAATGACATATTTAAATGTATACATAAAACAAAACATGACATGTTAAAATGTCGAAATAAACAAACATAGACACAAGGGTCACATTCAATAGAGCATATTCAAATGCTCAAAATATTCAAAAAACATAAAACAATATAAATAAATTAGAATAGGAAACCAATATGAAGATGACATACTAGTTCCTAAACATGGGTTTTTCAAGAAATGTTAAGTACATAGAATATAAAGTATATTTTGAAAGGCATAAGCATAGATGTAGGCATGTGTAAGTATATATAAGATTAAGTATGATAACATAAAGTTATCATATAATAATATAGCATGGGTGTATCATGATCAAATAACCAGATGTCCTCAATGCACTTAGAATGTGAGTGGAGGGTAATCCTAACATTTGTATGTGCATAAATCATGTACATGGGTATTTTTATATCGCACTCAAATGAAGCATGGAACACATGTATATTGAAAGGAATGATATACTATCTATTAATGTGTCATAAATAATATATGTATAGGAAATACTACAACTAGGAACATGTTGAATTTTTGTTTTTTGTTATTTTGAATTATTTACTATTTTTTTTGAATTTTTTATTAGGAAAATTATAACCAATGATCATATCTAGGGTATAATCATTTTCAAGTGATTTGAATATTAGATATGGCATATCATATTGGTGATATTGTCAAGGAGCACATATGGGTGTTATCCAATATTGTAGGCTCTGTACTGCTTTGTGTATGTATCATAGGGATTTGTGGTTGCAAGGAGGTAGTAAAAGGAGTTAGGGTTCATGGAAACCATCATTTTGTGATCTATATTGTATCTAATGTAGTAATAATAAGAACATGTTTATATATTCTAGATAACTAAATATGTTGTGTATTATTAAGTGAGGATTTTATGGAATCCAATATGTGTCGATGATCTAATTATCTCTCAAAATGAGTTACCTGGGAAAGCAGATTGCCTATTGCTTACCCTTTCATAGATTAATAACCATAGTAGGTTTAATAATAATCTATCTTAGGATAAAGTATTTTTGTTCAAGTGGATATTCCTATGAAATTATAGGAACTGTGACCATGCATAATGGAAGGTACTATGCAGAGTTTATGTATCCAAGGTGATCACAATAATAGAACAAATACTCTTGTGTATGGTATAATGGAGAAGGTATGACCACATGTGTTGGGACAACTTGTAAAGGTAAGTCAATCTTTCCAAAAACCTACTGTGAAGTCCCATCATATGATCTTAAAAATTTGTTTGAAGGGTGTAAATCATCATGTATATATCTAAAATGTGTAAGTAATGTCATGGTGCAGACATTTTCACTAGCACCATTATAGGTCATAACAATAAATATAGGTTGTTGATCAAGGTATGCTCAAATTAATAATGAATGAGGATATGAGTCATCATCCACAATCTCATTATCATTGAAAATAAAAGAGGGTCTATAAATAATAGGAGATATATGTTGTCTATATATACCAATAATCCAAAATAATGGTTTCCCATGATTTGGGGAAGTAGGATGTGCATTATATGCCATTTGCACTTCCAGATTATTCTAACAATGATCTTATCATGGGTTACTAAACATATTTTAGTTTTGATGGTCACTAGGTTGTGTAATCACCTAAAAGTTATATTTGAGTGATAAAAGTACTAATTGAGATTAAATATTCCTAGCTTATCCCTAGACCTATCTTAGAGCCTGTCATCACACTTTTCTAGCCTTTGTGTGGGCCACAAGCATCCCTAATTTCCAAGCATATTTCCAGCTAGACATTAGCACCACATTAAGGACATTAGAGCCACTTGGTGCTAGTGTCCCCAAAATGGAATCAATATCCTTTACCCTATATTTTTCAAATGAATACATTTTCAAAGGTAAAACCCTCTTAAGGCTTGCCTAAACATCTTTTATTATTCATGTAAGCTATATAACACTATAAATACATGACTTTTAGGCCTCTCTCCACTAGATGTAAATTAGATGCAAAATACCTATTCAAACATAGTTAAGAAAAATCAAGGTTATTAATTCCTAATCTGCCTTAATTATGCATATTACCATCTACAACAACCCTGAGAATAGGTCTTCCATATTTACAATATCAATCACACTCAAGGCATTTAAGACCACTATCATTATAGCATCACTTGCACTTGCACCAGTACTTATGTGGGGAGAACTACATAGAGTTTGATCCCTCATCAAAGTATTGCTATGTACGCAACTCTCTTCATAGCAGGGACTTGAGGATGTCCAACCCATGTTAATAAAAAACACAATTTTTATCTCATGCCTTAATTTTAAGTAGGATTAAGGTTTGCATCATAAATCAATTATTATGGGCATAATATAGAGTTTCAGACTTTGTGTGCATAGGGAATAAAAACCAAAAACATAGATGTAGGTGCACCCAAAAGTTTGGAGTAGTCTTGGACAAAGGACATTAACACCATTATCAAGACACTAGAATCACATGGTGATAATTTCCAAATGTGGCACCACTATTCAAGTAGGGTTTTCACACAAACATTCAGTTAACGACGCATAGACCTATTCATATCTCAATTTCTAGCACTCATATATTTTATATCAATTGTTTTCTAGATAAGTCTTTATTTGCACATATTTATTAATATTTTAAAAAAGTCAAAGTTAGTCAAAATATTTAAAAAATCAATGGTTATGTTATGCATATTATTTCAATAATTTAGACTACTTATCCCTTTAATCAAACATCGGGTTTACATAAGTAAAACCCTAAAAAATTAAAAAATTTGGTCAACCCTACTTTCTTTGAATATTACTCAACCCTAACCCTAGATGTTCATAGGGTTTGTATTCTTTTTTTGTTTATGCTTAGATTTTAGTTCCAAAATTGTATATTTGTTTCAATATTTATTTTTTTGTAATCTTTCTTAGACTAAAATTCTTTAAAGGTTCAAAATATACAAAAACCTTTTTTCCTAATTCCCAAACTATAATAGAAGAATTCAATAACACATTTGATGAGACTGATAAGAAACAATTTCAAGATTTTGTCTATAAACATGTAGTGGTCAATTTTCAACTCCCCAAGATAATAAAAATGTTACATCTATAGTTAGGCCAACTCAGCTAGCAAAACCTAAAATTGTAATTCAACAACCTTCACTAATAGCTATACCTTTTATCACTACTTCCTCCACTCTATATGTACAATCCCTTATGCATGAGGTTGATACTCTATAGGCTAAGGTGTTACATCTTGATAAGGGAGTCACTAGGCCATCACATGCCTTGGATTATAATATTTTATTACATATACCTTTATCACATCACATAGCATCAACTCCCTTTCCATTTGAAATCATGGCACCTAAGATTACATTATATTATGGCAAGGGTGACCCAGAGCACCATCTCAGAGATTTTCATGAAGAAAGTTTGGACTACATGTCCAATGATTATCTTACCAAAAAGTTATTTACATGTAATTTAAAGGATTATTCCCTACATTGGTTTTATTAATTAATAAATCAATCTATCACAACATTCAATCCTTTGGTAGTCATGGTTTTAACACACTTCTCCATCAATATTAGTGACAAGATGTCATATACCCAAGTTGCATAATTGAAACAAAAGTCAAATTAACCTATCACATAATACATATTATGATACAAGACTAAATTATATAAATTTACTATCCCCATGTTAGACAAAGAGCTTTTGGACATCTTTAAAAAAATTATTTTACCAACATTACATGAAGCTATCTAATTTAAGAAGTTTCCTAAATTTAGAGATTTATGCCACACAATAGAATAAAGAGAGGTTAATATTTTATCAATGGTCACACTAAAGTATACCAATGGATCATGATCAATTGATAAGAGTTAAAACAATCCTCCTTATAAGTTAAGGGTCATCGATAAAAAGAGTGATCAAAAGGTCACAGTCAACGGAGCTTTTGAGCCATCTCTTATATTGGTTTTATCCACTCCTTAGTGTTGAATCTTGACCAATCTTATAAATTCACTAGCACAAGTTTTATAATCGATCTTGGAATGCAATATCATATCTATCCGTCCCATTTAAGAGGTTGCTACAACATGGACACTTCCAAAGAATTATGATTCTAATGCATTATGAAAGTATCACAGGGCACCAATCCATATAACAAACAAATGCATAAGCCTAAAACATAAGATATAAGATTTGATTGAGGATAACATTATTGATTTGGGCACACCAACAGAGGCACCAAAAATACAAAAAATAGAAGCTAAAGAATTAAGGATATTCTCAAATCTATTTTTAAAGCACATAGTAAATGAGACATAAAGCATATCATGTGTTCACTACACATATCAGGCACATTCACCACTATCATACTATTACATAGGAGGCACACCCATCTCAAAACATCATTAGAATGTACTATACTATAGTCCCACATAGATGACGTATCCCCTTCTCAGAGTACGAGATTGGTGATGATGATACAGATTTACACGCACTCTTTATACAAGCATACATAGATCATCATCCTATGCTAAGTGTTATGGTTGACAAAAAGTCGGGCATTAGTATGTGCACTATGACACTTTTATAATATTTGGGGTACTCAGAGCAGGATATATTCCCCATAGATACAATTATTAGTGGTTTTAGTGGTCATTTTTGGAGCTCCATCAAGGATATCATTCTTCCATTATAGGTTAGAACAACACATATAGCCATTCAATTCTTAGTAGTACATAGTGTAGGCATGTTTAATATGTTATTGGGTAGGACATGGTTACAAAAACTATGATCCATCCCATCCATAGTGCACAAATGCCTGAGATACATACATGTAAATTAGGTGGTCAAAGTTTAGGGTCTCCCATATCTGTATCCTCTACCTATCCCATAGTCAATTACATCAAAATCACCAATTATAGTTCTAGCATAGTTACCAGATATAGCACAATTATTGATTACATACCAAAGTATATTTTTTGTACATATATCATAGAGTTTAGTAGATCCACCATTGTAGGTGAGGTCTACTCTTAAAATATCAACACATACACATACTCTCCCATATAAACCATCATTAGAGAGATCCCTATCTCAAAGATATGTCACAAATTATAGAGGATCTTCTTCCACTTAGTTTTTGTTGATATCAATATTATTGGGTTCTTAGGGATTTCATCATAGGTCACTTACGTAACCTATATTTTTTTATACCATATGGGTTCCTAATACCACTATAATTCACAAGATACCATAATCAATGTCATATATTCCTAGCACAACTACATAGGCAAATGCAGATACATTTATAGATCACTCAGTATAGTAGATTATGGGATCATAGTTTCCCTTTCACATAGCATGCATGATCATGGTTCCCTTATTTGACATAGGTCATAATGATAGTGAGTCTATCATGAGACCTGTCAGTTGGTATGGTTCATGCCCTCTTTTACATACTTTCCTTCTCTCTTACTCCTTGTACATAGTTCCTTTTCATGTTGCTTATACATATCTTATTTTTAGAAAATACAAAAATAATATAACATGCCAAAACACAAATTTTATAGATTGTATGCATTTCTATGTTTACATTTATTATATTTTCCCAAAAATACATATATGAGTTATCTTAGTATAGTCTATTTTATCATATACATATATGCTTCACTTGTTCTTATCGAATGTTTGAAGATTTCTTATAGGACTCAGGTCCACTACAATGATCTAGACTTACTATCATCTACCCACTAGGGTAGTATACATCAATTCATGGTTATTCATTTGACACATTCACCTACTTGGGGGCATCTTATACATAGTTTCTATTACCAGATTATATCCTTACATTTTCTACATTCTAATTTTAGCATTATTATATCTTGATATTGATCATTACAATTCATACTTAGATTTTTTTTGAATATCACTACTTTAGACTCAACATATGTACATCCTTATTTTTACATAGATGTGTACTATATTCATGCATACTTTTATTTCTAGCTTACCTAATTTATCCCTAATTGTATTTTCTCTAGTTCTTCTATTCGAGGGCATTTGCATATGCCATTTTTCTTTGGCTTTATGCCACTTCTATTTACAGTATGTATTCCTTGAACATGTGCCCATGTCCCTTATGTGTGCTTTCTTGATTATTTATGTAGATGTTCTATCATGTCCTTTTATGTGGCTCTAAGCCAACTTTTTTTTTGTTTGCATATGTGGATATTTGAACATGTCTTTATATGTCTTCTTTTCTCATATTCAGTGACATGTGCCAATGTCTCTTTTATTATGGCCCTTTGGTTTATTTTATGTGCCTCATGTTTTTTTTATGTATGATTTTTGGTATGCATCATGGTCATGACACTTGTCTTTGATTTCTACACACAATAGTTTTCAATTCCATGAGGGATCTCATACATCTACCATTCCTATGTTTGTGTCATGATGGACATCATGCCCCATCCCCCTAGGTATCTATTTAGTTATACTCAGATTTGTTGTTATATATATTAATTATAACTATCTTGACACCCTTTTCAATGATAGACATGACATACATATTACATTACATACTTATGTTAATATTCTCATATATTTTAATGTTATGTTTGCAAATTATATTCGATTATCACGAGTTATCATATATGATCCAGATAAAACATCATTTGTAGATATTTTTATTTTGAGGATAGTTATTACATAGTTTCAAAAACCTCCCTCAAAAAATGAGGCATTCATAGGGGTTTGTCATAGAGATTAGGCTCCTATATTGCATTCACAAAAACAAATTCAACACACAGGGTTAGTTTCAGTAAATCAAACATAAATAAACATAGATGAAAAACAAGGAATCAAAAATCACTATAGTGACATAGAATTTAGACTAAATAAACATTAGTTCCCAAATAAAGACATTAGTGAAATATGGTGATATTATCTAATATGTGACACTATTGTCCAATAACCCTAGTTTTAGGATAGTTTAGATTAGCTAGAATAGTACACCAAGTATAATATAGTTTTACATAATTCCAATTACAAGTTTGATAGTCATACTTAGATTTTGCTTAGATTCAAACTAGTTCAACTCAAATTCATATCAATTTCTCAGATTAGGGACATCATGTGTGGCATGATCATTCCCATATTTAGTTTAGATATTTAGATATAGTTATTACAACTCAATCTAAAATTAGTATACTCAGATATCAGATTGGGGGCATGTGCATGACACATTGATTCCATATGCTCAGTTACACATATGTTGATAAAATAGAATGGCCAAATCCATGCCATTTTCAACACTATATACATCTGACATCATATGCCAATTTCTCACAAGTTTTATGCCTTAATCCATCTATTGTGGTTGGGATTTTAGAGTGGCCTAAAGCTGCTTAATGTACCCAAATGGATGTGGAGCTGAAATATATATTTAGATATACTCAATTAGATATTTATATGAATTTACATAGTTTGATTTAAGATGCATCTACTACACATGGGTGGTCAATGATGGATTCATAGTCTACTTGAGTTCTTGAGCCACCCACATTAGATGGTTGGACACATTATTAGTCCAATCCAAGTTATTCATAGGTCATGATCCATCAAGTAGGGGTGGGAAATGATGGAGTCAAAACTGGATTGAGTTATTGAGCCACCCACACATGAGGATTGATAAATCTATCAACTCAATCCAAGTTATTAAATGATTAATCACTGTATACATGCACATACATATGTTATAACTAGGTCCATTCATTGGTTTGCATACCTAATGAGGTTTATTAATTCCTTGCCTCTTTACCATCTCTTTAATCAATTTTAATCAGTTAATTCTTTACTCAACATAGTCTTTTGATATTGATATCTCTTAAAATAAGGACTGATATATGCACATTTCATTTATAGGTCATGGATTGGATCATGCTTCACATACGTAGACCTACTTTCACATACTCAAACATAGATTCATGGGATTCACTTCTTAGGTAAGTCTAGGTATGCTTATTTCTCCTTTTACTAGTCATTTCACTTTGATTCATTTCTAGCATAAGGGGGGGGGGGTGAAAATATAATCACCTAGAAGTGGTATTTGAGTGTTAAGAGGCATAATTGAGATAAACTATTCCTAAATTATCCTTATACCTATCCGAGAGCCTATTATCACACTTTTATAGCCTTTGTGAAGACCATAGACATCCCTATTCAAGTTAAACATAGTATTAGACCCTCATTTTTTAATCCTGGCCCTTCATGCCTAGTAGTCTTCTATTTGGAAATTAACACCACATTAAGAAAATTAGATCTTTGTGGTGCTAGTGTTCCCAAAATGGTGTTAATGTCTTATACCCTATCTTTTTTGAATGAATATATTTTCAAAGGGAAATCCCTCATAAGGCTGGCCTAAGCATATTTTATTATCCACATAAGATATATAACACTATAAATACATGACCTTTAGACCTCTATCTACTATATAGAAATTATATGTAGAATACCCATTCAAATAGAAAATAAGTTGATCAAAATCAAGGTTATTAATCTCCATTTTGTCCTACTTCTACATACTACCATCTATAGTTATCCTAAGCCTAGGTTTTCTAGATTTATAATCTCAAGAACACTCAAGGCATTCAATACCACTATCATTTTAGCATAACTTGCACTTGAACCAACACTTAGGTGGGGAGAACTAAATTAGGATTGATACCTTCTCAGAGTATTGGTATATAGGCAAGTCTCTTCATGACAGGGTGTTAAGGACGTCCATCATATCTTACTAACAAACACACTTTTTATATCATGTTTTAATTACAAGGATGATTAGGGTTTGCATCATAAATTACCTATTATAGGCACAATACATAGTTTTAAGCTTTTTTCACTTAGGAAGAGAATCCAAAAACATAGGTGCATATGCATACATAAGTTTGGAGTAGTCTTGAAAAAAAGACACTAGCACCATTATCAACACACTAGAGCCACATGGTAGCAATGTCCAAATGTGGAGATATTGTCTAAAATGGATTTTAATATAGGCATCTATTTGTTGACACTCAGACATGTTCATACTTCAGTTTTCATCACTTAGATCTTCCATATCATGTGTTTTATAGATAAGTCTATTTACACATATTTGTTACTATTTTTATAAAGTCTAAGATAGTTAAAATTAGTAACTAATTAGTGTTTATTTTATGCATACTATTTCACTCATTTAGACTACTCAGCCCTTTAATCAGACATGATTTACATAAGTAAAACCCTAAAAGGTTAAACAAGATTGTCACCATCAATATTTGGGAGGGTCATCAAATGTAAGTTATTATTATCAAAAAATTATATTATTTTATGCTTTAATGTATAGAATCAATTATTAGAATTCCTAGGGCCTTGGTGATAGTCAAAATAAGCATTTTCTTCATATACATGAGGTAGAGGTCTACTCATATCAACCTCTATGGGAATAGGTATATATACGATATGATAATCCAAAAAATTCTTAAGTATAGAAGATGGAGACTCAAGTAATCATGTAAATTATATCCTTGATGCATTAGATAAGGAAATCCAATTAGGTTTTTGTGACACTATATTAATATTTGTAGTTGTGTCCTTTTTAAGTTCTAAAAGTTTTATATTTTTGCTTAGTTTGATATGAAATTTGGTACTAGATGTAGTTAGTGTGTTTGCTACATACTTAAGCTTATTCAATGAGACAAGTTTCATTTCATGATCTTGCATAATATGGCATAAGTCATCAAAGGATTTGGTATTTTTGAAAACAATGGACTCATGTAATGGGGAAGGCAAAATTTGCTTGAAGATATCTTCAAGTTTTTTATCTTCCGTTTAGTTTGTCATTTTAGCCAACATTGTCTTGTACCTCAAGACATATTCATTGATTGGTTCATTGGTTCCTTATTTGATTATTAAAATTTGGGGATGGGATACATTTTTGATAATTTTGAAATAAAATTGTACCAAAATTTGATACACAAAAGGTTCAAATGCTTTTACATATTGGATTGGTAAATCATAGAACTACCTTAGAGCATAGTGCTTGAGGATCCTCAGAAATAGTTTTGTCAAAATTTTATAATTAGAGGTATAATCAAGACATGCCACATAGAAAAATTGGATATTTTTTTTAGGATCACCCTTGCCATCATAAATTTGAACTTAGGTACAAAAAAAATAGTTGGCAAGGAGTGCAAATATGTTTCGGGTGTAAAAGGGTTATGTAACACATCTTGTGAATCAATAATATAAGGTGACTTCATAGAATTTTTCTCAATATTGGTAACCTTAAATTACAAAAAAATTACAATTTAAATAACATATTGAAAATTTTTATCTCTAAGGTTTGAAGTTTAAGAAGTCACCAAAAGAGGTGTACCTATAGTTTGAGTTCATATATGCATAAAAACTAGTAACTCTATTGAAGTATTAATGGTTTCCATAGAGGAAGTAGTAATTATAGGATTTGTTTTATGAGGAAAAGGTGTGAATACATTGCCCATGCCCCCATTAGAAGTATGAGGCAATGATGTACTCAAGTGGAGGGTTACAATAATATGGGGATGTTTCATATCCCTAATAACATGATCAATAGATGCATCTGGTTGTTCCTCTATAATTTTTGATTTTTGATTTTTTAATATGGTTTTTAAGATCTCATCAATATCTTGAGGTTTATAATGAATTCACTCTCAAAACATAGAAAGAGATTGTACTTTCTCTTGATCTATTTTTTCATGTTTATTGTTTCATTAGATTTATTATTTTCATGATCAAAATCATCTTCTATGATAACTTCATTATTTTTCTTAGTTTCATTAGTGATATTTTTATTAGGCATATGATTTGATACATCATTAGTTTGAGCCATATTAGGTGGAAAATGAAGATGATACAAGTGTTCAATAGAAACACTAGTTAATTTGGGGCTAATCTTAGGTTGTATACACACAATAGAATAAATATATAAAAATAAAACAATGAAAAATATCAAAAGGCTGAATACCCTAGCATAAGCCAGGGTTTTCATAAAGAGCTATATTCACCAAATGTTTAATCTAAAATTAGATAAGGGGATATATAAGGTTATTGGGTATTAAATTCAATTTTACAAAAGTATGGTGAACTAATTTAATGACAATGACAATTAATAAAAACTTAGATAAATAATATTTTAAATTTATACAATTAAGATAACTAAAATACTAAAGTAGAATTATTGATAAATATTGTAATAAAATAGAATAATTGATACCTAATTGGTTTTACTATGCTCATTTACATTTTATATGGAATAGGATGTAAGTGGACTAGAAGTTCATCTTTGAATACTTGTCATATTCTAGTAATATTATGTTTATGGCCTCAAATGATTACACTGGATTTGGATAGTTTTGTCGATGCATGTTTATGCCTATGATGTAGGTGTATGGTAAAAAGATTTAACTAGAACTGGGTGAAACCATGTGGAGCCTTCTAGGTTTTATGTTGCCTTTATTATGATGTATTCAAATCATGCACATAGGTTATCTCTCTTTTCAAATAATCAAACTCTAGCTTCCTCACCCTTAGAGTCACTGTGGGAAAAAAAGTTTAGTGGGCTCAAGGTGTCAAGCCACCTCAAGGACCCTTCTATCAATGGTCACCACCTACATATACAATATTTTGAAGAGGGATTCATATCAATTTTACCCTATGTGTTGGCTTATGTGTGCATGAATATGCAAGGCGTCATAAGCAATGACATGTAGTGACTAACTTTTTACTTATAAATTTAGATCAAAGACTTCTCTTTGAATTATTCAAACCTATATAAGTACTAGTCCTATGCCTAATATGGAATTTGGGATGAATAGGGTAGTTTTTCTCACTTGAATGCTCAATTGAATGTTCATTGATAATTTTGTATGTGAGTTGTATATGACTTTCAGGTGATTTCTAGGTGAGTAATGAATGAAGGTTGTTCTTGTATATATACTGATCCATTTTATAAATAATCACTCTAAATCACATAGCTCAAACTTTAGGATATATTTCATTTTAAAATCATATGACTTTTGGGTACTGGAAACTTTTTAGGAAAGTTAGACATTTACATTGATGTAGGTATCCACTTGGGATGGAAGTGTCTAGGAAGCTAGAAAATAGGAACATGGCCAAAACTTGTAATGAAGGATAATAATTAGGTTGAGATATTTTTACATAGTATATAAGGTTTTTCCATTTGAATAAACATGGTAGAACTAGGAGATATTCAATTTAGGCATAAAGAGATAGTGAGTGAGAGCCTCTTGGTAGTGGGTAGGTATATAACTGAAAGGTCTAACCATGATGGATATTTCCAAGTGTATAAGACTAGACTACTACATAAATCATATTATAGTGTCTACAATACTAACCTAGATCTGATAAAATTAACCCTACATAGACAAAAAGACACTTCCTCAACTGATCAAATCATAGGCCTCTTTTAGACTATCTTCCATTGCTAGAATATAGTTATAGTCAGATAGTCAAACAAAAATGATAATTTTTCTTCCATTTTTTTACTTACTATATTTAACATATGGCACTTTTCAAATCATTGTGGTCTATTTCAATCTCTTACATTCATATTCATGCTTGAATGGCACATTTGTAATCTAAATTATATTCTAATTTTTATCTTATTAGGATTTCTAAAACCATATTAGGGTAAAAACTATTGGTGAACCCGATGTGAATATAGTTGAGCTACATATATTTATTACACATCTTTATAGTTACTCATATCTTACCCAATGATACATAAATATGCTATTTTACTATGATGTGACATTGATGCATGTGGATGATGTAGACCAGTCTTTTATTGTTCTAGCATCATCAATGTTATTACTATTTTACATGATATAATAATTTTTGATTATCGATTATACGAGGACCTTGGCATTTTTTGATGCAACATTTTTATGTCCCTTGAATGTGTCCCTTCACCTTTCCTGATGTGACATTTTTATGTCCCTTGTATGTGGTTGTTGGCCTTATTTATTTCAACATCTTCATTTACATTCTATGCAACCTTTAGTATTATTGTAGACACTGAAATCGTGTCAACTCCCCTGGTCATCCCCCATTTTATTCTTCTTCTCCTATTCAACCCTTGTCGATCACTTTTTCCACTAGCCTTGACCTTGGCAGCATGTAACAATGAGCGCAGAGCTAAAGCGAGACTCTATCCCCATTGTGCATCTGCCGACAACGGTCGTTACCCGGCCGATGTCACCGACGTCGATCACTTATCGGCCGATGTCGACAATCCTGCCGATGTCGGTCACCTTACCGTTATCCGTTATCAGTTATCATTCGGTTCCCAATCGGTTTTCCGAACGGTTATCAAACCGTCTCTCGAACCGTCCCTCGCCTTCACCAGAGTCCGCCGATCAATCCCGAAGGCTAATCGATCAACTAATCAATCAATCAATCGACCCCCGAACTCAGACATTCACAAAACTCTGGCGATCAATCAACTCCGGCATTCAACCAATCTGCATTCACTTCAATCAACTTACGGCAACGCTTCAACAACTTCAATCATGGCTTTTATCATGTTTTTTGATAGGTAAGTATTTACTCTGTTTGTTTTATTTCTCACTGGTTATTTATTTGTTTGTTGTTTCTATTTCTATCATCTCGGATCTTCAGACTGTAGACCTGAGCCCTGAGTCCCTTCCTTATATCTCTGCCCACCATCCCAGTCTATAACTCCGTCCAGACTCGACCAAAACCCCCAGACCCTGTCCAGACTCGACATTACCTTGATTAGACCTTGTTCAGACCCTGTCTCGACCCTATCCAAACCCTATCCCGACCTTGACCAGATTCTATCTCGATTCTCCCAGACCTTCTGCAACTCGTCCAGACTCTGTCCAGAATTTGCCTCGACCGATGCCGGTCACTACCCCGACCGATGCCGGCACTTTAACCGACGTCGGCACTTTCCCTAACCGACGCCGGCACCACAGAGACCAACATCGGTGACCGCACAGAACATTTTACTTCATTATCAGGTATGCATTTTATTTTCTATCCTTTATTTCTATCATTTTATCTACTTTAGTTCAATATTCTGCTTTTTTATCAGTGGGTTGATATCCTTCTAGGAAGTCTTCGTACTTCTGGGATCGGGCGTTCGCCTGACAGCCCACCATATCTTTGACTAACATTTTTTCATGTTTCAGTCTCTTTTCTTCGCAGGTGTCATTCCTCCACAGCCAAAGAGGAGAATCTTCCAACGTCTGATTTCGGTGTGCACAACTTTATCAGGTATCTTCTAGCCTTGACCATTTCTTTTAGTTTCTTATTTCTTCTTTGAATGTAGAAAGCAACTTTGCATAGAAACATTCTGGCACGCCCGGTGGGACCCTAGGGCCTTCCTTGGGTTCTTTCTTTCTTTCGTTCATTTAGGTGCATTTGGTTCCTTCCTTTTCACCTCCTCTCGTCTCTTCTTAAATGACATCGTAAGCAGGACTAAAATGAAATTTTCTTTTCTTTCTTGCACTTCTAGACTAGCTAAAACTCATATTCTTCAACTCTTTCTCCATTCGTCTTCATACAAACAAACATTTCGACTTGGGCATTAAAACTCTTTGCATTCATTTCTGTTTGCCTGCATCTCTTAGACCACACATAGTAATTAAACCGCATATTGAATTAATCTAGATCACTTGATGTTACACGACCAAACCACCTGCACAAAACAAACATTTTAACTTACCTGAGACAAGGCCCGACTGGGATTTCATCCCCTAGTGGATACCTTACCCATCTCGGCAATCTTACTTGGATTTCATCACCAAGGGGAGAGCCAACTCTGTTCTCTGGCAGAGTCTAAACTATAGTGGAAGTATATTTTGGCTAAGCGAAACCAGCTAACCACTGGAATCGTGAAGTGAGGGGAGCTTGCTCCTTAGCACCAAGCCTGTACGGATGCTAACACAGACTTCTTGAGCACCATAACAAAAGCCGAAACCATCCATAGACTGCTTCTTCTAGGACCTGACTCACAAAGCCAATCTTCCTCTACACACATTCTAAGGCATAAGCCACTATAATCCTAATAATTTACTTCTAGAGTTTTAGGATCTGCTTGTGTCTTCATCTTTTTTAGTTCTTATCTGCTTGTTTGAGCTTATGAGGATGTTCTTCCTTGCCTTGAATGGTTCTGACTCGTAGCCAAGCCAAGGCTCTAGTCGATCATGCGAGGCATCATCCTCTTTCGTCTACCCCGCCTACAACCAGCCCTATAATGGAGTTCAACTCAGAAACTGAAAGAACTCCTACCAGACCATCTCTGACGCAAATGCCTATTATCCCAGAAGGGGACCAAGATTTCGCATGATTCTTGGACCTCAACGTAAAAGCCTTGCAATACTATCTCGTGAATAGCCGAACGCGAGACTCCTCGGGCAATCCAATCTATGGAATGCCGACTTCTCTCCTCGAAACTGCGGCCGTATCAACGACGTCCGTAGTCCAACCCTTAGATACCCAGGCTGTTGCCTCAACCAATGACCAACCTTTTACCAACCATCCAAGTGTGGCCTCTCCTTCCATCGTTGGGCCCACTTTCACCGGGGTTTCGGCCCCCTATCAATCTCAACCCACTCAACCATTTTCTACTCCCTTTCAAAATTTGGTCGTCTCTATTCCGCCTACCCTTACTCCTATCAACACTAGGGTGGCTACCTATCCATTAGCCCATGTTACCTCTAGCCAACCTCCCATGACAACATCAAACCTAGCCATGCCTTCTATCCAACCATCCTTAGTCACTTCTTCTATCCCTACGACTAGTCATCCGTACATTGCGCCCTTATTGGTACAACCGACTACGTCGTATACCCCTTCCAGCCTCTTTCAAGCGCCTTACACTTTAGGAGGCATTCCACTCACCAATCCGTCAGTAGATATTATCAAGATGCTGATGGATAAAATGTCCAACCTAGAGACTTCCGTTACCGGCTCACACAACACTCTCTCGTATGAACAAATCTGCAACGAGCCCATCCATCCTTCTGTCCCTATCAGACCATATCCCAGCCAGTGGGAACTTCTTAAGTTTTCTCATTTCCAAAGTAAGGAAGACCCACAACAACATCTACGGGCATTTAGACATGCCTGTTACCTTATCGCCCACAATGATGCATTACTCTTACGCACGTTTCCCATGTCTCTCTCAGGTGCTGCACTTGACTGGTACAGCTCTCTTCCTAGCCATTCCATCTTCACGTTCACTCAGCTAGCCCAGCTCTTCCTCGATCATTTCTCCATCAATATCACCAAGAAGGTCTCCATCACAGACCTCTATTCTATCTGCCAGTTCGAGGATGAATCCATTACTGATTTTGTCGCTCGGTGGAGGGGCCTTATCAATCAACTTTCATTTTCCTTACCCCAGCCTGAGCTTATTGAAATTTTCTCTCAAGCCTGTGCTAGACATATTTCTTCTACCTTGAGGGTTCAGACCTTCCACACTTTTGATGAAGCCTTCACGATGGCTCGTAAACTTGAGTTACGTGCCATCGAGGAGAATAAAGTCAAGTTGCGGAGTAAGAATCCTAACTCCAAAACCAATGACCCCTCTTCTAAGCCTTCCTCGTCCAATCCTAAATCTAAAGCTTCAGCAAATGCTGTGGTTGTTAGATCTTCTTCCTCTTCACCTTCAACTAATCAATCTGAACCATCCACATCTATGAGTGCCACTCGCCAATTTCAGCAAAGATACATACAGTGACAGTTTACTCCACTTGGAGAATCATACGCGTCTGTGCTGGAAAAACTCGTCAAACAAGGGGCCATCAATCTCCCTCAGATCCGAACACCACCACAGTTTGATCCCTCACACGCTATCCCTGCGTGGTATAGGGAAAATGACTTCTGCCACTACCACCGTGTTAAAGTTCATGACACGAGCAACTGTAAAACCCTTAAAAACATAATCCAAGACATGTTGGAAAAGGGTGACCTCATCCTCGACAATCCTAATGCCCCTCCTAATCAGGGTATCGATATCTTCAAACAACCATTCCCTAATCATCCATCAACTCAAAACAACGTCTAGACCTTGACTGACAATACCCATGAACATAATATTCGAACAGTCAATACGGTCTCGCCCCTCATTCCTAACCAACCTCTAGAGGTGAGTTCATCCATTAGTCCATCACATATGGACGAACCTCTTTCTCTGGTTAGTTCTCCTTCAACTTCTCTCATTTTGGAGGATGCCTCGACCTTACCAGTACCGCCAGTTTCACCATCTTCCTTCTTGCTGCCCATGGAAGACCCAACCTTTCCTACTCCTCGACCACAAGTGGAGGGCACTATCATCCCTACCCTTTACCTGCTTGAGGAGTTTCATTCTCTAGTTTCTTCTCCACCCAGGGAAGAACCTATCTCTCCTTCATCTCCAACCAAACATGAACCTGTCACGACTTCACCATGCTTTGGGGCCAAAACTACCATACCTTCAGTCCCACAACCGTCGACATCTTCTCAAGAGCCCAAACTTCATCCCGCATCTTCTTAGCCATTTTCTTGACTAGTGGAGAGACTCGAACTTCTCCCTTCTAGGAAAGTGGAACATCAGGGATTGTGGGACCATCTCACAGCTCTTCAACAAGCCTGGGCCCTCTCATCTCATGCTGCTAATCCTCCCATGGCAGAACCTCCTAAGACTATCAACAAAAATCAGATTTCTGCCTCTAGACCATCTACATCTCCATCAACCTCATCAAAACCAAAACCCTCATCTACTTCGCCTAAACCTATCAAGTCGCTTGGCGTTTGCCCCGTCTCCAACCTCACTCATCCACAAGTGAAGGTGGACTTAAACTAGACTTCAACCAATAGTAGTCTTCAACCCAAATCACAAAAGACTGCCAAACCATAGAGGCGAACGCCTCCTCTTCCGTCATTATTGCCCTCCATTTTGGGCCTGCATCCTTCAACCTTAACCAGAATCCTTCCCACTTCAACCTCTAATCAAAACCAGTTGCCTCCTTTTCTTCCTTTACCTACCACTAGCCTACCCTCTCCCAAAAGGGTGGTACCTCTCATGAAGAGTGTACCATCTCTGCCTATCATCGCACCATCAACCCAGAAGGTGGTACGAAAGCCTCCTCCAACTTCGCCCAAGCAAAAGTCACCGACATCGCATACATCAATGAGCACGGACCCTTTAGTGGGCTCATACTCTTTAATCTTACAATGACTTTTGCAAACTTCTAGCATAACTCTTCCACCCATCAAGCCTTTCCAACCTCTCGGGTCTAAACCCTCCTGGTTCGACGACACAAAGATTTATTTATATCATCGTACACCAGGACATGACACCGAAACTTGCTGTGCCCTTAAGGCTGTCATTCGCCGTTATCTGGAGAAAGACACTCTTCTCTTTGAGGACACTTTTGACCGACCTCTGACTCCTTCTGATAACCTTTCTACCTCTTCAAACCCATCTACATCTCATCAACTGATTACAACTCCTTCTTCACCTTCACCTCCCATATTTGAAATCAATGCCATTTACATCACCACTAGGTCACAAAAGGACAAGGCAAAAGAAAAAGCCACCATTCCTTGGACCTACCCTTTTGTCAATCCACCTCAACCACCTAAACCGAAGATTTCTATCCTTGGCGCGCCTAAACCCTCCTCTTCTTCTTCTACCGGACCAATCCATGACTCCATGTTGAAACAGCTTCACCAGACGCCTGTGAAGATGTCCCTCTATGATCTCATCCAAACCTCACCCCAACATCGTCAGGCCCTCATCCAAGCCCTGCAGGCAGCGGAGGTCCAACCCGAGGACCCCGAACCACTTACTGCCCTTGTCCACTCCTTAACCCCTGTTGCCTCCATCACATTCAGCGATTCTGAGATTCCTACATCTAACATAGAAGATCAGGATGCTTCCCTCTTCATCACTACCTATATCGATCAGACACGCATTAAACGCATTATGATTGATGGGGGCGCTAACATCAACATCATCTCCACCCATGCCTTTGATCAGTTGGCTCTTCCCAAGAATTACATCTCCAAAACTGACGCAATCTTGCGCTCTTTCAATGACACTACTGCCACGACCATTGGCACAGTCATCCTTCATATTCGCGTTGGTCCACGTACAGTCCTAGAGCTCTTCTACATCATGCCATGGCCTACCCTGGATTCATGCCATGGCCTGTGTCCCCTCCACCCTGCACCGTTGTGTGAAATTTGAGCATGACGGACAAGTCCACACCATTCCTGCTGACCCTTCACCTTTCAAAACATGCAACACCACCTACCGTCCAAACGATGTCCTCATCCCTATCAAGCCATTAACCCCGACACTGCCTCCATCTGCGGAAGCTTTGACCAGTTTACAACAGGCGGTCGCCCTTACACCTCCCCTTCAAGTGATGACCACAGATCCCATGGAAGACGTCTTCTAGAGACTTTCATTGGGAGAGTATCGCTTGTTTTCTTTAGACATGTTCCAAACTCCACAAGAGTATGGATGCCTTCATCACAGCCCCAGCTACGACCATCGGATAGGGATAATCATACCTTATGGTCCCCCTCACCTCCGCACTAACCTCATCTATGGGGGGCTTAATCAAGCTCCTACTGACGGTAATCCTCTTTCTTCACCTCAACCTTTCACATCAGACTTTTCCTTTCTTAGCAACCCCACTTTTGCACACACTTACCTTTACAGGTGTGCATGGAAGGGTTTTGGTTTTGGACGCTATGAGCAAGGCTCCCATCAGCCTATCCAACCACTCAATGATGATGACACCAAGAAATGATATGGTCTGGGATATCACGACCCTACTCAAGACCCTTTAGACCTTTGTCCTGAACCAATCATTGACCAATCTCCTCCACACTCGCTTGTTTCGCCCCCTTCACCTATGGAGTCAGTGGTTTCCATTCCTCCTAGTTTTTTTTTCATAAACACCATCCGCCTGGACCCCTTGACTTATTAGCTCAATGGGGTGTCCAATTCTCTCCCTCTCATTTTTCCCAGCATGATTGAAGATGAGTCGGCAACTATTCACACTGTTCACTGCATTGACGATGACGCCATTCTTTCTTACATGGGTGCTGACGATTCTTTCATCCAGTGCTTCCTCCCTTCTGAGACCCAGGTTATGTTAAATGAATCAACCATTGACATCAACCTTCCTTCTTCTGATGTTCCTTATGTCTTAAATATTGGCCAATCTTTAGACGCTCAGGAGCAGCTTGACTATACCCATTTCCTCTCTGACCAAAGGAAGGCCTTTGCTTGGACTTACAGTGATATGCCTGGCATCGACCCCACCATCGTTACCCATAACATTGTCACCAAACTAGAGGCTAAGCCTGTCGGGCAAAAGCTTCAAAAGATGCATCCTCGCATTGCCCTTCTTGTCAAAGAAGAGCTTCAACGCCTCCTTTCTGTCTCCTTCATCCAACCGATCGATTATCCACAGTGGGTCTCTAACATCATCCCAGTCACCAAGGCAACTAGGGGGATTCAGATCTGCACGGACTATCGTGACCTTAACTTAGCCTATCCTAAAGACGACTTTCCTCTTCCTAACATTGACCAACTTGTTGATCTTACGGCCGCCCATAAGATGCTATCTCTTATAGACGAGTTTTCAGGATACAATCAAAACCTAATTGCTCTGGAAGATCACCACAAGACTACTTTCATTACCCCATGGGGGACTTTCTGCTATCGAGTCATGCCTTTTGGCTTGAAGAACGCAGGTGCCACTTATCAGTGTGCCATGACTTACATTTTCCACGATCTCCTTCACAAAATCATGGAGGACTATGTGGATGACCTGCTCGGCAAGTCCAAACTTCGCCGTGACCATCTGACCATTCTCAAAATCATCTTTTCTCATCTTCTTCAATACAATGTTCGTCTTAACCCCAAGAAATGTGTCTTTGGGGTCCTCTCTGGCAAGCTTCTCGGCTTCATCGTTTCCTTCCATGGCATCGAGATAGATCCCACCAAGATTCACGTTATCCTCAAAATGCCTCCCCCGACCAATCTCAAGCAGCTTCGCAGTTTGCAAGGCAAGCTCCAGTCCATTCGTTGTTTCATCTCGCAGCTTTCTGACCGCTGCCAACCTTTTCATCATCTCCTTAAGAAGGACGTCTCTTTTACATGGGATAAGGACTGTCAAGAGGCTTTTGAAGCCCTAAAATGCTATCTGGTCTCTCCACCAGTCCTCATTCCACCTAAAGATGACCAACCCTTCTACCTTTATATCTCAGCCACTCATCATTCGTTAGGTGCCATGATCACGCACCGAGACAAGCATCACCGTGAGCAAGCAGTCTATTATATCAGCCGAACACTGGTCAACTATGAAACTCGGTATACCCATATCGAGAAACTCTATTTGGCATTAGTCTTTGCTGCTACTAAGCTTTGCCACTATCTTCTTAGTCACAAAACCTTTGTCATCACCCACACTGACCCTCTCAAGTACATGCACTCCAAGCCATATCAGAATCAACGTATGGCTCGGTGGCTCATGCTGCTTGCTGAGTTCGATCTCGAATTCATCCAGCAGAAATCTATCAAGGGGCAAACCATCGCTAATCAACTAGCAGATGCCCCTCTTCCTGACAATCAACCTTCGCAGTGTGAATTCCCTGATGAGTCTATCGCTACGCTTTCCTTCGACGACACCACCTATCAGATGACTATGTTCTTTGACGGTTCCAAATGTCAACTAGGTGGGGGTGCTGGGGTTATTCTCATCCCACTCGAAGGGGAGCCCATGCCTTTGTCTTTTAAACTCGACTTTGATTGTACCAATAATATGGCCGAATACGAGGCCTTAATTTTGGGACTTCAGACTGACCTCTCTCTCAGCATCAAGTCCATCAACATCTTCGGTGACTCGCAACTCGTCGTCAATCAGGTCAACGGTTCATACCTTTGTAAAAATGAAATTTTGCAAAGGTATAAAAACCGTGCTGACATTCTCCTTGCATCTTTTGATCATTACCTTCTGCAGACTGTTCCTCAATCCATGAATAAGTTTGCTGACACCATGGCTTCTCTCACTTCGCATATCCCATCTTCCTCATCTGCATCTAAACTTTTTGTCACGGTGCGTCGTGTGTCATTGCCTTCATATATCTCTTCTCACATTCATCATGTCAACACTATAGACCCTAGCCCACAAGATGCTTGGTATAAGCAACTTGTAGACTTCTTATCTCTCTTTGTCATTCCTCCTAACCTCTCTAGTAATGCACGATGAGCTTTTATCAAGCGTACCGCTCGCTATACCATGCTAGGGGGTCTTCTCTATAAGTGAGGCTTCGACGGCCTCCTTGTTCGCTGTCTCACCTCCACTGAAGCATCTCAAGCCATTCAACAAGTCCATGATGGGATTTGTGGCAGACATTTCAGTGGGAATTCAGTTGCCAAGCGCATCCTTCGTTTGGGCTATTATTGGCCTACCCTTCATCAAGACTGTAGCGACTATGTTCGGCGTTGCATCAAGTGTCAGCAGCACTCTAACTTGCTTCATCTTCCTAGTCACACCTCACAAATTGCTCAGGATTTCTGGCCTTTTTCTCAGTGGGGTTTAGATCTCATCGGTGAGGTTAACCCTCATTCGTCTCTTCGTCGTCAATCCATCATCACAGCCACTGAATATTTCACCAAGTGGGTGGAAGCCATTCCTCTCGTCTCCACAAAAGCCGACAAGATCGTCAACTTCATCACCACCCATATCATCTGTCGTTTCGGTGTCCCTCATAAAATCATCACTGATAACGGCAAGTCCTTTAAAAATAAAACTGTCCAAACACTATGCGACTCATTCAGCATCAAACTCAGTTTTTCTTCGCCTTACTACCCACAAGCAAATGGGCAGGCCGAGGCTTCCAACAAAATTCTCACCAAAATTCTCATGAAAGTGGTCAGTGATACAGGCAGGGATTGGCACATTCACATTCCCTTCGCTTTGTGGGCTTACCGCACTAGCATTCGAACCTCTACGGGTGCTACCCCTTTTTCTCTCGTGTACAGAACAGAGGTTGTCTTACCTCTTGAAGTACAGATCCCGTCTCTCTGCATTTCTCTACATGATATTCTTTCCAACGATGACTTTCGTCAAGATCGCTTAGCTCAACTTGAGTTACTTGACGAACGCCATCTTGCTGCCCTTAATCATCTCCATGTCTATCAACATCGCATCAAGCGCACCTATGGCAAAAATCTGTGAGAACAAGATTTCAACATCAGAGACCTCGTCCTCAAAGAGAATCAACACGTGACCAATATGGAATGAAGTAAATGAGGCAAGTTTGCTCCTAATTGGCTCGGACCTTTTATTATCACGCACAAGTATGGATCAGGGACTTATCGTCTGTCTTCTCTTGAAGGACGCCCAGAACCTGAGCCTCTTAATGCGTTGCATCTGCGACCGTTCTACTGCTAGTCGAGTATTCGTCCACTTGACACTTAACTTGAGCTCATCCCTTGAGCAATCCCCGTCCTCTTAATCCTACTTCTTTTCAACCCTATTCCTCTTAACCATTCCTATAACCCTTTTATGCTGTATGGATGCTTTTGTCCTCATAAAAGGGAGGCCTTGACCTTCTATAATCTTGTCCATGACTCACATTTTTATCAAAATAAATCAAGATGTCACAATATCCATGGTCACTATATCAATATCAATATCAAAAAGCAGACTGCTCCCTCGAAGGACAACTGTACTATCATTGCTGTAATTAATAGACTGCTCCCTCGAAGGATAGCTATTCAAAAGCCCTTATAGTAAACAAAAATCTAGACCACTCCCTTGAAGGATGGCTATGTCTAATCTGGCAATAAACGACACTATTTTAGAAGCTTCCCGCATTGATCAGCTTCACAATTGACCACCAAGCAAATGACATCTCTATGCAGGCTTCCCGCATTGATCAGTCTGCACCCCAAAAAAAAAAAAAAAAAAAAAAAAGAATGAGTCATGGACTTGACTTATAGTTGTCTCAGGGTCTCCTATAAAAAGGGGCATAGTTATCTCTGCTCTTAAAACGGGTTACCCTCTTTCCTCCTCCTATCACTTGCTCAAGGGACTTTGAGCTCACTTTAATGTCAAAGTGATTCGATTACCGCTCTAACATAACTATGGTCAACGACGTCACGCATGAATGGGGCTTTTGGTTCTCATAACCCCTATCTATGCTATCTTTTTGGTCCTTGTCAATGAAAGAGCAATATGCTTTTCACTTCTTCTGCTCTTTGGTCACATTCACCTTCATCACTTGTCAATCAACTCACCTCAACTCTCTTTTCAGACCACTCCCGTAGCCTATTCACCCAAGTTTCTATGGACACCAATACACATGGAAACTATCGACCCGCCGCAATTTATGTTCAGCATAAACCAATACTTGCTGAAGCATAAATAGACCTCAATTCATTTTTAGCATACATCCATCACGAATATGGAATATTGCTAGGGATGAAAGACCTCTCGATCGATGTTGCAGAATACACCATTTGGAAAAGGCTGCAACATCTCTTCTCCTCATCATTTCATCATAACCCAAACCAATCTATCAACCATTTTGACCACCTGTCTACTACTTCGACCCTTTATCTGAACTACATTGGCCTGAAGCCCTATGACCGAGGCTATGTAGGCAGCACTTAGATGACACGATTGTCTTTTGGGGTTAGCTCGGCCACATCCTTTCGTCCATTCCTCCCCTCGCCCACCAACCATTGGAGATCATACCTCTCTCCTCCAACCTCGACCATTTCCAAGACACTGTTGCCTTGGTTGTTTTTGCATGTATGCTATCTCATGACTGGTTAGCAGAATTGTGCACAGACCTTTTTTGACCCTCACAAGTATAGGATTGCAAGCCAGTTGATCCACACTACTTGTGACTTTTTCATGTTTCTAGGAGCACTTCCTGAGCCCGGGATACCTAGAACGCGACGACCCATTTGGAGCTTCAGCTTAGATTGAGTGACCCGATCAGCAGATGACTAAATGCTAGGACCCAGTTACTTTAATTTTGGCACTCCTCGACCCTTGACCTGTGACACTTTGACCTAACCATCTCGTGTAGTGGTATGTGCGCAATCACACCTTTTGCAGCGTTCACCCTCACCCCTTTTTCATCCACTCTTTGTCAAATCAGCACCCGATTCTCGGTTCCCTTCCCTCGACTCCTACTTTGAGGGGGAATACCTCATCCATAATCAGGGCAATCCATTTCCTGTTTTTGTCTTGTAGTTCATTCGAATAACCAACAAGACAAAATCAACCTTATCCCACACCTGGGGCAATCACTCCTATTTTTGTCTTGCAGTTCGTCCAGAACAACCAACATGACAAAAAGGGGCAAATGTAGACACTAAAATCGTGTCAACTCCCCTGGTCATCCCCCATTTTATTCCTCTTCTCCTATTCAACCCTTGTCGATCACTTTTTCCACTAGCCTTGACCTTGGCAGCATGTAACAATGAGCGCAGAGCTAAATCTAGACTTTATCCCCATTGTGCATCTGCCAACGACGGTCGTTACCCGGCTGATGTCGCTGACATCGGTCACTTATCAGCCGATGTCGGCAATCCTGCCGACGTCGATCACCTTACCGTTATCCGTTATCAGTTATCATTCGGTTCCCAATCGGTTTTCCGAACGGTTATCGAACCGTCTCTCGAACCGTCCCTCGCCTTCATCAGCGTCCGCTAATCAATCCCGAAGGCTAATCGATCAACTAATCAATCAATCAATCGACCCACGAACTCAGACATTCACAAAACTCTGGCGATCAATCAACTCTGGCATTCAACCAATCTACATTCGCTTCGATCAACTTACGGCAACGCTTCAACAACTTCAATCATGGCTTTTATCATGTTTTTTGACAGGGAAGTATTTACTCTATTTGTTTTATTTCTCGCTGGTTATTTATTTGTTTGTTGTTTCTATTTCTATCATCTCAGATCTTCAGACCGTAGACCTGAGCCCTGAGTCCCTTCCTTATATCTCTGCCCACCATCCCAGTCTATAACTCTGTCCAGACTCGACCAAAACCCCCAGACCCTATCCAGACTCGACATTACCTTGATTAGACCTTGTTCAGACCCTGTCCAGACCCTGTCCCGACCCTATCCAAACCCTGTCCCGACCTTGACCAGACCCTATCTCGATTCTCCCAGACCTTCTGCAACTCGTCCAGACTCTGTCCAGAACTTGCCCTGACCGACGCCGGTCACTACCCTGACTGATGCCGGCACTTTAACCGATGCCGGCACCACAGAGACCGACATCAGCGACTGCACATAACATTTTACTTCATTATCAGGTATGCATTTTATTTTCTGTCCTTTATTTCTGTCATTTTATCTTCCATTTTATCTACTTTAGTTCAATATTCTGCTTTTTTATCAGTGGGTTGATATCCTTCTAGGAAGTCTTCATAGTTCTGGGATCGGGCGTTCGCCTGACAGCCCACCATATCTTTGACTAACGTTTTTTCATGTTTCAGTCTCTTTTCTTCGCAGGTGTCATTCTTCCACAGCCAAAGAGGAGAATCTTCCAACGTCTGATTTCGGTGCGCACAACTTTATCAGGTATCTTCTAGCCTTGACCATTTCTTTTAGTTTCTTATTTCTTCTTTGAATGTAGAAAGCAACTTTGCATAGAAACAATTATGTGTGACTTAAAATATTAATATTGTTGATCTTGTTGTGTTGGTTGATCTTTCTGACATTGAGTGGTGGCATGATAGATATCATGCACTTTTAATATCTAGTTATATCCAATTAACCTTTGAATAATGGTTACTATTGTGTGATTCATTGTTACATATTTATAGACATGATATTTATATTCCATGTGTTAGATATGTTACATTCCTTTATTAACATATACATTACTGTGATGACATACTCTCCATATGTTAACACAATTATACATGATGTTTTTTTTATATATGAAATTATAGATCAAACTATTTTTTGAGATAATTGACTTACAAGAAACATATCTCATCTCAAAAGTGGGGAAACCCAATGGACTTATCTTAGAGATATATGCCTCTATCAACACAAAATAAGATCAGACTATATATTTTACAGATTCATAATAGTATAGATATCAAATGATTTGAGTTACATGACATATATTGGTACATCGGTAAACATTATGGGGCATATTTCATGCATAAGAACTCACTTTAAGGAGCTTGATTACAAACTGATAAACACTTGTGTACTTATGCATTGGATTATATACACAATTTAAAATAATAGGAATTATGTTTATCCACATACACATACAATTAAGATATAGGTTCTCATATTCAACATATATATGCACAAAATTCTATATCAATTAGTAAAAATTTTAGGGGCATGATATTGGTTCATTCATCTATACACACTTTTAGATTAATAAGGCATGGAATTATTTCATGCACATATACAATAATACAGTTTATAATTTAAATTAAAAAATGGTTGTCATTCCTCTTCACAATTATTTCAATTGGGGTCATGATGGAGGGATGAACATTGGTCATTATATTTTGATCATGTGTTTATTATACATTGAGTGAAATTGAGCAAAACTATACAATTAAATATATGGTGATGATTTGGGAATGAACAATGTTCATTATCTTTTGATCTTGCATTTATTTTATATGGACTAAACTTGAGTGAACTTGAAACAAGCCATATAATTGAATCTATAATCCATATCTAGTGGTAATTTAGTGTTTACTTTTAGTGAACCCATCATGTGTGTCTCTTTTATTTTATGCATAGTTATTTAAGTTAGTACATTTTTAAACGTATCTTCAAATTTATGATCATTTAGGAATGTTATCTTCCCAACCTAAGGGGTTGCATAGTTACATAAATTTTGGGAATAGTCACCCCAACTCCCTATGTGCTTTAGCAAGGAAGAATATTTTTTCCATGGTTCAACAAGAGGAACCTATCTCCAAGTGATTCAACAAAAATCAACCTTATTTAATGATTTAACAATGAATCATAATATCAAAAAATTGGAATGGAAATATGGTTTTCCTTAACATATTTCAAATTTCAAATTTAAAGTTCAGATTTCAAATATTTGAATCTATGGACATTGACTACTACATTATTTTTCATTGTTTTTCCTATTAATTGACCTACAAAATTGGAGTTTTCTAACAAATATAAAATGTGTTTTACACATTGAGGTATATATTTTCCTTTTACTCTATAAATTCCATTACTATAATAAAATGGGGGAATTTTTAGATATTTAAATATTATATTAATAACCTGATAATGACAAGTTTAAAATACATTTACTACACATGCCTTTCATACACAAATATGGTCCTAACCCACCATTCTCTCACATATACATGTTACCTTATGAGTATGATCCTTTTGTTCTACTATTACACACCTATAGGTACCTAATTATCTTGTTCAAAACTACATACTATCTTACATAGGCATTTCCATACATTTAGTTCAGTCCTCCTATGCATGGGTTATTAATGTCATCTTGGCTTAGTATCTCTAGCTAATTTTGACCTTATCCAAATGGTACCGATCCTCTCCCATCAATGAATGATTTTTTACAATAAAAAATATCTTTAGGGTTAACCCATCTACCTAGTGTGTAAGCAATGTGATAAATTACCTAGTCAGACTCATATATATACAAATAAAGGCCTCACCTAATAAAGGACATGTAACTTATCTACTACACATATATGCACTATTATACATTGATAAAAAATGTCATATTATTCTAAATTTTTAAATTAATCTCAAGAGAAGTCAAAATCCAAGTCTAAAGCATACCAAATCCAAGCCAAAGTGAGCATTGTCAAATACCAAATCTAAATCATTAGATACATTCATATAGTAAAGCAGTAAAATTGCATAGTCATAGTAGGTGGGATAATTATGTATGGCTTGATTTCCCTCCTTAGAGTATCAGATATGTAGGAAGCAATGAATCATTAATGGATATAATTTGGGTTAGATAGTGCCATTACATTTTCTTATTTTATGAAGGTTTATAGCCCTTATAAGCAAACCTAGGGTTTCAAAGTGAATATGGATAATTTCTCGATTCATGCACATCATTGGGATTTGACATTGCACATGCATAGATTTCATAGACAAGAGAAGGTAATCATATATTCATAGACCTCATTTTCATCATAATTCACTACCTAACAAATTAGGTCAGTAATGATAACTGATATCGACTCAGATCTTTTGAAATTGACTTTGTGTAGATTAAAACATTGTTATTGAAGTGGATGAATCATAGGCTTAATTTAGTCTATTTTTCACTACCAAAATATAGTCACCATAATAAAATCAACCAAAAAAGATAATTACTCATCCATTGTTGTGTTTAATATATTTATCTATGCCACTTGTCAAATCAATTTAGTCTATTCAAGATTATATATTTTATTTCATGATATTATTCCATATTTATTAATCATTATTAAATACTTTTTTCTATCCTACGAGAGTTTATAAAAATACATTAGGGTAAAAAACTAGGTTCTTTCTAGATATGGGAAATAGATTAGACCAATTATGTATTTATATAGAAATATTTGGGTTAATTTTCACACCACATAAATGAAAAACGTATGACCCGACCCATCAATAAAATTTGAATTTTAAAATGCATTATTTTTACAATGGATTACATCCACCAATTTTGGATGTCTACATGATTTTGAAGTAGTTTGAGTTCTAAAAACTCGTATAAAATATAATAACTTTGATATTATCATCAAGGGACATTATAGGTATGATAATAACTAGGATAGGCACAAACTATGGATTTTTTGTACGAGAATAATAAAAAATCAGGAAGTTCAGGACCATAGAGGACAAGTAGATAAAAGAGAAGGGTGTGTAAGAACTGTATGCATGGGCACAATCATATAAGGTGAAGATAGGTCAATATTTACATTTATAAGTGTCAAATAAAAGTTTTAGTGTCTAAAAATTTCCTTTTATTTTAGTATTAAAATAAAAAAATGCTAGATTAATATGATAAAGACACATACCTTAGTATAGATACCTAAATTATGTAGAAACCTTATTTGTATAGTAATTTTATTTGACTTTGTATGTATAGGTTTGTTTTAGCCTATTTTTTATTAAAGGTAATAATATTCTAGATAATATTTAAAATTGAAATGCATTTCAAATATTATGATATTACATTAAAGCATACATATAAATATAGAATACTGAAGTTGATTATACTAGTTTGACAAGTGGAAAATTCTAAATATGTAAAGTAATAAAGAGATCAAGAAACATATATTATATAATTGAATTAATGACTTGATTTATTATGGAAGTGAAAAAACATAAACATCATGCCACTGTTTTCTTTTGATTTTAGAACTGATTCATTATTTGTGTTGGGTTGGTTTTATAAATATGGGTCAATATCACTATTTGACATTGACTTATCTGTCAGTAATAACCTATGCATAAGTAAGGAACCATGACTATATGGTCACATATTCCTATCTCTATTTTTTATTTTTTCAATCCTTAACCTTGATGATGTATGCAAATCCATAAATCAGTATCCTTTGCCTTGAAATCCTAGGTGTGCTAGTGAGGGATAGGAACCTAAAAAATGGAAAAAAGGTTAGTGGGATTATTTTTCCCCAATCACCCCTATTTTATGATTAATAATTACCTATGAATCCAATACTTTGAGGATGAAATTAAATCCACACATAGTTCTACCACCTAGTGTGATTGTGTAATTGCACTCCTTCGCTATATGTAGGAAAATAAAAATTACACTTTGATACTTAATTTTTTTTTTTTTACTTGGATTTAGAGTGATTCATAACTATATTATGAGTGTTCATATTTAAATTTTTTAAAATTGGGAAGAATAGTTAAATTTTTATCAATGTGTAATAGTGTATAGATATGTCTAAGATAAGTGGCAAGCCCCTTTTGAATGAGACATTGATTTTTTTATATATGGATACAATTAAATAATTTATCAAGCCACCAACATGCTAGGATAATGGACCAACCATAAGGATGGGTTTTATTTAATAAAATAGTCATTGCTAGGACTGGGTCAGTATTGACTAGATTAGGTCAATAATGACTGGAGATACTAACTAAATCTGGTGGAACCAACATGAGTAGAGGGAAATAGAATATAGTAAGATTCTTGTAGGCGTATAAATATAGAAAGGAAGGGTTGACTCATAATATATTAGTAAATTGTGAGAGAATGGTGAATTAAGACCTTGTTTGAGTGCCTAACTCATGTGTGGTGAATGTGTGTCAAGCTTGTCATTTTAAAGTACCATAAAACATATTTTAGTATTAAAACATAACACCATTTTATTTTAATAATGATATTTATAGAGTAAAAGGATAATATGTACCTAAGTGTGTACAACACATTTTATCTTTAGTATGAATCTTCAATTATGTTAGTCATTTAATAGAAAATCTTAAAATCAGGTGTAATCAATGTCCATAGATTCATTATTTTAATGTGAAATGGAAATTTATAAAATTTTGAAATAAAAAGTGTTAGAGTACACTTCTGTGTTGGTGAAAACTATGTTACAATTAAAAATTGTTGTAGATGATGAATTTGTGTTGAAACATTGGATAACTTATGTTTCCTTAATTAAGCATATGGATAGTTGGGGTGATCTTGACCTAGATTTTTATAACTATGCAAAATCTTGGGATGGAAAGATAACATGCACCAACCCTCATAAATGTGGGTAAAATCACATAATGTACTAGATCAAATTACTACACATGGAAATGAGAGAACCATCATGCCATGTTTGCTCAAATGAATAACTACATAGGTAAATTAGAGAACCATCAAACTAGGTTCCATCAAATGAAGTGAATCAACCACTATATATGGCTTATAGATTTATTTTTTTAATTTATGACTCATGTTCTCTCCATGTAAACAAAAAAGATTGATTGAAATGGAATGATCAATGTTCATTCCCCCATCATGAAGATAGTTTTGATTGTGTAGTTTCACTCAATCTAGAATAAAATGCATGATCAAAAGATAATGGAGAATTCCCATACCCTCAACATGGATATATATCTGATAAGTGTGAAGTGGAATGATAATAATTTTATAACCAACTGTAAATTATGATTTTGTGTATGTGTGCATGAACTAATATCATTTCCTCTAAATCTGAGCCAATTGATATAGAATGATATGTACTTATATAGTGAATTTGAGAAACCATATCTAAAATGTATGCATATATGGAAACCTTTAATCTTTTTTCCTATAAATTGTGCCCATATGCCTATACACATGCACCCAAGTGTGTATGAATATATTCTCAAGTGTATATAAATTGAGTACCTATGCATGGCATATGCCCCTATAATCTATACTAATGTGTTAATATTTGTCATGTATCTAAGCCATCTTATATATAAGCCATCTAAATCTCTAAAATTTGTATTTTATCTAATTTTATGCTCATGAAGGCTTAAATCTCACAATCCCACTATAATTCCCCCTTTTGAGGTGAGAAATGTATCTAGTAAGTTACTCATCTAAAAGCAACAGTTAATTGTTTCTTATCATGTATAAAAATATCATCATGTAATATCATTTGATCATGTGGATAATATATCATCATATTAATGTATATGTCACTCAAGGAATGTTTGTAACATATGTAATGAATGGCATGTAAGTGTCATTTTTTAACCCTAATAATGTAGATTGTGGGGGTTTTAGGGTTAAGAATATAAAAAAGAATGAGCACATGGGTGATAAACAGATCTATACAGGGCAATTAATTACAAAAATTAGATAAAACATATATTGAATTTATTATGCTAAGATATGATAAAAATGGAAATTATAGTTGTACTAGATATTACAATGATAATGAAAAAAATTACTTAGCTAGTTCTAAAGCTAACACAAATCTAGATCTAGAATGAGTAGGATGCGGACTCGAAGAATATTGTAGAAAAATCACCAAATTCTAGATTTAATGCCTCTGTAGCCTCAGATACTTAAATTAGCCTTAGATGGATGCATTGACATTAGTTTTTAGGTTAAACATAGGTGTAATCTATGGAATACCTTCTATAATAGGATGTGACCACCTAGATGCTTCTATATTTTTCATCACCTTCTCTCTGGTGCATTATGATCTAGGTCATGGATTATCACTCCTTGTCAAATAGTAAAAACCTAGATTTTCAACCTCATAGTGGTTGTTTGAAAAAAAATGTTAGTGGGACCATGGTGTTGAGCTTACCCAAAGACACCTCTATCAATGAGCATTACTTACATAGCTAATACTTTGAATAAGGCCTCAGACTTATGTGGTTCTCCCCTACATGTTGGATTGTTTGTGAATAATGCAATGTGTGGAAAGAAATTATAATAATGACCTAGCTTTTAACTTGGGAAATAGGGTTCTTGGAATAATCCTGTAGTACATTAGAATTATTCATGTGTTTTTCCTATGACTTATATGAAACTAGGAGAAAATAGAAATATGTTTCTTTGTTGAGTGTATGATTGAATGCTTTTGATACATTTCCTTAGTCTATGCTAAGTATAGGTTGGGAATGAATGAGGGTTGATCTTGTATTTATACCAATCACTTTGGAGAAATAACTCACATTAAGTTACTTAGGATGACAATTAAGATACATTTAATTTACAAATTAGATCACTTTAGGTCACTGGACACTTGAGTCAAATAAGGACACATACATCAACACAAATGTTTGTCTAGGATGCAAGTGTTGAGGGAGTAGGAAAATAGGTACAATGTTAGAACTTGTAGAGGCATAAGATAATTAGGTTTTATGCATTCTAGGTAAGATACAAGTATTGGGTCATCACCATAAGATTGGTCAAACTAAGATATAGGCCAAGAGGTAAAAGAGAGAGTAGATGAGAGACTTGCATAAGCAAAATAGGTCTAGAATTCAGAATAATTATTAGGTTTTAATTTTACCAAGCGTACAAGACCGATGTTCTATATAATTTATAAATAGCATATACATCCCCTCCTTTAATATAGTAATGAAATTGCTAGTTTAAAGGAAAATTAATACATACATGGGTGTGTATAACACCCCTTGTCTTTTCTTAAGTCCATCTTGAGTGCTTTGTTGGTGGTTGAACTATAACTAAGAGCATGTTATAATATATAATTAATGCATATAATATAAAATTGAAAGTATTTAAAATGATCAATATTGAAATAAGAAGGTTTAGGAGTACACCTATGTATTGATGCAAATGCCTTGCCTATTGTTAACTTGATTCGAAATATGTATCATTATAAATCAATAGAAATGAGATTAGGACAAATGTATAAATTTAGCAAGTGAATATATATATATATATATATATATATATATATATATATATATATATATATATATATATATATATATATATATATATATATATATATATATATATATATATATATATGAGGGTCCATCCCCCAACCTTAGAACAAAGATGAAATGCCACCTAGTAGTTGAGACTACATCTACCATACAACCCAATCATACTTATAACTTAGTGAGTGTGAGTGAACCAAGTCAAATCACACTATCAAATTGGTGAGGTTGGATGATACAATCAGTTCCAAACTAAAATCTTGGCAAGATTGAGTGATTTAATCATTTCAATCAACTATTGATTGTAGTAGATTGGTTCAATATAGTTCATAAAAGTCTTAAGTTGGTGGGTGTTGATAGTCCCTGAAGTATTCTAAAACTAAAACTAATCTGATTTTATAATAGTAGGTGCACATTCCATAGAATATGCACGTTAGATATGTTTAATGTTGAAACTATTTATAACCATGATATGTATAAAAAAACCTACCACAAATGTAAATTTGAATCACGTAATTGTGTGCTTTGGCCAATTCCAAAACTATGTAAGTGTTAATAACATACTTCCAAATCATGTACCCACTATATATGGATAAATTTAAAAATTGATATAAGTGCCAATATGGAGAACATGTTTCCAAATCATGCCCCCACTATAATTTGGTTATGTTGAATATTTATTAAGTGTGGAGAACATGTTTCCAACACATGCCCCCATTGTATAGCTAAAACTGTGTGTGTGTGGAAGCCATGTCTCTTTGGCATGACGCTACTAAATTTTCAACTATAAACTTATGTAATCAATGACTCTATGACATGCCTCCACTGCTATACACCTTTTGAGGTGAGGGAATAATATAAACTAGTAGTTAGCTCACCTCAAAAGGATAAGATAAGCATATAACTATGAATGAACCATGTATCATACATGTGAAAATGACTAGGTAAATGTATCATTGAAGTACATATAATGTGATCACATGAATTCATAATATGCATGATGAAAATCATGGCAACATCTAGATAGTAATAGTGTTAGTTAAATAAATAAATCAAGCACACACATAAGATCACTCAAAAGTAAGTCAAAAGGCAAAGGTCTAAGAAGAATAAAAACAAGGTACATGTTGAAATACCACACAATCTAATGGACATGCCTTAGTCAAATCTCCATAAAATCTATAATGACATATTCAAATGTCTATACAATAAGTATTGACATATTCAAATGTCAAAGAATCAAACAAAGCCATAGGAGCCACAAATAATGGAGCATATTCAAATGCTTAATACACAATACAATAGCAATGCAAGACACTTAAAGATTTTCATAAAGGTAATCAAAATAAACCAAATTAAGCATATCAAATTATCCCATGGATCTATTGCTTTAGTTAAAAAAATCAAGTACAAAACATATTAATTACACTGTAAAATATATAAGAATGCATAAAGTAACATGTAATTATATATATGAGATCAAACATGATAATTTAAAGTGACCATAGAATGATATAACCTAGATGTATAGTGATCATAGAGGTGGATGCCCCCAATATCTTGTTGATGTGAGTAGAGGGAAAACCCAACATCCAAGAGTGCATAGGTCATGTATCTGTGTATGCTTGTATCACACTCAAATATAATCATGAAGCACATGTGTATGTATAATTAATTGATATTTTATCCATCAACATGGAACTAACATGTATAATTAACTAATATGGTATCCATCAACATGGAACTAAAACATAAATTCCAAGGAGGCAATATATTATGTAGATGCCAAAAATATTTCTAGATTTTTCATTTCTTTTATTGTTTTGGTGTTTTAGGAATATTTGAAGTTTTGTAACCTTAAGTTGGATATTTGACATTGCTTTCATCATTTTTTGATAAGTTTAAATGGTACATAAAATGTTCCTCCTTATATTTTACATGTACAATAGAATATCTGATGCTATCATTTGGAATATGTATTAATTTACCTTCATGAGAAAAAGAAATACCTTGCTGATTTAGATAAATTTTAGCTTCCATTTGATAAAATCAAAGAGTGCTTAGTGTAAATTCATATGAAAATGTGGTAGGCATAAAACAACTCTTATTTAAATTAGTTTCAAACCACAAGAAATTTTTAGTGTTATGTGTCCTAAGGAGTTTCTCCAATTGACCATTTTTTGAAAGTATTGTAGATTAAATCCAACATGTTGAAATCATCTTATATTTCAAGTAGCTTTTGTTTCTATATGATCAATATGGTTATTCCAAAAATAAGAAGCACCCATGAATAAGGTGATTATTAAATTTTATTGGCTTGGATGTCATTTGATTTGTTTACGTTGAATCCCTTGGTGTACATTATATGTCATTTACAATTATGAATCCTTTTTGAATGATCATGTAAAGAGTTATTACTTATTTTTTGTTTCTATTGATAAACATGTTATGTATTTGATCCTTTTTAACAATCATCAAATGTAATCATTTGGTCATCGATAAGGTCTTGGATCTTATGCTTCAAGGTAAAACATTTATTTGTAGAATTCCCTAGTCCTTAGTGATAATAACAATAAACATTCATGCCATATCCTTTGGGTAAAGGTCTAATCTTATTGACCTCTATAGGATGAGGCAGAGATATGAGATGACATTTCATAAGTTGTAGGAGTAGTGAAACAGGAGACTTGAGTAAAGGTGTATATTATCTTCATGGTACATTGGATAAAACAATTTGCTTAGGTTTTTGTAATAGTGTATCAGTTGATGTTGTGTTATTTGTATGAGATATGGGATGAGTTATACCCTGCTCATGTTTTCCCAACCCTTGTCCCTTGTATCCATATTCTTCCAAATATCAAAGGCCAAAATGAGGTTTATAGGATTGTGACATAGTATCATTTATTTCTTGCACCATTGTATGATGTTTGAAAGGATTAGTATCCATTGGACATGTGTAAATGAATCCCTAATGGATAAATTTTAAGTAGACATGTAAAGTATATGGAACCATAAACATTTCACGTATCTAAGGCTATCCCAATAATATATTATAGTTTGCATCATTTGGCATAATTTAACACAAAGTAGGTAATGTATAGGGACCCACAATAATGTTTAATGTTATTTATCCCAATACTTCTCATGAAATATTATCAAATCCCTTGACATTTATATTAGATGGTGTCAAATTTGAAGGTCCAATTCTAGTTAAGAATATAAAACTAGTGTTGGAAATGTTGAGCCCTAAAATATTATCCACAAGAACTCATTTTACTATTTCATTACAAACACATGCTTGGATATAGAGTGGTAAAAAAATATTTATAATATGTTTAGGTGGTAGATCCTCTTTTTTAAAGGATATATTATGCCTGGTACCTTTAGTGGAGTTTTACATGAAGGCCACATTTGGTGATTTGACATTATGTGACATAATTGTTGTATGTAATGTTCTCACAAAAATAACCTTGTAAAGTGGTGACTTGTCTAACAAGTCTAATAGTGATATTTTATATATGGATTCATTATATGTCTATGACTTCTAGTATATGCTCATGATGGTTTTATTGATTGTGAGAGGGAAATTTTATTTTTGAAGGTGAGTCTTGATAAATGATATTCGTTGAGGACAACTCTTTACAATCAAAGGTAATAATGTTCTTGTTGCATGTTAGATTTTTCATAATATCTATGAAATTAGCCAATCTTGTATCACTTGGTAATTGGGTATTACATAATGCATCATATATGATATCTTTATAGGTAGTAGAGTGATTTAGAAGTTTGAATATTGAAATATTAGGATACATGTCACCTGAGTTATCAATAATGCCATTTTTCATGAGTTTACGATTAGACAATATTTTCTCTATCTTGTTCCTTTTACTAATAGATTTTACAAAGTAATTTAAATATTAAAATGCCATAAAAATTATAAATTGGACCCTAAAATAGGTGATTGATGTATCCATAATTTACATATTGATAAGAAAAAGAAATATGATTCTTTGTAAATTTTATTTTATTTTTAAATCATAAACCAATATTTTGTTCATAAAATAAGAAACCCTAAGGCAACTAAGGTTTACATAGCAAAGATTGGGTTTACCAAATGTTTAACCCTAAAAATTTTAATTATGGGGGATCTAAGATTAAGAATATATAAATGAATAAGCACAATGGCAAGAAACATTTCTATAGTAGGCCAATTAATTATAAAACTAAGATAGAACATTTACTAAATTTATTATGTTGAGATATGCTAAAAATGGAAAGTATAGCTATGCTACATATTGCAATGATAATTAAAACAAGTACTTAGCTAGTTTTGATGCTAATATAAACTTGTATCTTAAATGGGTAGGAAGTAGACTAGAAACGTATTCTAGAAAAGTTGCCAAATTCTATATTTAGTGTCTATATAGCCTCAAATACTAGTGCTAGCCTTAGATAGCTACGTTGATGTTAGTATTTGGGTTAAACATAGGTATATTATATAGAATACCTACTAGAATAAGATTTGACCACCTATATGCTTATGTATTTTTCATCACCTTCACTCTAGTGCATATATATTTGCGTCATGGACTATAACACCTTGTCAAATAACAAAACCCTAGTTCTTCATCCTCATAATGGTTAAGGGTAAAAATCAATTAGTGGGCACATTGTGTCGATCAACCCCAAATACCCATCTATCAATGAGTGATATTTACATATCCGATATAATAAATAGGGTCTCAAACTTATGTAGTTCTACCCTTCGTGTTAGATTATGTGTGAATCATGCAATATGTGGAAAGCAAGTACAACAATAATCTAGCTTGTAAATTGTCAAATCAAGATCTTGAGATGCTCCTTTAGTAGTTTATAATTATGTATGTATTATTCCTATGACTGATATGAAAATAGGATAAAATAGGAAAGCTTTGATTTATCGAGTGCTTGATTGAATGATTTTGATAGGTTACCTTGGTTTGAGCTATGTGTGCATTGGGAATGAATGCAGGTTGATATTATATTTATACCAATCCCTTTGGAGAAATAAATTGCATTAAAATTCCTAGGTTGACCATTAGGATGCATTTAATTTGAAAATTAGATGAATTTAGGGCACTAGACGCTTGTGTCAGAGTAGGAAACCTCCATCGATGTAGGTGTCTATCTAGGACATAAGTGCCAATGGAGCATGGAAATAGGTATAGGCTTAGAACATTTAGAAACAAAAGATAATTAGGTTTTAAGCATTATGGGAAAGATAAAAGGCCTAGGTCATCAACATAAGCCTAGTTATACTAAGAGATAGGCCAATGGGCACAAAAGAGAGCAGATACGAGACTTGTGAAAGTAGGAAAGGTCTAAAACTAAGAGGAACAACCTAGGTCTAAGTTTTTCTAAGTGTACAAGACTGATGTGTTATATAATTTACAAATAGTATCTACAGTCATGTATATATAGATGTATCAATGAAGCATGCAATATAATTATTTATTAATAATAATATGTCATAAAAGTACATTATATAGATCATGGTAGTAATTGATGTCAAACAAATCAACAAGTACAAGTGTTAATGTCACACATAAGACCAAGGACCACATACAAGGGACATAAAATGTCAAAAAAAAACAATGCTAATAGCCACAGATAAGGGGATGTGAAATGAGGCAAAAAAGGATCATCAGGGATGTCACATCAAATAATTTGCAGGGGCCATACATAATATTTAAGCATAAAGTAGCCTATCATGTAAAGGGATATAACAAAAATAGAGCATAAAACATGGAAACTAGTCTATACCATTTATGTGTATCATTATGGACTTAGATTCAAAGTGGAATAATGCCTCCCAATATAAATGGCATGATTGTGACTATTGGTGTTATCTTCCTTAAGTGAAGCTTTTGTTCCCTGACTAGATTCAAGAAATCATTCTTAAACCCAAACTTCATGCAATGAGGATGTTGACACTAGGGATTGTTGTGAAGGTGGGGGTCGTAGTGATTGTTTGAGAGACACTACTCAAAGAAGAGATAATGTGGTTAAACAACATGATCTTGATGTTATTTTGGGCCAATCATGACTTCATGGCTATTTTTTAAATCACATTATTATGATTAATGATTTATTATTGATTTTTACTATCATATTTAATTCATTATTATCTTCTTACATGTTTAATTTATCATTTCAATCAAATTTAATTAAAAATTTATAATTTGACTAATTTAATTTTTATAAATAGTGTTACAATTGACATTCACATTATAATTATCCATATAATAATTATAATTTTATAATATGCAAATATTATTTTATTATTAATATGATTAAATAATTTTAATTAAATATTAATTAGTATAACTTAAAATTAATTAACTAAAAACTATTAATTATTTTAAATAATTAAAATAATTGAATTCAGACTTAACTTGAATTTTAAGTTGACCTAATGTTAAAATCAATGTCGCATTCAAATCCTCCTTTAAGTCAAACCGAATTTCCATAAAGTTGGACCTAATGTCACAATTAAATTTGGACCTAATATCACACTTAAAGTTAGACCTAGTGTTGCAGGTAAAGTTGGAAATAATGTTCCACTTAAAGATAGACCTAGTGTCACACTTAAAATCACCTTGGTAACATAATTAAAGTCACCATAGTGATGGAATTAAAGTGCATTCTAGGAGAGTAATAAGTTTGAATTTAGTGAAATATTTAAAGTCACCAAACAACATTGACAATATTGGGAGTGGTGATGTCAGTAGTGTGACCCTTAAATCATCTCCAATGTCACCTCAACATCACACAGTTTACCTTGACAAGTGACATTTGGGTGACTTAGGAGCTGAATTTAGGGTGAAATTATCTTAAAAGTGAATTTATGCAATTTAAATTTTACATTAAAGATAGACTAAATATGCATGCCTGACTTTACAAGTGAATTTACTAATGAAATTTAGCCTTCAAAGATTTTCTTTCAAAATTTTCTTTTTGTGTAACTTAAAGGAGACTTTAAGGTGACTTATATTATACTATAATTCCATATAATTTAAATTTTAAATGGATTTATGGAATGTGAACCTTAGTTTGTTAAATGATATGACTAAAATAAATCATGATAGAAATATTTTATGCAAGAATTGACCTAATTTGATATTTTTAAAAATACCAATGAATGATACAAATAAGTACATAGCTAGAAAATGACTAAGTGGGATGATGTAGAGGCTAAAAAATGGCATATAAGTTGACTAGGGTGTCATAAATAGGATCAAGGTGTCAAAATTACTCTTAGACACTAGTGCACTACCTTAGACACTAGCATGATACAAATAATTACTTAGAAAATGACTAAGAGGGATGATCTAGAGGCTAAAAACTAGCATAAAAGTTGACCAGGGTGTCATAAATAGGATCAAGATGTTAGAATTCCTCTTGAATAGTAGAATGGTGTGCTAGTGTCCAAGATAGTGCACTAGTGTCCCACTCAAAATATCTATAAATGATTTTTGGGTTTTTTCATAATGAGAACTATTCTAGTTCTGGTCCAAACTTAAAGTCTATGTGATTAGTACTTTTTATTGTACCACTATTTTACTAAAAAAACCCATGGTTTTCATGCTTATAAGGGTTTGAAAGAACACCATGATAAAAATGGGTTAGTGGGTATAATTTTTTTGATGTTTTATCCACACCTCTATGTGGGCACACTTCTTACATACCAATACTCAAAAAAGAGGTCAAGCCTGATGTAGTTCCTCACCTAAGTGTTTGGTGCAAGTGTAAGTAAATGCTAGTATGAGTGTCAGTTTAAGTGCTTTGAATGAGGCTTCTGACTAGAAATCTATATATTTTGAGCTTAGGGTGGATTTAGATGACTATATGTATAATTAGGGTAGAATAGGGATCAATGACCCTGAATTTTCACCACTTGTTTTGAGCTTGTCTATGTATTTTGTGTCTAATTTACATCTAGTGGATAAAGGGCCAAAAGCCATGTATTTATACTAATCTAGTGCTTGTATGGAGTGTGAAATAGGTCTAGGATAACCCTAGGTGTATTATGAATTGAAAACATAGATTTTGGGGTTGATATTAGGCAAGGGACACTTATGTAGTCTCTTGGTCATAAGCGTAGTGTGCTAGTGTCCAAAGAACTATTCTAAAGTCCAAGTGATATAACCTATGGCATTAGAGGTTTGGATCCATAGGGGAAGGTCTAAGATTGATCTTGGGATGTCTAGGGATGTGTAATACCCACACAAAAGTTGGATAAGGGTCGAAAGAGGCCATAAGATAGATCTAGGGCTAAGCAAGGGATAAGTGGTCTCAAATGACACTCATTACAATCAAGTGACATTTTATATGACTAAATTTGGCCTCCTTTTATTCCATAAATGTCATAAAGTATAATTACTAGGATAAATAAAAAATAAGAACACCTAGACTTACCTATAAGGCAAAGCAAGTGAATCTAGGTTTGACTGTGTGAAATGCATTCCATTATATATACTACAAATGAAACATGAAGGAATTATCCCTTACTTAAGAAATATGAAAATCAAAGATAAAACTAAGTAAAGAGATAAGAGAGAGAGAGGAAAGGAATGAATACACCTTGTTTGGTACATGAACTAATTCAAACACTTGGTGACATCTTATATGCATAGATAGTGATCAAATGGTTAAAAAATTAGATTGAGCAGATGGATTACTCAATACCCATATGTGGGTGGTTCAATAACTCAATCCAATTTTGATTCCATCATTGCCCACCCCTATTCGGTAGATTGTACACTATAAATAACTTGGATTGGATTGATGGTTTGTCCAACCCTCCTATGTAGGTGGCTCAAGAACTCAAGCAGGACATGAATCCATAATTTCCTACCCATGTGAAATAGATGCATTTGTGAATAAAACTATATGATGTAGCTAAAATTGTGTAGGATGGATCTGGGGCCACTTGGAAACTCTAAAATGTAAAATGTCTAAAGGGCCTTTTAGGTACTTGAGAATGTAGCTCAAGGACTAAAGTTAAATGCCAATAACTACAAATAGAATAAGGCATCAATCTGAAGCGAAACCTAGTTAAAATGGTGTCTAAAGTATGTAATGGAGTTATCATTACATCTGAGATGAGCTAGTGCAAAACTAATCATGTGAAAATAATGTGCCACACACATGTCCCCAATTTTGATATCTATGCATATGGATTCTAAATTGAGTTGTATAAATTTATTTCTATGTATATCTTAAACTCTAATAGGAGTGATCATGCTACACATGATGACCCCAATTTGAGCAAACTTGGTATGATTATGTGCAAAACTAAGCATAAAATGATCAAATCTTATTACTTGTGCCTGAAACTATGCAAATTCAAGCTATAACTACTGTGTTCCTATACCAAATATGTATTTTACTTTTTTGGGGGCTATTAGATAGTAGCGTAGTTCCTTGGATAATAGTGCACTGTGATAGTGTCTTCTATGTTGTGATTGTGTCCTTTATGTTATTTTTATACCAAACTAACTTTGATCTTTGTATGACTATTATCCAATATGTTTTCCTAATTTTCAGCTCTATAATTTCATGTTTATGTGCTGAAAATTATACTCTGAGTGAACTCAAATGCCCTACTCTATATGACAAGCCAATCAATGCCCCCTCTTTTGAGGGGAGTTATTTTATTTGTGAAATAACTATCCTCAAAATAAAATCTTCTCATGATGTGTGTTAGGTTGAAAACATATGGTATATGCATGATAAACTAATATAATGTGTATACATGACATCAAAATGTAATTTAATCTAATCATAAGTTGGTAACGTATGATGTATGTTAGATATAACATTCACAAGGTTGTCAAGATAGATACAACAATGTAAGCATGTGTATGAACTGCATAATCTAAGAATAATCTATGTCAACTATGTTGGGGGGGATGGGGCATGATGTCTATTAAGGCACCAAAGGAAGAAGGGGAGATGCATGAGGTCCGTCATGGGATCAAAAACTGGGTTTAAATTTTACAAGAAAGAGACAAGTGTCATGGCCATGACACACACATGAAAACATATGTACAAACACATGAGGCATACAAAGTAGGCCAAGGGGCCAAAATATAAGGGACATGGACATATGTCACTAAATCTAAGAAATTAAATACATAAAGGGACATGTTCAAATGTTTATATACATAAATACCAAGCAAGTTGTCTTAGAGCCACATAGAAGGACATGCTCAAATCTCCACATACACAATCAAAAAATCACGCACAAGGATATGGGCACATATCCAAATCATACATATAATGAAATGAAGTGGCATAGAGCCATTGAACAATGGCATATTCAAATTCCTTCCAATAGATGTAGAAATAGGAATACATAATCAAGTCTATATTATGAAATCTAGAAATAAAAGTATGCATGAACATGTGGTACAAATTTGTATAAGAGCAAATATGTACATAAACTATGTCAATAGAAGCATCATTCAGCAAAAAATCTAAGTAGTTTAGAATGATATAACTTGGTAAAGTGGAAGTTGTGTATAATATGCCCCCAATGGGTGAATGTATCAATGCTAAATCTATGTATCTATGCATGTGTCCCCATTGGGTAGATAATAGTAACTCTAGGTCTATGTGAAGGACCTGAATCCTGTAATAATCTACAAACAATCAAAGAGAATAAGTGAAGCATGTATGTATGATAAAAATAACTATACTAAGATAGCTAGCATATGTAGTACCTATCAAGTATAAATAATATAAACATGGATATGCAAATTATTTATTTTTTTGTGTTTTTGAGAAATATGTGAATGTTTTTATGTTTTGAACATATTATATTTTTTTGTGTTTTATAAGTATATAATCTATGTATAAGCAACATAAAAATGAAACTATATCCAAAGAGAAAGAATAAAGGAACTATGTACAAGTAAGGAGGAACATACTAACCAATGAGTCTTTCAAGAGACTCACTATCAAGGTGTCATGTGCTAAAAGGAGGAATGGTAAGCCCTTGTGAAATGTGATGGATGTGTTATGATGGAGTTGAGATGTCGTGTTAATCAAAGTATTTTTCATTGTCATTATCTTGGATATCATAATAATCTACATTGTTTCACTCATCATTATCATCTTGATTTTGAACCAATGGAATACTAGTTTTGACTTATGTTATATCTTAATGAGCATAGGGAGTTACCTCATACTATGGAATTGACCTTTTTGAATTATGCTTTGAAATATTTTCTATTACTATTCCTTTTGAAACTATGCTTATTATAGGCACATGGTACTTTGAAGGCTCTTTTATTAGAAATCCTCTTTTGAGAATGCTTGTTGGCTTAGACTAATTCTAAATGTGCTACTTAAATTCTTGCTCTTTTTGTAACATTACTTATGTATCTAAACCTTTTAACTTGCTAAATTATATCTGTGAATGATTTTCCTTAGTATGTTCCATGAATCCCAAACCTTGTTGACCGACATTATCAACTGCTAGAATAGGAGTAGTGATGCCTTGGGTATGTTTTCCTAACCCTTGACCTTGATAATAAAATTGTTGTAGATATTTATGACCAAACCATATTGTTTTGAAAGTGAGACCTCATTTTGGAGAGGCATATTTCTATCCTTTAATTTATTTACATATGCTTGTTATATCGTTTCTTATTCTATTTTTTTATGTGAATCTTTTGTTGTTCTAAGTCATGATTGGGTAACCACTTTTGTACTATTTATAAATTTGACCCTTTTTAAATATGTTCCTATATCACTATGGATTTATTAACTAATTTATCTTGTATAGGGTCCTCATTAGTAATTATTTGTTGTATATACTTTTTCAATGCCAAACATGAAATTGTGTGATGTCAATGCATTTGATGGTATGCATAATAATATTTGGATCTCGTTATGGATATAGAGGAGGTAGGTTGATCAACTTAGATATAATCATTTGCCTTAAAATCTCACTTAAATTTCTATTTTATCTTTGAGTAATTTTCAAATCACTAGTTGTAGATGCACTTTGTTGTGATTTATTATTTTGATGTGTAACATTATTTTCCAAAAATTGAATAGGTGAAGATGCATATACATGATTTACACTAGTGTGCCCTGGAGCATTTTATCTTGTAATCTAATTTTCCAATGTTTTAATATTTTCATGTAATAGTTTATTATGATTTTACAATTTTGAAATTGGCATGCTCAAATTGATAATTTGATCCCTTAGAGTCTCACAAGTGCAAACCCTAATTGCTTCTTATTGAACATGTAGACACACATCCTGTAGAGAAGAGGTAGAGACATGCATAAGTTGAGTATGGGAATTAGTCAAAATAGTATAAGTTGCTTCATCTCATGCATGAGTGATAACATGGACCTAGTTAGAGGGAAAATAGCTATCACCCTCATGGAGACAAGGAAGAGAATTTTTTATTGTGCATAATATATGCCATTGAAACTTGAAAGATGGTTGTTAGGGTATTTAATCTATAGATTAAATCAAATAAAATATATTGTAACTAATATAGGACAATATGTACATATATGTGCATATCTTATTTGAATTGATTCTAAATGAAAGGACATAAACATGAAAATGAAACTATCAAACTTTATATTAGAAAGTGATAAACATCTTATGTCATTATTATAATGACTAGATAAAAATAAAAATCATAAAATATAAGAATATAAAAATTTAAGTGTAAGTTCTAGAAGGCTAGAAACATAAACCCTAAAAGTAGTCTAGGGTTAGGGTCGTTGTACTATTTAAAGTAAGTCAGGGTCATGAAATGATTTAAATTTTTTATGGATTTGTGGATTGTAAACCTTAGGTTGTTAAAGGGTTTGAATATGGTGAATCAGGGTAGAAATATTCATTAAATATAATTTCTAGTTTGTGAAAGAATTGACCTAATATGATATTTCTAAAAATAATAATGAATGATACAAATAAGTAATTATCTATAAATTGATTGAGATAGATGATTTAGAGGCTAAAAATTGGCACAAAATGTGATCAAGGAATTGCAAATAGGAGCTAGGTGTCATAATTCCTCTTGGATAGTAGTGCAATTCCCTGGATAATAGTGTAGTGTGTTAGTGTCTCAATAAAAATACCTAAATATATTTTTTGGGTTTTGTAGAATAGGCCATATTTTATTTCTAGTCCAAATTTCAAATCTTTTCAATCAATATTTTTTCTATATATATATATATATATATATAATACTTATAAATCCCTAAGTTTTCATGTTTATAAGGGTTTGAATGAAAACCATGAGAAAAAAGGGGTTAGTGGGTCTAATGTTCTATACATGTGATCCATATCCCTATGTGGGCATGCTTCCTACATATGAATAATTTGAGGAGGGATCAAGCCTGATGTAGTTCTCCCACCTAAGTGCGAGGTGAAAATGTAAGGGAATGCTAGTATGAGTGCCAACTTAAGTGATTTGAATGAGTTTTGAGACTAGAAATTTGTATATTCTAAGCTTAGGATGGTTATAGATGAATATATAAAGAAGTAAGGTAAAATAGGGATCAATGACCTTGATTATGCACCACTTGTTCTGAGCTTGTTTGTGTATTTTGCTTCTGATTTCTATCTAGTGGATAAAGGGATAAAAGCCATGAATTTATATTGAACTGGTGCTTATGAAGAGTGTGAAATATGTATACAATAACCATGGGTGTATTAGGATTTGAAAACATATCTGTTGGGGCTGAAATTAGGTAAAGGACACTAGTGTAGTCCCTTGGTCATTAGTGTAGTGTGCTAGTGTCCAATGAACCGTGCTAGTGTCTAGATGACAAAATTTGGTGCACTAGGGGAAGGTTTGGGATTTATTTTGGGATGTCTACAGATGTGTAATACCTACATGAAATATGGATAAGGGTTGAAAGAGGACCTAAGTTATGTCTAGGGTGAAGCTAGGTATGGGTGGTCTCAAGCGACATTCATTACATTCAAGTGATATTTTATATCACTACACCAATTTAAAATAATCAAAATGTTGTAGCTCTTGAAATTTTTTAATTTTACATTATGTAGAACAAGATATAACCCTACGAATAAAGGCATCCCACCTCAGATTTGTATGAAATCTTACATAAAATACCACATTATTAACCTTTGTGTGTGTGGGGGGGGGGAGGGGAGTGGGTGGGGTGGGGGGGGAGAGAGAGAGACGTGGGTGGGGAGAGGGGGGGAGGGAGAGAGGTTAATATATATAAAGCATACCTAATTAATATTCTTAAACCATTGTAATAAATGATTAAATGAGGTTTTAGAATGACATCTTGAATATTAGAAAATTTGGAGATAGTTGTCAAAATATGACATTAAAAATCAAGGTTATTGTACTAAACAACAAGATTCTTAAAAACACATAGAAAATAGAGGACCTTATCCAAACTATCAAGTTTCATTTTTAGGTACCAAAACTAAAGTGTGTAGGTTTTAAGAAATTAAAAGAAGATAAAGTTATTTTGTACAAATGTGTATGTTAGATATATGAATCTTAAAACCTTGCTAAGTTTTGTAAGACTTTATATTGATCACTCTGAAATAACACTTGTCTTTACCTTAAATAGGTAAGTAGACTTGAAAATAATAAGAAAAATAACTTGTTTTAGAGTTTTTTTTATACTAAAGAGTAGTGGGGATTCTTTGGTATTTATCAAGCTCCTCAACAGTGTATAATATCAAAAACAATACTTCAATAATTTTAGTAATTCATCAGTGAAATAAAATAGTACAATACAATGTGTGTCTAATATAATATTTAGTGTTATAGTGAATATTGTCTATATGCTTACTTGATTTCTCTAAAATACTTGTAAATGATCAATATATATTTGTGACATTGAATGTTATATGTGTTTTCAAATGTGTAAATGTACTAAAATGCTTGTGAATTTGTAGATTACTTGAATTGAAATTAGAATTATAATGACATGCAAATCCATATCAAATGGTTAAAACGGTAAATAATATGGGACAAAAAAGTATAGTTACACTCTAATTAACTGAGATCACACACAACTCAAAAAATATTCTTGATGTGTTTATAAGAGATACAGTACAAAACAAAAAAAATAAGAGGAAAGAAAAAAAATGAAGACATAACTAAAAAGTTACAAAATATACCAATAATACTTAAACCAATAACAGAAGGATTATAAAATTTAACAACTAATAAATGAGTGGAGGCCATTTTTGAGTGTTTAAAACTTGCAAATCCATTGGCAAGTAGCACTACTAAGAATTCATACTTCTTGTATATGTACCAAACCAAACTATATGTAGTCCCTACCTTATAGGGAACTATATGAATTGATTGAAATAATAATTCTTATCCGACGAATCAATAACATTAAAAAAAAATTATATTTGTAAAGTTTTAATTCAATTTTTACAATTTTTGGACTGAAATAATTATTAAAATTAATTATTTATCATTTTATTGGCTATACAATAATTGTTTCATGTTCTTGTAATATAATTTAAAAAAAAAATTAAAATAATTTTTTTACCACCGACATATGTCCACACATTTATGAATTTGTGTAACTAAAAGATAAATATACATCATGTCTAGGACTTGACCCATAACTTGACCCATAAATTATGCAAGCCGTATAATTAAATTTTGAAATAATTTATTTTAGTTCAACGAATAAAAAAATTATAATGCATATCATTTTATCAATTTTAAAGTTTGACATAAAGTTTTGCAAATAAAAAATAAAATATATGAGTCACATTATATAAATATATAATGATTAGTATTGACAACTCATATATCATTAATTACTATATTTATTGAAATAGAAATATCAAATAACAATTAGCAATTTGCTAGAAATGGTGGAGACATATAATAATAAAATTTTAATACATATTGTATCGAGGGAGTTACTTCGAAAAACCTGGCCCTGTCCTCGCCTCCATTCCTGCTCAGGCATATATTTTATATACTCAGACATATAAGGGACTCAAAAGCATTAAACGTTGTGTTGAATTTATCATGAAAAGACATCCCCAAGTAAGTTAGAGAGAATTCGGGGCCTTCAAAATTAATCGTCTATATTGATTTTTTTAAATGTGAAACCCCTCTACTTACATAGATGGATGCAACATACATCCAAGATAACAATATAGCTAAACCAACGCTTTATATTAACTATTGTTTAATAAAGATCGATTACGCTCTATATTAACTATTGTACAATAAAGATGGATTAGATTATGGACATTTAGCTTTGAAAAACGAAACAAAAATTAATACATCTCAATTATTGGACATGAACATTCCTTAGAATCATATTTTCACGTATTATATATAAAATGTATAGTGTTAATCCATTTATAATATATTTTTGTAAGTAGTAAATACTAATTTCATTTTAAAATTTAAGTTTAGAAAATGTTATTTCTATTAAAAAATAAATTAAAAATTAAAATAAATTGAGTAAAATAAATCATTTTGAATTTTGGGAATGAAACTCAATTTTAAAAAAGATTTTTTTAAGAACAAGTATGAGGTTTCTTAAATTAATAGTATAATATTATATTGTCTATAAATATTATGTTATTATGCTATTTTTTAAATTTGAGTTAAATATTTTACTATTAATTTATAAATATTGTCTATAAATATTAAGAAGCTTAATTAGTAAGTTTAATTATGATATATATTATGATTTATTTGCAGATTACGATTAAATATTATTAATATTGAACAATTTAATTATATGGTAAACAGTCTTAAAAGCATATAATTAACAAATGCATTGTTAAATATTTATCTAAAAACTAGGTCTAACTAATTCGTTTCTCTTCCATTCAATAAAAATTATTTAAAAAACACAATCATGATTTGTGTTCTTTTTTTTTCACTCACACAATATACTTTTGCAAACAATTCTCATCTAAAATCATCTTTAAAACTTTATTTATTTCAATTTCCTATTTATAATATAAAAATAAAGACTAATCACTACAAGATCCTTGTTTATAAAGAAAGTTTTACCACATTAAAAATAATTAAAGGTGCCTCTAACCAAGTGCAACCCACCCCACCAGAATTACGATTTTTATTTATTTTTAATAATTAATTTCGGTTAACGTCCACCTGCGACGAGGGACAAAATTGAGATATTAGCTACCAAAATATTATATTAAGACCCAATTGCATTGATCAGCGTAACATCAGATGCCTTTATGTCTTTAATCATCGTATGTAATCATAGTCCAAGGAATTGCGCCCACACTTTTCACTGTGCTTAAGCTGGCTGCAGAATAAATGTGCCCACTAAATAAAAGTGTCCGTAACTATAAACAATTCATTCGCCCGCAAATAAAATGTTTTAAACGGGACAGATACCCGACAACCCCACGCGGCCTCCGCAAAGACTTTTTTGGCTCTTCTTATGTTCTAGGGTTTTTATGCCTGTTCCAAAACTGGAATAGTGCTCCAACATAAGCACTTTTGTAAAGAAAGAAAAAATGGACGAAATGGAATCGTTTAATTGTTTAACCAGCGTATACATCCAAGATTTCGGAAATCTTTTTGAAAACACCCACTGTGTGTATAATGTGGGCTTTTCCTCGTCAAATGGTACAATGGCAGATCTTAATGTTTTTTATGCAGACTCCCGGAGGCATGCAACAGGTCATGACAATTTTCATGCAGGCTTGTGGAAGGGTGAAAATTCATACGGTGCTATTCCGATCTCCTTGGAGGGTAGTGATACTATTGCCGATAATCTAATGCCAAAGGTGAATAGAGAACTAGGTGTGGCATTCGGAGGAATTGATGGCAAAGCTGTCTGTTCAGAGCGGGGCAGACTTGCAAAGAAACCAGAGGACTCTTTGTCTGATCATGATGAGAGCGACCGTACAGAGGGAGGAGGAATCAATTCGTCGGATGCAGGAAGACTGGCAGCGACAAAAACTATGTTTTCAGAGAGGAAGAGACGCAAGAAACTGAATGAAAGGCTTTATGCCTTGCGCTCGCTGGTTCCTTACATCACTAAGGTCAGTTTTCGTTGAAACCCATCTCTTTTCTTTGCAATTCCTCCACCATTTGTATGATGTATCTGTCGTGACATCCATGGATATGGTTACCCATTTTTACTAATTTAATGGATAGACAATTTCAACCCACAAAGTTTTGAATGCCCTTCTGAAGTTAACTAGTACAGATATCCAAGTGAAATTTTCTGTGATGTATTACTCTTTATGAATTTATCTTAGATTTTTCTATTGAAAGGTTTCACATGTAAAAAAAAAAATCTGCTGACTGGTAACAGATGGTGTCAATCTAACTGAACAATTGCATCAAGGGTAGAAAAATCTTTCGGAAAAAAATATCAGTGTTTTAACTTATATTCAAATTAATGTGATTTTTTTTTAATTTAAAAAAAACACTATTTTATAATTAGTAAATGAGAATTAATTTTAAAGTTAATTGTTTTTTATTAACATCTTCAATTATTACAGTCCTCCTACCCGTAACTACCATTAACTACCATTGTAAAGTGTAATTAAAAGTTTACATGTATTTGACCTGCCATTAATCAGATTGTCGGGTTAATAACTTGTTATTTTTGGATATCCAAACCTCTGAATTAGATGTCACTTTTATTGATGATATATCATTTTTTTGAAAATAATATTATGTTGCAGCTTTCACCGACAATAGCAATTCTTTACAGACTAACCTTTAGTAGGTGCCTTAGATATATGCAAAACATGTGGATAATTTTTATTTTATTTTTTAGATTGTAATTATTTTTTATTTTTTATAAATTATAGAAATATTTTTGACCATAAAATCTTAATTCATATAAAAGAATTTTTTTTTAATCTTTTTTAATCTTTTAATAAGTAGGGTTTGACATCCATCCCAACCTACTAAGAATTTTGTGGCTTTTTTGGGTTTCACAAATCTTCAACTGAGTTGCTATGTCTCTTTCAATTTGCTTGGTCTTTTCAATCTCTCACACACACACACACACAATATAACTTTAAAAATAATAATGCACAGCATCATCCTTACATATAATTAGGAAAGGAAGGTTGATAAAGTTTTAAACACATATAAGCATGAAATAGTTCTTAAAACATATTCTTGCACTAATTTATGGTCATAAAGATTTCCCTTCCTCCTCCTCAATGTAATGGTGACCTATTCTATTTATCCTCTTCCTTATTTCCTTACAGAGTGAAATTAGGTCTGAAAAAAAAATTTAGTGATGTTTATTCACATTTCTTATATAATGTCGAGTGTCTAATTATCATTTTGATGATGTTTAATCTATGCTTACACTTTCCTCTTTCTCAATAAAAAGAACAATTCATAGTTACTTATTTTCATTTTTCTTCTCCTATCCATGTGAAGTAATTTAAGAGTGAGCTATCAAAACTAAAATTGTTAATTGAAATCAAATAATCATACATGCAACAACCCCCTTATCATGTTAATAAACACATTACAATTATTTTCATGTGTAAATTGTATTCATTCTCCCAACTACAATATATTGATATAGAGGAAGGTAGTTAATAATAAGAGGAAAGGTCGTTTTAAGAAGCATATTGAACCATTGAATATGACCTTTCGACCTAGAAAAGATAATTTTTTTGAAGGGACATATTTTTATATTTTCATTATAGTATTATCATTGGCTTTTAACTAGTTTACAATGTCTTTGCAGTGTATCTCATCTACCACTAGAAGAAGTGTATCTTAGTGCTTTGAATGTTTTGTCTTTTTCCTATTATAAAAGGGAAGGGTCCCTTTCAAAACCCTAACTTTACCAAATTTTTGTTTTAAAAAAAAGTTATATAATGAAACAAACATGTTGTGGTAGATTTTTATGCATAAATATCCATACTTCAAACAAGTGATAAAAAAAATCTCATATGAATGATTGAAAATGTCGCATATTATACATTGCTTTCTCTACTTAGATATTATAGGTGGAAACTCTCATCAACAATATCAAATAAAAATATAAAAAATTGAACCTTCAAAAGTGATATATATGCTCAGCTATGCTCCCATTCAATCAGAAATCTATTTTACTTTTTCTTTCAATCATACCATGCTTTACCAATTAATTGACATTAAGTATAAAAATTCAAATGTTGGCACATTAAACTAATTAAAGACTCGATTCTTTATAATTTATTTCCTTTGAAACACATTTAAAGAGTTGTGGCTACATGAAGTCAAATATTTAACAAAAAATAATGGTATTGAAGCCCATCATCTATTCACTATATTGATTTACACTTTAGTCTTATAATTCCAAAGATTTGATGCAATCTCCACAAATAATCTCTCTTACTCTATGAACATAATTTTATTTAATAACTTAAACATTTTTATTAAAAATACGTATAAAAATATAAATTATTTTTATTCATTTTCATTCAATTTCCAACACATAATATTTCATAATAATTATTTATAATTAACATCTCCATTAAAACACACGGTGTAGACAATAGCAATCCATTATATATAACAAATTATAACATCACCATATACATTACTACTATTCATCACTACCTACGTTACTTTACTACTACTTAGTCTTAATCATGTGACGCCCATATATATGGACTAATATTAAAATAATAATAATATATAACAAATAAATTCTCTAACCAAAATTCAATTATTCACACACATTTCTTTGACGAACTCATATATATTAAACTTAGTGTAAAAGGAGTGAATACAAATTTATACAGTGAATACATATTTACATAGTGAAAATATAAATAAATATGAAGAGTTAGGAGTAGATATACGGAATTATGAATTATGTATGGAGTGAATTCAAAGTTAAGAAGTGAATACACATAAATATGAATAATTAAGATTATATAAATGGACATGTGAATTATGTGGGTATTTCAAGTGTTTTCTTCCGTCTGTTACATGGTCAACAGTCAATCTCACCAGCATGATTCATATTTTAGGGATTTGTTTCTGGGCACGTATTTATTGTGTTGAGAGATTCATTTTCTCCCTCAACACAATATTGTGTTGAGATATGAAAGGCTGGTGCAATCCCACCTTAGGTGAACTCCTTATCCTATAAAACTATTGTGCTCCCTCAATGCCAATCCCTTTTAGGATTTCCTATATACTATAAAACTCTTTTATTTGTTTACACTTTCTTGTCCATCCTCTTCAAATTTTTATGGGTTTTCACAATAATTATATGATCCAACTTGTTTGTCATTCCCTAGTAAACACTATGAAAATTTTATAAATTTTTAATCTTCATTTGTGTTATAAAGTTGTGTTATTCCACCATGGCACCATCCTCCTCTACCTTGATTTTCTTCTATTAAAAAATGTGTATTTTATAGGGATGTGTGTTGTTGTCAAGGAATGGGTTCGTATTCTTAAAATTTGGTTGATGAGTTCACTTTTATCTCAATACGTCTTTTTATGTATCTCAACAATATAGTTTTCAAAGAAATTTGCTTTCTCTTCCATTTTATAGAATTTTTCTCAAAGGGAAAATCTTAATGTTTCAATGACAGAAATATTCTCATACACTTATTTTTTGTATAGTTGAATGCATTACCCTTTGATATCACTACTTATTTCACTTATTTACACACCTTTTCTTCTTCGTTGATCTCCTTCTATATTATTTGCATGGGTTGTAAGAATTTTTTGTTGGTGTAATATTTAATGTGCATCTATATTTAATTTATCTCAGTTAACTTTTGTACTAAGTATGTTTTGATACACTTATGTAGGCACAAGATAGGACAACGATAAGCATTTAATGTTATGTATTAGTGTGCCACCTTAAGTGAGCCAAGCACATGTGCATATTATGTGGCCAACAAGTAAAGGGGAACAAGCACTTAATTTTTTTATATATACCTTTCATCTTCTTTGTACATGCAATAATTTTGAATGATTGGTAGTGTTGAATGCCTAATGCCCAGTGTTTTATAATTCCTTCAAATACAATCTTTATCCTTTTTCAATCTTATTTTATAGAGTAAACTGATACTAGGATAGTATCTTGGGCTATTAAAGATTTTATTCAATAGTTTATCTTTATTACATGGAACCAGAGCCTTCCCATATCTGATTTCAAAGGCATCACATTCCATGATATCATCCTCTCTTAAGTTGGCCATATTTTCCATTGCAGTCATTCATATCTATGTTTCTCATTATTTTACTTATGCAAGGGTATGCAAAATAGATTCTTTGAGGATCAAGGTTGGCCCAAGCAAGATCACCATAGATTTCATCACAATGCTTATTCCTTCTTTAGTTGGCAAGGAATCCAACATAACCTAAATTTTTACCTCAAGTTTCATGCTTTCTATAATTTCAAGAGAGTCAATAATGGTAGTAGCTACAAGTTCACCTTATCGTCTTTAGCCTCATTTTCATTGGCTAGGACTTTGAACTCTATGTATTTATTTATTAATAAGTACATGGTATAAAACTATCTTAGTTGTAAATTCTCTTTAATTCGAATTCCATTACATGTTCAACATACATCTTGGTCATGCAAACCTTTACACTTACTTGTCTTAGGTCTAGAATTTGATAAAGCTTTTAATTTTTTTTGTCTGGTTTCACTAGTGGAGACCTGTATATTTTCAATGACACCTTTCATAACTCGCACCTTCATGAAGTTTATTTTTCTTCTAAAAATCATCCCTAACACACTAAGGATCAGGTTATCCATCTTCAATGAATAATAAGGAATGAAACATGAAAATATAGAAAAATAATCCAAAAGAAAACTTACGTAAAATAAATTGAGAGAGCTAATTTGAAAACATAAAAAAACAATTAGGCAAAGATAGCTGATAATGGAATCAAAATAATGCAAGTCATAATGTGATCATAATAAAGAAAGTCATAAATATAACAAATTAGGCAAGGAGTGACATTTAAAAAAAATTGTGTATAGGGATTTTCTTTATGGCACCTTCCCAATTCAATTAGAAATTAATGGTTTGTGGTCTAATAAAATAAAATCTAGTTGGGCAGTGACATCTTGCATGCCAAAAATGTGAAAAGATAACATGTGTTGATTGACAAGCACTACATGGTCAAAAGTTTTAAGAACATTATGAGATCCATGCAAAAAATTAAAAAATATAACATGTAAACCAAGGTTTGAGACTTAATGAACAATGCTAAAATAGAGGGTCAACAACCACCAATGGTTTTTAAAGCAAAACTAGGCTTCATGTTTTTCCATGCATAAATGTTTTGATACGGTGAACTATTTATCCTTAAGGGACTTGACCATATTCAATTCACCACAAATGAGCCATTTGGACAAAGGAAAACTATCAACTAACCATCACCATAATGATCCTCTTTTTGGCCCATCATTAGGTGTATAGATATTTATGATACACATAGAACTACCATCAATGTCAAACATGACCCATATCACTTTATGTTATGTGTCTTTTCCAAATATAATAGCTAAATGTGAATTTTTTGGATGAATACAAATAATGGCCCACCTGAAAATCCTCGTGTGAGGTGGAGTATTGCATGACATCAAATAAAATAAATTTTAGAAAACCATGCAGAGGAAATTGTGTAACCCTTTTAATTTAGGAAGTACTTAAATCTATTTTAATTAAACTATTAAAATAAAAATACTAATTTGTACTAATCTGATATATAAATATAATCAAATATAGTAAACTTAAAAATTTGTAGAATTTAAAAATTCACTACAAAAAGTAAATAATGATAGGGTTAGAGAGCGTCCCTTAAAATAAATATACACTACTCTCTAGATCTAGACATATCTATCTGTATAGGTTGAGGAAGAGTGGTTACATTGCATTCTAGGATCCTTTGCAACAAAACATGAGGATGTGATGTTAATCTTGAGGATTGTCTCCTCAGTGGAGCTTGTAGTTGAATCTTTTAAAGTGAATGTGATATAACATTGACTATAACTTATGATTCATTCTTGATTTTATTTGGTTTCATCTTATAATTTGGCTTGCTTTTAAACTTGACATTTAAAGTAGAAGGAACATTTGAGACATAGTAGATCTTATTAAAAGTAACCAATTTAACTTCATTTTCTTTGACTATATGTCAAAGTTCATCAAAGGATTTAAACTTATCAAACATGATGGACTCTTGAAGGGGAGAAAACAAGCTTTGTGTAAAAATATCTTCAATATCATTATTAGTGATTTGATTTTTCATTTTGGCAAGCATAGTCTTGTACTTTAGCACATATTCACTGATTGTTTAATTACAAAATTGTTTGATATTTAAAATTTTCAAGCATAGGATAATTTTTCCCCAATGTTGATAGAAAAGTGTGTCAATAACTGATTTTTCAAAGGATTAAAAGTCTTTACTGATTGAAGAGAATATCATAAAAGCAAATAAGATAATATTCTTTGATACTTCTTAGAAAATTATTTGTCAACAATTTATCATTATCTTCACAATCTAGACAAGTTGCATGGATGGCACACAAATGTTGTTCAAAATCACATTTTCCTTCATAAAGTGGAAACATAGGAGCCACAAAGGCAACTAGTAATCGATAAATGTAATTTAGGGTGCCAAAGGATTATGTAACATGGAACATGGAAGGGTTAGGATGAGAAATGGATTTCCCACTATGGACCAACTAAGCTTGTAATGTAATAATGGTACACTCTAGAGTAGCATTTGAATAGGTAATGGGTGGAGTTTAAGTGGAATGATTCGACATAGGAATGAATATATTATGGATACTAGGGGATTATCCCAAACAAAGAGATGGTGTTATGGAAGTATAAATTGGAATAGATGCTATATTAGAAGTAGTAACATTGGAAGTAGGATATTTGGCAAGCTGAAAATACAACTCTTGTGGTATAAATGTGGCTAACTTAGCATGATGGTCTATTTTTTCTACTAGAATAATAATAATGACTTTATTCACCTTATTGGGGTTCTCTTGGATACTTTGGTGAGATTAAAATAATTATTTTACTTGATCTTGATCTACTCTATTCATCTCATTAGGATCAATATGAGTTTCTTGTTCATTATCATAGTCCTTTTAATTACTTCCATTATCAAATGCAATATGAAAATCATCTATAGGATCCCAAAGAATTTCAACAATAGGATTTTGAGAGATGTATTGACTTGTAATTGTACAAAAAACCAAAGGGAGTTAGATATGTGAAATAGATATACCACTTAATCTAGCACTACATATTATAGGCATACAATATAATGAATCAATTAATTTTAATGACTATGAATATAATATAATGTAAGTAAAAAAATACTAATGACTATGAATATAATACAAGTAAAAATATAGGTATAAGGGTGATCTAGGCAAGAGTTTAAATAACATTTATGCTCTCAAATATACTTTCTCATTTGTTGATAAGTGATAACCTAATCTTTCAAAGCATTAACTATAGAATTAAAACTATGAATATATCCCACTAACCTTGGTTTTGAGAGTATAGTGAGAGTAAATTCCCTAGGTGATATGCTTATCTCAGGTGCACCACAAATTAGACAAACAAAATATAATTTCTATTGGTGTAAACAAGAGACCCTTGGAATTTTTGATATATCGAGAGGTATGGGGAAACTAAACTTTGTGTTTAGTAGATTATTATGACTATGAGTATTTGGGTAAACAACTAACACTAGGATATCTATAATTAAAATAACATGTATCCCTTCATGATAGTCACTAAGTAGTTTGAAAACTATTAGAAGAGAGTTTCAAAAACAAACAAAAGTAATAAAATTTAAAGTGAAAAATAAAGGTAAAATATTTTTTAACTAAAAAATAAAGGAAATTTCAACATGAGGTTGAAATAAAGAGCTTCTATGTTGGAATGATCCAAAGTGACAAGACAATTTATTAAGTGTTGGATTATTCAAGGTCATAGAAATTGAATTATTTTGTGTCAAATATTATCCAAGGTCCAAGGCTATTTTATTTTAATGTCGGGAATTTATAAAAATTTGAAATAAATCATATCCCAAAACTCAAGGAAAAATAAGCAATAAATGTTATAAAAATAGAGGCTTCACCTGAATATTTAACCCTTTTAATTTAATGTGTACTTAAATCTATTGGAATTAAACTATTTTAATATAAATTTTGATATATACAAATCTAATATAGAAATACAGTAAACTACATAATTTATACAATTTAAAAATTTATTAAAAATAATACATTAGGCTAGGGTTAGAGAGTGATCCTTAAAATAGTAGTAGATTTGATTTTGTAGATTTTTTATAGGTACCAACTATATGAAATGACGTATAAACATAATTCTATTATAAAAGATTAGTTGGAAGTCCATTGGGTCAAGTTCATGAGAGGCAGACATGGGTGCACTATGGCCATGTATGTCGACTATGGTTGAATTGTAGGTGACTATATTCATGATTTTGAAAACTTACCTATGGTACTATTTTTAATGCTTGACTATGGATCTTTGCCTATCAATTTTCCATGTATAGGAGCTACAAATATCAAAGCCTAGTCATGCACATATACTAAATAGAAATTAGATAACAAAAAGGAATGAAAATTAGTTAGTAAAGATAACTGAGCTAGCCTCAAAAGATCTATCTTATTGACTATTGCCTACATAGCCCAAATGGGCTTTAGGCCAATGTAGTACTCCCTCCTAGAGTGATTTTGTGATTCATGACTATGCAACTAGATTGACTTTAGCTAGATGATAAATTAAAATGCTTGATAATAAATTCCCTTAACCTACAATAAAAAATATTCAAATTTGGCTATGGACTATTAGAATATTGTGAAGCTAAAATAGGTAGAAATAGTGCTCTTTTGCTTAGTGTGTAGTAATTTTGCTAGAGGAATTCAGTGGGGCTATAATAAGTAACCTTGATGTGATTTAATAGGAAAATAATTAGAATAATTTCACTAACCTTCTTGATAAAATCTATGGGAAAACCATTGTGTAACATCTCAATTTGAAAATGTGATCATTGGAGTGTAGGAGACAAGGCCACACTAGGGGACAAGGTCATAGTGTCTCTCTATTTGAATAGTGTGGACTTCTCCCAAAAGACCAGAGACTATGGGGGCATGTCAAACATGAGCTTGTGGGATGAATAGGGATGAATACAAATGGAATATGGATGCATGTATGATATTTTTTAGTGTTTACAAGACAATGAAATCTCTCATATAGATTGTAAGTTAGTGAAATTATAGATAGGCCAAGTAAGGGTAAGGATGCCAAGAATAAATAAATTCAATCATTCATGATTAATTTTTGAAATCTATTGAAAACTTGGAACTTTAACTCCCTAAAAACACACAAAATATAAAGCATTTAATCATTGAAAATTAGACTACATAGATAATTTATTTATGGACTATGTGAGACCTTGAACATTCCATGAGAGAATAATTATGAAGAAGATTCCTTCATGTGAATTCATCCCTAACCATCCACAAACCCTTCCTTAGAAATCAAAGCTAGAAATTGGTTTCTTAAAAGAGGTTTTTGGTTTGATAAAATATAATCCTTTAATGAAATAGAATAATACTTAGACACATTCTCTCCCCATGGTGAATCATCGCTACCACATAGTGGAATCTGTGAATGCTCAAAAGATAGAGCATTTGTTAAGGATGTCTTAATATTTGAAACAAGTATTTTCATAGAATTTTCCTAAGAAACATGGCTATTAGGGATAACTATGAGAGTTTAGACTTGAAAGAAATAATTTGGAGGAGGGATAAAATTCTCAACCATTTTTCACTCTACTAAGGTTTTCCATTGGATACTAAATTAGCCATTTAGTTTTGTTATTCCCTGTACTACTTTTGTTATGAATAATAGTTTGATCGTCATTATTTTATAATTTCATAAATTTATTTTCAAGAGTAGATTCTTCACAAACTATTTTGATCCTTGGTTATCCATAAAGAGATAGTCATGAATCATATGGTCAAGGAAAGCATGTGTTTGGAAGGTTTATATAAGTGGCCTTCTATGTAAAGTGATTGATCCCTATTTAAATATTAATATATTGTTAGTGTTTTTTTCATTAGGTCTACCTCAATACAAACACAATTATTTTGTTGTGTAGAGTAAAATATAATTATTATTAAAAATTACATGCCCAAGAGGTTGGGTGGTTTGGTCCATGAAATCCCATAAAGGGATCATGAGACTAGGTAACTTGACCCAAATAGGGAATTTGAGGGAGGTCTACTTGAAGATTTTTAAATTATAAGTCCAATATGAAAAAATCATCAATATTTCATATGATGTAGTAGCTAGACTTAGCAAACAAAGATCACATATGTGATAGTTTATTAAAGGATAACAAAAAAATCCTTTGTGAGATTTTGAATCTCACTCACTTGGATGTAGTTGGATTCCAAATGGTGCTTAATTTACATTTGGAGAGAGTCCTCAATGTGGATTTGACTAACATAATAAACTATAAGGTAGTTATTTCATACCATGTAAAAATTGGTTCAACAATGTCAATATTTAAAACAACTCAATAAAATGAGAAGCACTAATAGATTCATTACCTCCTTGTATATTTTTTGGGCTTGCTTTGGCACGTTTTTCCCTACCACTACAACAATAGTTTTAAGTGGTGAGTTGAGGGCCATTATATAGATCTAACATGCCCAAAGGGTGGTGTTAGTGTCAAATTTAATGCGATAAATTCTAAACAATAGTGGTATGCAAATAATTTGACAAGATAACAAAACATAAGATGGACATAAAAAATACTAGCAGGAAAAATTTCTCAAGATGCTAAAAAAATGAGGGTAGTGTAGTGGATAGTCCTTACCTTTGTATTGAAATTTTTTTATGGTTGAAATTGCATATAAATTTGCAATGAAATTTTAACACAACTTGGAATGATACCCAATGATTAGGTATGATTAGTTAGAGTGAAAATATTATTGATTAGGATAAAATCTATACTATCTCTACTTTGGCAAGGACTAATAAGATGTTTGCAAGTTTTTGTAGTTTTTCAACTTGTTTAAAACTAAATTAGAATATAACCTCCATGTAGTTTAAATAAAAATAAATGTAACAACGTTAACTTGAAATATGGTAAAAAAAAATTATATATGTATTGGACTAAAAGTGGTAATAATGACTATATCTAAAAATGATTGTGATAATCATTGAAACATATAGAAGCTACATTCAAAGGTATTAGACACTTTTTGGATGATGGGTATGTAGGCCTCTATATATGACTATTCTATAATATCTTTGTATTAGTTATAAATAAATTTAATAAATATTTAACAATAATAAAGGATAGAGGATTATATGGTAACCCGCTAAGAAATTATACAGTGGTTATAATATAATTATCAAAATAATATGAAGTGTATAATAAATGTCACTCTTTTATAGGACATATGTTATAATTAAATTATTTTAAGTATTTAAAAAGAAAAGAATCCTAACCAATAAAATTATATATTTTAAATATTTTTTTTCTCTCGGAATAAACATAACTAAATATAATTGATATAATAAATATAATTTTTTCTAGTTAGACAAGTATCTTGTGTAATAATTTTTAAATGTTAAAAAGGGAAACAAAATCATAATAATAATACTATGTCAAGTGAATGTTCTTTCCACTATAAATATTGAAATGATAATTTTTAATTTAAAAAAAAAGAAAATAATTATGTCAAAAGTGTAATGGCGTGAGTACATAAATTTTATTTTTTTGAGCTTACATATAAAAATAAATTATATATATATATATATATATATATATATATATATATATATATATATATATATATATATATATATATAACATTCCATTAAAAAAAAAAATACATTGCATTGCAACAACATTGTGAATTTTATATTTGAATTTCTAAGGTCCCCTTATTCCATCCAGATTGATGTTTTAACTTCATTGTAAGGAAGATGTATCTTTTGAAATTCTGCTGCAAGTTGTTTTAATCTACCTATTAACTTTTATTTTCACAAACTTAATAAATAGTTACATAGTTATCTATAATAAACAGTTACATAGTTATCTATAATTGTAAATGTGAAAATATAACCGTAAATGAAAAAAAAATGAAAAAATAAATATTAAATATCTAAACAGTGAATAACAATAAAAATATTTTTACAGGGAATGAAGATATTCTACTAAGTAAATAACATTAAATATTTAATTAAATTACATTTATAAATAGTTATATATTGTTAACTGATGTTTAAATTGATAATTATAATTTAATATGTTTATATATATCTATAGGCTGATAAAAAAATGGGAGATAAATTAATAGTTAGTGATAAATAATTTAACAAACTAGTCATCTAACTTAGAGTCTTAACATTTTGACACACTATGAGTCATTTAATAAAATAGTAAAAATAAATAATAAACAGTTATTGTTGGGTCATTTATAAGCCGTTATTAATAGATAATTTAGTATCTTTATTTTTTATCTCATATTTTTTTTATCTATAATTTAAAATGTTTATAAACATTTATTTACTACATATTTCATATTTTTTTATCTATAATTTAAAATGTTTATAAACATTTATTTACTACATATTTAAGATATCTTTGATATAGTATTTGGGCCAAAAATAATTTTTTAAATATTTATTGTTGGATCATTTATAGGCTGTTATTAATAGATAATTTAATATGTTTAGTATTTATGTGAATAAATGATTTTCTTTGAGAGATATCTAAATATGTCTATGGGTGCTTAGAGATACTTATGATAATTAATTATATCATGCACCATATTATCGCTATATACCTTTTTTTATAGTTTATAATAATGAAGTAAATAGTAATTTATTTAAATTAGATTAGTTTAAATGTTAACATGGAAATAAAATTACAGATAAAATTAGTTTATATATATATATATATATATATATATATATATATATATATATAGAAAATAGTTACATTTAGTTTAAAGAAAATTTAAAGTATTAAATAATATTATAGAAAATTTTATTTATATGATATTTATTATGACATGTATTTTGTTACTTTTTGTTAATAGTATATTATTATTAATTTTTTGTATTTATAAAAAAAGTTTATTGTAGTTTAATTTTTTGAAAAAATAGATTGAATATTTTATGTTTATATTTTATAAGTATGGTATGTCCACAGTTAAATTTTGAAACTGAAGAGTAGCGAATAGAATATCAAAGAGAATATGCTCACAATATCAAAGACAACAACGTGAACAAAGAATAGAAGAACAAAGATGAGAACATAATGAGAATGAAAGAGAAAGACATGCAAAACGTAGGGTAGAAATGCCAATTCAAGAATTGGAAGCAAAAATGAGAGAACATGCCCAAGAAATGATGGCATATCATGCACGAACATCTCAAGGTGGTCAAAATAAATTAAGAAGAATAATGCAAAAAGAAATGCATTCAAATCAATTCATAGAGGAAGAAAAAATCAAATACAAGAACGTAATCATGAAGCAGTTCAAAGACATTGTCGAACGAATGCTAATGTTGATGCTAACTTAGAAGAAGTGAATTCAATGACCATATAGCATGTATTAGAAACACTAGATAATAATGAAAGAAATGAAATCGATGATGGTGTTGAAAATAATATACAAAACACACATGATAATAGTGGGAATATAGAGGTAGATGTAAAGATGTTAGAAGTGATTTTTTGCCATCGTTTAGAAAAATTGGCTCGCCAAGTATGTGTTATATTTGTCAAGAAAGTTACACTGGCATAAATATACTTTGAGCACCTAAAGGTCCAATTTTACACAAATGTCGATAAGAGAAAAAAGATCATCAATTTTCAGCATCAAACAATATGGATCATAGTCCATAGCCACCAGAACTTGCATGCTTAACCCAATTAGAAGAGACGTTGATAGCACGATTAAATCTAATCCTTTAAGTCACATATGCAACTAGAGGTCAATATAAATATGAAGGACATACAATCATTTTTTCACAAGAAGTGAAATAAATTGCTAAGGTTTTACCACATCAGATAAATGAATTACTGATCATTGTTGTTCGAAGAAGAGATCAATGTGGAATAAATTACAATTTTACAATTAACAGAGAGAGAGAGAGTATGGAGGGCACTAAAATATAAAATAGAACATGACAATTTCTATAGAGATGTTCAGATTGATAAAAATGCACTTATCAAACTTCCACCTAATTTTGAGAAAAATATCTTTGACCAATTGAACTCTATACATATGAAGTTTGATTCAGACGTAAATAAATATGTATTTCAAGGTCTAATGATGGAAATAGATGAATAAAATATTATCAATCATAGAAATTCAATGGTCTCTAAACCCCCAAATGCCATGAGAGAGATGGAACTGATCCATGCATTGGTGAATAATCCTAATGTAGAACCTGGAGATCTGATGGATTAGCTAGGAATTGGTGCATCCCCTATAAATGAGTATGTCACAGAAGGGTTAATTGATATGGCCTTCCCCACATTATTTTCAGATGAAAGATGTGATTGGTTAGAACCAAGAATGAAAAATGTACATCTACATGAACTTGTTAAACATTTGATTCGATACAGGGATCACCATTTTGGACAATACACAAGATTCAGATATTACATGATGAATATGATTATGAGACATCATACATAAAATTCATCTGTAGTGTTTGTGAAAAAGAGTCTACAAGACATGCCAATCACCATCAATGAGTTACGTGAGCATATGGACAACATGCCACACTCTCATCTAGATGATCATTTGATGTGTTTTGGTACCACATTGAGGGGTACAAGGTCTTATTGGGCAAAAAGCCATGCATAATTAAGTGACATGTTGCATCAAATTGGAACACCAACAATTTTCTTCATGTTGACTGCAATTGATATGTATTAACTTGATTTGCATGCATTAATGCTAGGAACACCACCAACCAATCCCCAAGAATCACATAAATGGCATCAACAAAATATTATTGACTATCCTCATATAGTGGCATATTACATGCACTTGTGACATACAATTTTTCAAAAAGAGATACTACCAAAAGGAATGAAATTGAAAAATCATTGGTCTAGATATGAATGACAACATAGATGTTCAACACATGTACATGGGTTCATATGGTTAGAGGGAGCACCAAACATGGAGAACCCTGATTGGACAAAAAATCATGATCTACAAAATGCTAAAAAATACTTTGATTCTATTATCCATACCTGGAATCCATGTGGTGATCCAAATCAATGAAACATATAGGGATGCTATAAATATTTTTCATATATAATTTTTGCATAATAAATAAGCTGACTCATACTAATAGATAAAATTTTATATATGATGCAATATAGGTATTAAAAAAAAATTCACGACATCCATGTCTTTGAAATACACATCAACTGGCACAAGTGGATCTTGACCATGACAATGAAGAGCTACTCAATTGTATAGAGCATCATACAATGTATAGAGAGGGTACCTGCCTATGTAAGAAAAGAGGAAAGATGGTTTGTAGGTAATATATTCATACATTCATTTTTCTATATATAAATATATCATAATGTGCTTGCATAAACTATTTTTTTATATAGGTAAAATGCACCGTGGCCATTGAATATGAATGGATCAAATTTTTTTAAAGACCCAAAAATAGGAGATAAAAAATATGAGCCTGTAAGAAATGGTGGATTAAATACACATAACTAAAACATATTACAATTATGAAGAGCAAATGTAGATTGGTAACCTATGCTTTCAAAACATGCGGTAATCAATTACACTGTCAAATATGTGGCAAACGTTGAGAAGAGTTATGATACTTATCATCAAATGTTAATATGACTTGCAAACATTAAAAACCCTGATGAGTTAGTAGCTATAGCATATATAAGAATACTAACAAAAACCCCCATTGAAAGAGACATTGGGGCACAAGAGACATTTCATATGTTATTGGAGCTCCCATTGGTAGAGAGCAGCAGAGTGTTTATCACTTTTAATGTTTCACATGAAGTATTCAAACCACTGACACATACTAAAGAACCACAAAATGATAAACCCTTAAAATCTTTCATTGATGGATATATGAATAGACCTTATGAAATGGAAAGTTTTTCACTTATAAAGATAGCTAGATCATGGTCATATAATCCAAAATGAATGCAAGAAAATAAATGGGAGGCCAAGAGCGTGGCGACTATTGTGAGAGTATTCCCAAGGTTTACTATAGTACTAGTACGAGAATCAAAAAAATGGGTTAATTTATGTTGGTAAGAGTTATTGCTTTACAAGCCATTTTGTAATAGAGAAAGAGATATTGGACTTGATGATGATATAATGACATCAAACTAGGAGTCATTGAATTACAATCCTTGGCATGTAGAGCGGAGGACTATGCCAGATGACCATGAAAATCAAAGCGATGCTGAATGTGATGATGTTCAATCCATTCATCAAAATACAATGGAACATGAGTGGGAAATCATATCAAGGCTACATCGTGGGCAAATTATGGAATTATCAGAATTAGATATGTTGGGTAGAAGAGATATTGATAGACAAGCACCATGAAATCATGAATATATAGGAGAAGAATACACAACTTCAGCTATAAATTTCATAAGCACAATGAAAAGCAATGGTTTACTCATACCATATGATATAACAAGTAACATTTCATATGGAACCTTAGGTGTCAAAAAAAAAAGGCACTTGATATAAGTATGAGACATTTTCTTCAGACTCATAATGTCACACCACTATGCATGATAATTCAAGGAATAACATGAATAGGAAAATCACATCTAATTGGTGACATTCATGAAGCTTTTCAAAATGAATCATCAACTATGCAATGTTGTCCATTTCTATTACTTGCACCAACTGGAGTTGCAACATTTAATATTGGTGCTTCAATAATCCACTCAACACTACGAATCCCAATCATAGACTTTACTGAATTAGAAGGCACAAGAGTCGTAAGTTTTCAAGAAGAAATACGGCATATAAAATACATATTGATTGATGAAATGAGTTTCATTGGAGAGAAAATGTTGCAGAACATAGATGCAAGACTTTGTCAAGCATTTCCAGAAAATGGAGACATGAGTTCTGGAGGGAGATCAATCATTTTACTAGGAGATTTGGGCCAGCTACTACCTGTGAGTGATAAAGCACCGTACAATAGTAATAGACATGAAAAAATATTATGGGAAGAATTCAAAATAGTTGTTACTTTAGATAAGGTATTTAGACAAGAAGGAAAAAGTGATGACCATAAAAAGTTTCGATAACTACTCACATATCTTAGAGATGCACATCCAACTATTGATGATTGGAAACTATTGATGTCAAGAACAAGTAGCGTATTTGCTACGCCCCTAACCTATCACATGTATGAGGATAGTATTAGCCGACTTGTGGCTTACTTATCCCTCTTTGACATTATATTACATTTATCTATGCTTTATTTAGATTAGTAGTTCAGCCTATGGAGTAACCATGGCCTAGTTAGACTATATATAGGAGGTAATGGGTAATCATTTATGATCATATTGTGAATTCTGCTCTTATTGAAGCTTGTGGAGGTTGCCCCATCGAAGTGGCTTATCTATTATCATATATTTGGATATATTTCAGTCATATTTGGATAAATTTTTTCTGTTATACTTAATTCTTGAAGTAATTTCATTACAAGTGGTATCAGAGCTGCGATTTGGGCAATCTTGTGGGCGAAACACTAAATTTTTAAATTTTGATATATATACAAAATGGTTACGAATTTCTCTAATTTTTTTTAATAGAGGTGTGAAATAATCAAATTAAGCTTCCATTAAAATTTCAGCTCATTTAGATCTATTTTTCAAAAGTTATCACTATTTTATGGTTTTTCATAAAATTGCTCTATAGTGCGCAATTCAAAGAATTTTTCTAAGTTATTTACATCTTTGGAAAGCTTATAAAAATTTGGCTATGGTTTTTTATTTGTATATTTTGATTTGAGGCTGAAATAATTACAAAATTGCTTGGTCAAAGTTGGGTCAAAAGTGTCAATAAGGGTCGACATCGTAAAACCCTTTTATGGCAGGTCCACAAACTTGGGGCCAAAGAAAGGGTGCTGAAACTCTAGGTAAAACTCCTAAAAAGGATGAGATGGAGTCAGAAGGGGGATGTAATAGACCCTTTGTACTAGGGTTTTCTGACATAGATCACAAAGTGAGCCAGCTTGACTATAGTATTCAAGGCATTCAGAGTGAGGTGCACGACATACAATCTAATATGCAATCCATACAAGATAGTTTGGGAGATATCATGAACGCTTTGAACATTAATCAATCAAATCATCAAGATAACTCTATTTCACAAACCCACCAGGGTGATTTTCCTAACCAGTCTACTTCAAATCCAACTCCATGGCCACAGAGGAACCTATTACCAAAGGTGGATATGCACAAATTTGATGGAAAAGATCCACTCAATTGGCTCAATCAAATGGAGAGTTTTTTTGACCTACATCAGATTCCAAGTGGACAAAAGGTTACCATGGCATCCTTGTATCTTGAACCTGATCAATTCATTTGGTATCGATGGTTTTGTGCTCAAAAGAAAAAGAGGACTATCAATGTCACCTGGTCAGTTTTTACAGAGGAGCTACAATTACACTATGGAAATAGTGTGATAGATAATTACTTCAGCCAACTGGTAAAATTGCGACAAACTAGCTTTGTCAAGGATTATATTCATCATTTTCAGAACCTATCCTTACATGTGGAGACAATTTCTGAAGCACACTTGAATGACCTATTTTTGGGTGGACTCAAGGACCACATTCAACATGAGGTACGCATGTTTAATACACTTATTATTTATGAATATATTATCTTAGCACGTAGAGATGAGGAAAAATTCATAGCCAATAAGAAGTAGCCATTCACTCACTTTAAAGATCATATCATATTGTCACCAACATTTCCTCCACCTACTAGATTGACCCCTCAGCAAATTGAAGAGAAGTGTGCAAAAGGATTATGTTTTGGTTGTGATAGCAAGTGGAATAAAGGACATAGATGTGCTGAGAAGAAGTTATTCTAAATTGAGGGACCAAATGAAAATGAAGAAGTAGATGATGCCTCCAATGATGATGAGGAAGATATAGAGCAGATACCTGAAGATTCCCAACCTACAATCTCTTGTCATGCACTTTCAGGTATTAGCACTCCACAAACTCTTAAGGTGGTGGGTTTCCTGAAGAAACAGAAGGTGACAGTGTTGATTGATTCAGGGAGCACACATAACTTTATAGACCATAAGTTGGCCACTCGATTCAACTATTTCATCTACCCAACACCAGAATTTTAGGTCATGATTGTAGATGGTGGCACAATTAATTGTTTAGGCAAATGCCATCGTATTAAGCTTACTATGGGTGGGTACAATCTCGACTCTCCTATGTTTGCTATTCCCATGGGTAACACACACATTGTTTTGGGAGTCCAATGGCTCACAACCTTAGGTACCATTGAGATGAACTTCCAAGAACTATTCATGCGCTTTCATTCTCAAGGTAAGAAAATTGAACTACATGGATTACATGCAAAATATCCATAATTGGTTAGTTCACATTAGATGACCAAGATGCTAAAAAAAGAGGCAGAGGGAATTATTGCACGATTATGCTCCATAGAAGTTCAACCCACACAGGTATCTACACATCCTGATCTATAAATAATTCTTGAAGACCACTCATCTATTTTTGGGGCCATGACAAAAGGACTACCACCAAAAAGAGAACATGATCATGCCATTCAACTAATTCCAGGTAGTCAACCACTAAATATCAGACCATATAGATATCCATATGCACAAAAGAGTGAAATTGAAAAGATGGTCCATGAGATGCTGGAGGTAGGGATCATCAAGCATAGCTAAAGTGCATATTCATCACTAGTGGTCATGGTGAGGAAGAAGGATGACACATGGAGGATGTGCCCAGATTATAGGGAACTCAACAAGTACACCATCAAAGATAAGTTTCCTATTTTAGTAATTGATGATTTACTTGATGAGTTACATGGTGCTAATTATTTCACAAAATCAGATCTTCGCTCAGGGTACCATCAAATTCGAATCAAGGATGAAGATGTTCATAAAACTGCTTTTAGAATACATGAGGGCCATTATGAGTTTTTGGTAATGCCCTTTGGTCTTACAAATGCACCATCTACTTTTTAGAGCTTGATGAACACTGTTTTTAGGCATTTTTTAAGGAAGTTTGTGCTATTTTTATTTGATGACATATTGATTTATATTCAGACATGGGAAGCACATCTGCAACATGTGAAACATGTGTTGATAGTTTTGGAGAAGCACCAACTTTATGCGAAGCCATCTAAATGTGCTTTTGGAGTACATGAGGTAGAGTACTTCGGTCGCATTGTTTCCCATGAAGGGGTCAAAGTTGATCCCCAGAAGATCAAAGCGATAATGGAATGGCCCATGCCAAAAACTCTCAAAAACCTTCGAGGGTTTCTTGGACTAACATGTTACTATAGAAGATTTGTGAAAGGTTATGGCAACATAACAAATCCACTCACTGCATTGCTAAAGAAGGATGCTTTCCATTGGAATGACGATGCCACCAAAGCATTTGAGAAACTAAAAGTAGCTATGTGCACCACTCCAGTTTTGGCTACTCCAGACTTCTCAAAAACATTCACTGTTGAATGTGATGCTTCTGGGTCTGGATTGGGGGCAGTACTAATGCAGGAAGGAAGACCCATTGCATTTGAAAGTGATCAATTCAAAGGTAAGAATCTACAAAAACCTGTCTATGAGAAAGAAATGATGGCTATTGTTCATGCAATTAAACAATGGAGGCCTTATCTGATGGGTAGACACTTTAAGGTGAAAATGGATCATGATAGTCTCAAATACTTTTTGGAGCAAAGATTATCATCTGAGGAACAACCAAAATGGGTAGCCAAAATGTTGGGTTATGATTTTGAAATCATCTACAAGAAGGGTAAAGATAATGTAGTAGCAGATGCACTATCCAGACAGGATGCATCCATAGAAGCACTACTTTGTGCAATGTCCATATTGCAAGCAGATTGGGTGGATGAAGCTAGGTTAGAATGGGAGCAAGACAAGGATACACAGGTTCTGATTTAGAATCTCCAGCAAGGTAATTTATCCTCTGACAAATTTGAATGGCAAGGTAATGTCCTATGGTATAAGGGTAGGTTATACTTGTGCAAAAATTTAGAGCTTAAGCATAAGATTCTTGTAGAGTTGCATGCATATCCACTTGGGGGACACTCAGGGTTCTTGAAAACTTATCATAGAATTAAGAAAGAATTATTTTGGGAAGGACTCAAGGGAGATGTACAAAAGTTTGTGGAAGAATGCTTGATATGCCAACAGAATAAAGGTGAAACAATTAAGACCCCAGGTTTGTTACAACCATTACCAATTCCTAGTCAAAGGTGGGAGGAGGTTTCCATGGATTTCATCACTGGGCTACCTTGTTTTGAAGGTAAGAATGTTATTTTCATCATTGTGGATAGGCTTACAAAATATGCCCATTTTTGTGCTCTCTCACACCCATTTTCAGCAAGTACAATCACAGCTATTTTTATGAAAGCAGTTCTCAAATTACATGGAACCCCAAAAATAATTGTAAGTGATTGTGATCCTATTTTCACTATAATTTCTGGACCGAACTATTTTCTTGTTTGGGTACTCAGCTAGCTCATAGCTCATCTTACCACCCCTAATTTGATGGACAAACTGAAGTGGTTAACAAATGTTTAGAGGGGTATCTCCATTGTTTTGTATCAGATAAGCAAGAACATTGGGTTAAATGGCTACCACTTGCAGAATGGTGGTATAACACATCTTTCCATACCTCTTCTAAAATGTCTCCATTTCTAGCACTATATGGTTACCATCCACCTTCCATCACTTCTTCATTAAAGGTGCACACCAAGGTTCGAGATGTGGAAGAGCACATTCAACATCAACAAGAGGTTATGGCTAGTTTGAGAGAGAATTTGGCCTTGGCACAAAATAGGATGAAGCAACAAGCAGATCAACACCGAAGTGAGCAAAATTTTGAGGTGGGTAACTGGGTATTTGTTCGTTTGCAACCTTACAAGCAGATGTCCTTGAAGCAACAAAAAAAGGACAACAAACTTGCTCCAAAGTATTATGGCCCTTATCAGGTTCTACAAAAAATTGGAAGTGTGGCTTACAAGCTCGAGTTACCTCATTCATCTCACATACACCCAATATTTCATGTTTCTTGTTTGAAGAAGGTCATTGGACAGAAAGTTTCCACCCAGATAGAGCTCCCAAAACTAGATGAAGAAGGACAAGTCATTTTGGAACTAGAGAAGATCCTCCAAACACGTACTAAGAGGTTGAGAACTAGAGAGATTAAGGAATATTTGATCAAGTGGAAAAACCAAAGCAGTGAAGATGCAACTTGGGAAGGTGAAGAATTTCTGCAACAACATCCAGAGTTGTTCAACATTGAGGACAACGTTGGTTTGAAGGGGAAGGGCATTCTACCCCCCTAACCTATCACATGTATGAGGATAGTATTAGCCGACTTGTGGCTTACTTATCCCTCTTTGACATTATATTACATTTATCTATGCTTTCTTTAGATTAGTAGGTCGGCCTATGGAGTAACTATGGCCTAATTAGACTATATATAGGAGGTAGTGGGTAATCATTTATGATCATATTGTGAATTCTGCTCTTATTGAAGCTTGTGGAGGTTGCCCCCTCGAAGTGGCTTATCTATTATCATATATTTGGATATATTTCAGTCATATTTGGATATAATTCTGCTGTTATACTTAATTCTTGAAGTAATTTCATAACAGTATTACACCCAAGCATTAGGGAATATTTTGACAATGTTATTCATTTATTTGTAATGAATGATAATGTGAAAAATCATAACATAATGAAATTAAAATCATTATAGGGACCGATTCCACGGAGCATTGCAACTAGAACATGTAGTACCAATCCATTAGGAGGTCAGAACGATGAATTGGATGTGGAGTTATTAATAGCTAAGGATGCAATGGTGATGCTAACCTCCAACCTATGGATATAAGTAGGACTTGTATATGGATCTCTAGGATATATTTGAAGTATAATATACAAACCTGAAATTTCCCCACTAAAGCCATCTACACATGTTATGGTGGAATTTGAGAGTTACTCTGGAATGCTATTTGTAGATGCAACTCCACATACAATTCCAATTACCACAATACAAAGGGCACATACATGATAACTACCTTTAAGATTGGCTTGGGGATTATCCATACACAAATCACAAGGATTGACTCTTTTTAAAGCAACAATTGATATAGGGCATATGGAAACACTGGGGTTAACATTTATGGTGATATCGCATGTAAAATTTTTGGAAGGATTTGGTCTCCATTTTCATACGACATATATAAGAAGTTGAAAACAGGGAAACAACTTTGCAAACGAAAAGCTGAGGAAGAGAGACTCAAGTCCTTAGAACTACAATAATGTTACATGTTTAATATCACATATATTATACTTATTTTCACATTTTGATGTATATGAAATTATTTTATTTAATTATCATTGAATGTGCTATATATTTCTTATTTGGATGAATATGAAATGATGCATTAATTGATATTTATTGTTAAATGTGCATACCACACCTGCAGGTGCTACTAGCATATATATCTTAAATACATTTATCTAAAATACGCTGAGAGATAACAATCTCGACACGCCTATCTAACCTACATCATAATATAGGTGCCTCGAGATTGATATCTCTCGATATATTTTAGATAAATGTATTAAAGATATCTATGCTAGTAAGAATATATATCAACTTAATGCTCTTTCCATCCTTAATTGATAATGTAATGATGAAATATATATTATCATACTTCTTACTTTTGAAATAAATTTTTAAATTTTATATTCATATAAATAAAATATTCTATAAAAATTTGTAAAAAAATATTATTTAATATTTAAGTGTTAAATTTTAAAATTTGACAATATATATCCTTAAGAAAATTTATTGATTATAATAAAAAATATATATATTTATTTAATAATTTTTATAATACTCTAGATTAAAAATATATTTCATATTATCTTCTAAATCATTCCAAATAAATTTATAAAATTTATAAAATAATTAATATAAAATTTAAATGAGCCGTATATAGTTATAGATTTCGGAAATAGTTAGGCAAAGTGACGCTCTTTGATTTTAGAGGAATCTAACCTCATAAAATCGGTACAATATTGGCACGTCATTCAAATTAAATCCATTAAATGGATCCATCCCCAACACTCAAAAGAGCCAATCATGAGCAGAGTTCGATACTTTAGGCCCTCGATACTTATATATTCATATTCTAATTTTAGTTATATATATATATATATATTTTGATATTGATATTGATATTGGTAAAAAAAAATAAAATCAGAGTTATGAATTGGAAAGTAGAAATTTTAAAAGGGTAGGAGCTCCAAATCTGAATTTGGGTACAACAAGGAGGCCACTTCTAACAAGTACTAATCCAACAGATAAATATTCAAGCACGAGATCTACCTAAAAGTTAATTAGAGAAGAAACATGAACAAGACTCAGAACTAAAAAGATACAAGATGATCAATCAGCAAAAACGTTGAAAAAACTTAAAACTAAAAAGACATGGATGACTAATCAGCAAAAAAGCTGAATCCAATCAACATCTACTCAACAAAAATGTTGTAAATCATCGGAATGCCTTCCAAACAGCAAAGGACAACACATACCACAAAAGAGAAGCAAAAAGACCACTAAATAGAGGAGAAAGGAATCCTTCACAGAAGAGGATCAACACTCTCTATAAAGAGAAGTCTTCCAAACTCTTCTAGTTCCCATTTCGATAAATCCTTCAACTTCTTATCTCAACACTTCTACCTTAGAACTTCGATCCGACATGCCTATCTTAACTTCAAGAGTCCCTACTATAAATGTAGTTTAAAAAACAAACCTTGAAAATACCGATTATTTCACCGATTAATCCTCCAAAAAACCGTCGAGAGTCCCTCGAATGTAAATACCATCAAATCTATTTGAATCTGGCTATCAATTTTCGTATCAGAGCTTTTTATAAGATTCTTTCTTAAACTTTGTTGGGAAGACATCCTTCAAATTGGAAATTCATAAAATGTAAAAAAAATAAAATATGATTTGCAACAAAAAGTCAGCAATAAAGTGTCTTCTCTACTTAAATTATTCAATTTGTTTTGGTTGATCGATCATTGGATACATTAACTTTGTCTGATCCTCTAATGTACATATATATGATATAGTTACACCTATTTTATTTGAAATTATTTCGACAGAGCCTCAAAACGTCGCAATTGCACAAAAATAATGCAAGAAAAATGTTTTTATTATAAGGCATATTGTCTAATTTGTTCATTTTATAAAGAATTTGTGTGTTTTTTTGTTTTATATATAAATTATATATTTTTTGAGTAATATATTTAGTACACTTCATTTCAAAAGGGATGACATTTGAAAGAATTAATAATATTATAATTATTTTAATCTTTTTTTTACATTTAAATTATTTATTTTAAAGAATTATAAATATTTTTTATATTATATTAAAATTTATCATTTTTTTTTTCAATTTAAATATATATTTACAATAATATTATCATTATTCCATCTCCAAGCATATATTTCTTCTTTTAATAAAAGAAATAATAAACTCACCCATCTTATATATATATATATAAAATCTTCTAAATTTAACTTAACTCAACTTACATAATGAGGCACAGATATGATTGTTGGTTTGTATTTTGTATTCAATTTGCAGAAATGAGAAATGTAATTACAATAGAAAATGAGAATTAAGCAGATTACAGATATTTCATGTTTATATATATAAATTTAAAAAGAAAAAATAAAAATTATATAATAGATTGTTAACCAAAAACATATATAAATACGGTTATAATCATGTAATTTATTAATCTAATAATAACATACATTAAAGATAAAACATTTTATATTATTGCATACCGAGCACAAATTTGATTGTCGGCTTCACTTTTTTAGGATATATTTCTATATATTCAACTAAGTACATAAAAAGCCATTGTCAAATGGTCTGGTTTTTAAGCTAATGGCTTCACTGACAACTATATAAATTTCATATTATTATTCAAGAAACCTATATATCATATAAATAAATTAACACATATAATGCTAATACCTTATATACCACCACTTACCACCTGTTCCAGAAATTCTAGCATTCTTTATTCTTCAATCTTTCCTCTTTTACTCCTACACTGATTGTGTACCAGCTTGAAAACTAAGTCTATATTTCTGAGCTGAAAATCACAATCTAGTGATTGAATTTTAATGTGAAAAAATTTAGATGCAGAAGTTGAAATGGAACCAAGGTTGACTAGTGACATTTAAGGCTTGGGGGAAAAATGAAGACCAAATGTAAATCCTAGTTGATTTGGAAAGAACAATTTATAGTGCCATCTCACCACCCAAAAACATAGACAGAAACAATCTATACAGTAAGCTGTTAAAACAAAATATTCTTCCTCTCACCCACCTATGTCTCATCTCCATAGCTCCTTCTTAACAGCCATATTTAATACAGCAGTTCAAATTTGAATTCGAATTTTTTGGGAGCCTTTGGAGTTTGTTGGGGGGGGGAAGGGGGTGAAACGGTGGTGGGTTTGAAGCAAAGTAGTGGAAAACAAAAATAATGAGACAAAACAAAAATGTAAGCAAAGGGGAAAAGATCAGATTAGTAACGCAGCAGCAGTCCGAGGAAGAGCAGAGCATAGAGTCTAGAGAAGAAAGTGAAGGGCAGAATAGGAGCAGAGAACAACAACACAATAACAGGGCTGTGCAGCACATAACAGACAGAAGAAGAAGAAGGGGAAGAATAGAAGGAGCACAGCAGAAAGAAGAAAATATAATGCAGCAGCAAACTGCAGAATATTAAAGAAAAAGAAATCATTTTTTTTGGTGAGAGTTTTATGAACAGTTGTAACTGTACAAATTTATGTATTGTAAGCAAATTGTAATAGAATTTTAAGTGAATTTAATATATACAAATTCTATATTTTATTGCTACAACTCTGTATCATTTTCTCTATTTTAATTTTGTTGTAAGTGTAAACTTCTATACATATTAGTAGCTACAGAATTAATCGAGAGCTTCACCATTTGAATGTTATAAACTGCCTATTTGATCCCTTGGGCCTGCATTTTATTTTTCTGCCAACACAAGCATGATGCATGATATGTAGTATTAATATTAGCGTACAGTCTTGCCAGCTATAAATTCCATCTACGTGGATACATAAAATATTAAAAAAAAATAGTCTTTTATGGTCACAAATGACGTCATGTGTAATATAAATTTTTAATATGTGATGAATTGTAAACAGATGGACAAGTCCTCAATTATAGCAGATGCAATTAAGTATATTCAAGACCTACAAAAGCAAGTGAGAGATGTGCAGGCTGAGATTTCTTCCTTCCACTCGAAAAACAACAATGAATGTTCTTCTAATTCTTCATCCCTGACATCTGCCACTGCTGACGTGGATGACAACAGTGGCCAATCACAAGATGTCAAGTGTCATATACCCAAAACCAATCCTGTGGCTCTTCACGTAAGTCTATACTTGTGAGCAAATAAGGTCATTTAATATCCAGGAGGAACGAAGTCATTTAATAGTTATTTTGTACACAATTACAGGTTGATATTTCTAAGATAGAGAAGAGGGCATTTCTTATTCGGATTAATTGCAAAAAGGGGCCACGTGTATTAGTACACCTCACAAAGGCCATTGAGTCCGTCCAAATATTGGAGGTTCAAAGTTGTAATGTTACCTGCTATGATGGCCACATTATAATGGCTCTTATTGCTAAGGTACTCAGCTATACCAAATCTAAAATATTAGTTTTAAACAGCTGAAAATTTATGAAGATGAAAAAGTTATTTCAGAATTTAACTGATAGAGTGATATAATTTCCTGCAGAGTAAAGAGGTGCAAGAAGATGTACTGAAACATGCCATTATCGATATGGCTGCTAAGAACGGTATCTGTAGACCATGATCAGACTCCAGTGGATTTGTATGGCTTTTTAATGCATTTTCATGTACATTTAATAATCCTTAGCTTGTTTTTGTTTCAAAAATCTGGTCTGATAATGCATAGGTAAGGCACCCTCTTTTTATTATTACTTTGTATTTGTCAAAGAATGACCTTCTTGCTCTTCCATTATTTTCCCTTTGCCGTGGGTTGGATTGAAACAAATTATTGGACATCTTTCTTAATTGCCTTTCTATATGGTGAGAGGACAACTATACAGTTATGTTTGAAGAGGGTTGGATCACCTCTATTTCATTTTCACTTATTTTAAGTTAGACTTAATGCATTAATCTATTATCAAACAAATATGCATACAATAAAGAGTGAGAATCAAGGTCCAATTATATACTAGGTCTCATTTTCATTCATATATATATATTAAAACTATTTAATAAATTTTAAATTGTAAAGATATATGTAAATATATAATGTTTTTGAATATTTAAGTTAAAATATATAGTCTTACTGATTTTCAAACAATTAAAGTCTAACTTCCCTTTTATAAATGTGTGAGTCTAGTATCCCCAGACAGTAAAAATGCAGGATACAATTGTATAATTTTACCAATATATTTTCATATATAAATAATTTAATAAACATAAAGTGCAATACATAACATATTGATAAAAGACGAAATATTTCTTAACATACAATTTATATTAATTTTTTTGTTGAATAATATGTGAGTATGAATGATGCACCTAATGTATCTAGAAAAAACCTTCCAACTTTCTTTTGAGAATTAGTTATGTTTCAAATGGTTGAAATTCGCCTTTGACCAAAAGGAAATTCATATGATTTAACTTGGATCCCAAAATAATTTAGGCTATGAAAAATTAGCCTAAACCCAAAACACTTGAGCTTTTGTAAATTTTTGGGCTTCCCGAGATATTATGAAAAGTTCATGTAGAACTATGAGAAAATTATAGCTCCCTTGAAGACCATATTAAAAAGTGATGTCTTTCATTGGTCAACATAGGCAAAAATGACCTTCGAACCTATCAAGAAGGTAATGTGTACTATGCTAGTTTTGGGTATGCTTGACTTCTCCAAACCCTTTTTCATTGAAATCGATGCCTTGGGTGGGGAATAGGAGTTATCCTAACTCATGAATGTCGACTCCTCACATTCAATAGAAATGCCTTATAGGTAAAAACATTGTATGTTCAACATACGAGAAGGAAACATACTAGCCAACCTTTATTCAATAAACAAGTGGCACCCATACCTAGTCAAGAGACACTTCATCATAAAAAATGATCAACATATTCTCAAGTAATTATTGAAGCAAAGAGTGTCTTTGCCCAAGCAAAAAATGTGGCTAACCATGCTGATGGGCTATGACTATTTGTAAACACCCTATTTACATCTAGAATTTACTATTTTGGGTTATAATTATTCACAGAGGTTCTTGGGTTTCATGAGAGCATGCTAATTATGGGATAGGGTGTGTGAAGTGACTTAGAAATCTTACAGAAAGGTTTAATGAAGACATGGAATATATATAAAAAAGTTTATTGTAGTTAAATATACTAATCTAAAGTTCAATGCATGATGGAAACTACTTAAAAATAAAGAAATTGATACATCTAAGTAATATAAAGAAGGAAACGATCATCATAACATATGAAACTATGTGATTATACCAATAACAAACATAAATACTTAGAATTCATATTAAAAGATATAATATAAGATATTATAATTAAAAAAACCTCATAGATCGATGTCCAGTTTTGTCAATATGTTGTGTGAAAGATTTATTAGGATAATTGTTATCACAAAATCTTTCACCCTAGAAGAGGTTGTTCAGGCTTCTTTCAGATTTGGGCAACATGAAAACATTTCTAGGTATGTGGGTGTACCTATATTGGAAATGAGCCTCTAGTTTTAAGGGTTAGCTCCCTGAATATATCATGCAATGTTTGTCATTTAAGCTATTTATTACTTATGGGGGGAAAAGAGTTAGAAAATGCATAAATTGAACCTACTCTAAAGGAGGTGATGCACCAAAAATGTCTTCCACATGACCATCATATTTATACCACAATGAAACAAAGCATACAAACTAGTCTCTATGCTTTGATAGATCCTAACATGAGTATTTCAATATAAAGGTGAGATGTGAGCAGCACCACAAGGTAAATGAACCAGAGGATAGATTACACACTCTAAGGATAATTGTACACTTGATAAAGCTTTACACACTAGAATACACTCTATATGACCTGATAGACTAAGAAATCTTGCTCAAACATGAAAGGATAAGGGAAGGAAGGATAGAGAATTATCACTTTTCATCACTATACATCACTTGCAGACTTAGACAATTGTTCAAAACTTAGAAATAGACTTGTGTTAATGTTCAAAAGTAGAATACAACATCAATCTAGTAGAGATTTGCCATACATGGTGTGGTCTTGTTTACAAGGGTCAAAATGGAATCTACTTATAGCATTTAAGAGAGAGAAGTGGGAAACAATAAGCCCTAAAAAGGAATCAAATCAGTTTAGCCTCATTTAAACTATGGTTGCAACTGCTTCTGCAGATATGCTCATTAAAGCTTCTTGATTGATCTGGGCTACATTAAGTGGTTATATAGTTACATTGTTCTTTTTTTGATGCTCTTTGGTGGTTGCAATGGAAAGATCAACTAGTTTCGAGCTGAGTTCTGGCATCAATATAGTTAGAATAATTGAATCCATTTGTTAGAAACTTATCCTAGTGCTAACTACTCCAAACTAGTTTATCGTGACATGTACAATGGAGAGAGGAGGTCCCTTTCATGCATTTGGTCATGGAGATGAAACCATTACATCCTACTTGTATGCCTTCATGTCATCCAACAAAATGTTAGCTCTTATTCCAGTTGGATCATGCTCGAACTAGTCTCCATGCTCATGGGTCTATTATAGATTTAAAAAACCAATCTAAGACTATTGGTTTTCTTTTTAGGTCTAAATACACTATGCAAAAGTCCTTATAATAGTGGTGAACATAATTGTAAAAATGACCTGCAATCCATAGAAATGTTGAACCTGGGGTACACACTAAGCTCCAATGGTTGTCCTTTATATTATTTATACCCGACTACATCACTTTGACCACTCCATGGCATTTGAACTAGCTTCAATGACGTTGGGATGACCCTGCAAAACCTTGTTACCCTTGGTAAAAAATGGCTTTTCAACCTTCATTGAAAACCCTTGGCTCACCTTTGTTCTAATTGGTCATCAAAAGTTGACTTGGCTCATTGAACCATTGACTACTCTCGCACCATTGATCCTTCTTGATATGAATGCCTATTGATCATTGATCCTCTACCAGTTGAATGTGTTATAGACACATATCATGCACGTATTTTCTCTTAGGATTCGTTGAACCCTTTGACCTTCACTCACTATTAGATCTAAATATATGATCAAATGCCAATTGTTGATCTATTGGGATCCACTGTTTGAAAGCCAATGTCTAGTTTATGATCTTAATATTGATGTCTTTGCTCCCATCATATGATGTTCATGTGACCATCATTGACATTCGTAATGACCTTAAAATTTAATCTCAAAAGTATTTGCTTTTCTCTATCTAAAACTTGATGTATGCACAACTGTCATTTGACATTCTTACGAATGTATTTGACACCCTAAAATCATCAAATTTAGGTTCATATGGATTTTTATAGTGTCTTTAAATTGATGTTAGTGTGAACATCTTATGCTTTTTGACCAATTTTGCAGATTTATATCTTAAAGTGCAAGAATCATGGAGGCACCAAACTTTCAAGATATGTTCTTTCTAACAAAAGGGATGAACCCATTTGATTCACTGATCCTAGAAGCCTTCTAAGTGAAGATATTAAATGCATAAGTTGGCTAGTCCTTTTGATCTTGCATGACTTCCTAGCTCAAAAATGGATAAGTATGGAAACTTAGCAAATTCTACCTAAAGATCCCACTTTAAACATGCATAACTTTTGTTGTGCTTAGGTGGATAAACTAAAACTTGGCACGTAGCAACTAGGGACTAAGTTGCACAAAACCGTATGATCATTTTTTAATTGATAATGCCACATGTGTGAGATATGGCCTCATCAATATGCTTTTTTACCTCTATTTGAGCTTCTTTGAAAATGGCTAAGTATGGAAACTTGGCGGATTATGCTTGAGAGGCCAACTTTGGGTCTTCATATATTTTGATGCACTTTTGATAATGACTTGAAACTTGGTGCATATGTTTTTGGGACTAATGTGTGTTGGGTGAATATTTTGTCAATAGCTAAATGATGGGCAAAATAGGTTGTTTCAACCACAACATACGGAGGTTGATTGACTAAATGTGCAGGTTTACCACATCAAAAGGGGACAAATCTCTCCTCTCATCAAGGGGAGATTCCATATAACTATAAGGTACTATATATATATATATATATATATATATATATATATATATATATATATATATATATATATATATATATATATATATATATATATATATATATATATATATATATATATATATATATATATATATATATATAAGCTGAAAATAACACTCAGGGTAGGATAATGCTATCCATGTCTCTCTTTTTTAGAGATGATGTTCATAGACATAGGAGAATTCTGGTCAAATGACAGAGGCACTTCTCTTCTTTTAGAAGTGGTCTGCAACAAACAGTAGGAATTCTTTCTGGAAAGTAACAAGTAAATGTAACAGGGCGCAATAACCAATAGAAAGAGGTGTAGCACAAAGTCTCCACCTCAATTGCCAAAGAGTGAAATATGAAGGACAATGGGGGCACAAAGTCATCCCAAGATCTTTTACACAGAAATAAACTGAAAACACACACACTAAAGGCAATTGTGGCAGCACAAAGTCTCTCCACAGTTGGCTTCAAGACACCTTCCTGATTACTTCCACTAGTTTTGCTTATTTAATTAAATGGATAAGAATGCATTCAGGAAACAGACATAAGAAAAATTTCCTCAACAACACAAGCTATTCCAACACAAAGTCTGAAAAGTCACTTGCTTTCTCATTCAAATAATGAAATATGATTAACAATTCGAGCTCAAAGTCTCAGTAATGCCTTTAAATTTGGGCATAGTTTTACTTCTATAACAGAGAGATCTCTCTTGCATAAAATAAGAGATTACAATATATAATGCTCCAAGAAAGACTTGGGTGCTTTGTTTCATGAAATGGCCCATGCTACATTCAATGCCTTGAATGCATTTTCAGTTCTGTGAAGGGGCCATGCTAGATAAGGCATCGGTCTTAACTGTGGCATGTCAATTCATCCCAAATGTCTCCTTTTCAAGTATGGGCCGCCTAGTCCTCTTCCTAATATGTATGCGGCTATCCACTCACTTTTATTCAAAGGGAGAAAAATAGGCCATACCTTTGAATGTTTGCACGTTCAGATGTCTACTTGGTGGACTATTCTACCTACTAGAATAACTCCCCTATAGATATTTCAATATCTCCTGTAGCTATCCCGCTTACCTATTTGCAATTTGAGCTCTCGGGTCATCTTCTTACGCTCATTAGGCTCTTTTGGCTTCTTTCTTTAGTTGTCCACTAAGTTTTGTCTTCAGATTCCATGCGATATTTAAAAATGAATGGGCATTTTATTACCTTGAATTTGACGTCTGCAGGGACGTCATTGGTTACTTGGTCACTTGAACCATGTTGAACCTTGAACCTTTGAAGTGCATTTGTTTAATGGTTCAATGGTTTAGAGGGTCCATCTTAGCTCCTTGGTTCAATCGACTCCTTGGTTCAATTGCTTTCTTTCCTCTTCGATTGAACCATCTCTTCAAACTTGTCTCTAGAATCTTTCGCTTCTTTCCTTCACTTGAAGCTTCCCATTAAACTTTGAAATTCTTTGAACCTTTAAACCTTTGACTTTGAACCATTTTGGTTCAAAGTTCAATGGTTCATTCTCTTTCTCAGACTCCTTTGGTCTTTCAAAGTTTCTGGATCCTTTTCTTTTCTATTGAACTCGTTGAACCTTTGAACTCTGAACCATTTTGGTTCAAGGTTCAATTGGTTCAACCTTTCTTTTTTAGCTCTTCGAACCCTTTGTTCTTCTAAGTCTCTCAAACTTTATTGAACTCGTTGAACCTCTAAAATTTGAACTCTATTGGTTCAAGGTTCAATGGTTCAATCTTTCTTCTTCGAAGTCTTCTTTTCTTTAAGTCCTTTGAAGCCGTTGAAATTTGAACTTTCCAAAGCGCTTAACTTTTTTAAGTCTGTCGATGTCATTGAACCTTTGAACCCGTTGAACCTTTGAACCTTTGGAGGTGGGGTTCAATGGTTGAATGGTTCAATCTTTTGTTTGAAGCCTACCGATGGACCTTTTGGTTGAACCTTGACGTTGAACCAACCTTTAAATTGCCTAAGTGTTTGGAACTTGTTCCTTTATGAGAGCTCGCCTATTGAAGTTGTTGAAACCGTTGAACTTGCGAGTCTCTTGACTGAGAATGCTTGAATAATTGAGGAATTGGAGCGCTCAGAACACTTTTTGAGAGGGGAAGAGAGAATTGTGGCCTGCAGGACCAAAATAGTTGATATGTTGTCCCCAAAAATGAGTGACAAATTTTAGGAACAACAGCTAACTGATGCAGGAGCATCTACAGACATCTTGGCAAGACATGGTTACAAGTCATGTATAAATTCAAATTTCAAATTATTGTATTTTGCTTCTCAAATGTTATCTCAGGAGGAGTAATTGGAAATGTCAAAAGTAGAAGTAAAAAGGTAATTGTTGGGTTGTTGAGGAAATAAGGGGGAAGTGGTTGAAATGATTTCAGCCTTAGTATATTATTAAAAATTAAAAACTATTTCTTGTTTAATCCTGAGCCAAGTTGGCGTAGAGGTTAGGGAGGAGTTTAAAAGAGAGCTTCAAAAGAAGAAACTGTTGCAACAAATAGTAGCTCTGTTTGATTATTTGGTCGAAGATAGTAAGATATGGACGTTGGGAAAATCAAGCCAACTCTTTTGACATTTTTTGGAGACGATGCGAGCCCCAAAGTGAAAATTTTTGTTAAGGTTCTTGAAAAAAAATTGCAGTTTGGTGATAACGAAGAGAGGCTACTTGGGGCCATTGGAAATTTGGCTCAGCAGTTTCTGAAGCAGAAGTTAGATGACAGTGATGATAGTTCTGAGTATGTAAAAAATAGCGTTGTAGGTAGAGATCTCAAAGCACTCATGAAGTATATGCTGATCTTGTATGAAAGGGCTTCCAGATATGGGAATTTTGGTTAGTAGCTGCCAATCTGATCAAACTTCTGCTGATGCAAATCCTACTGGGAACCTTGAAAATGTATATGGAGCTTTAAGTAATGCAATTTAGGCATTCCTCTCTGAGCATGATGGCACCATAGCAAACCGCGAGCTAGTGATGAAGAGCTTGCACCTCAAAAAAATTGATACTAAAGAAACCTACTACCAAACAAGCTGCCAAATAAGAAATTATCAGTGATGAAGAATCTGAAGACAGTGACAATAAATTTGTGCTTGCTAAACAAGATTCTGAGGTAATTGAAATTCAACAACCTGCAAAACAAGTGAAGGAAGATAGTAGCATCGAGGATGATGAGCCAAAACCCAAGCAAGATGTTAAGGCAGAGATGTAGAACATGATGCTGCACCTACGCCCAAAAGTTGAGCCATGGGTGAAGGTAATTGATTTCTCAATGCAAATTTTTCACTGCAACATTGAAAGGGATTTCCAGGAGGAGTTTGCCATAGACCAAATATGATGAAGTGTGCTATGGATGGGGTTGGCTCTGTGTATACATAAATGAAAATGGCTGTGTGTTTCGAAACATGTTTGCAGTAAATAGAGATGGGATTTGTCACTATTTTTGTATAGACTCATGATAATTATCTGTGCTGATATAAGGTATTTCATGGATTTACTTTGAAACTGGCAAAGTGTTTATAACTGATATTTTGTTAATAAATGACGCAAAGACTGGGACATTGAATTCATTTTCCCTTACATTGCTCGTTATTCCCCACTTACAAACACAGTCTTCTCCAATTCTTCCTCTTGTTAAGGACACATATGATGGAGACATTGCTAGTGACGTAGCAGGAAAATAAAAGTTACGGATGAAATGTAGATTGAGAACAAATATATACAGAATGTGTAAAAAATTCAAACAGCAGGGATTTGGTAGCGAGTATAATGAAGTATAGACAAGCAGACAACCATAATTATCATAAAGGTTGTCATTCAAATGGAGGACTCATATAGAGAGAGGTTAAAGTGATAATTTAGAACCTCTGCAACATAATGATAGCTTGGATTCTCTCGTAAAACCTGATAAATATTCATCCTATCGACCCCCATATTTGCACCTGCATCTTTTAGAGATGTAAAACTATAAATTATGGTGTATGACTATGGCTTAATTCATTTGAAGATTAAAGGATATAGATAGTACAGACATGAATGGATTAATTAACTACCTGGGTCTTAAGATAATGAAAGATTTCATGTGTTTGTATTAAACTGTAAAAGAAGGCAGCCATTTCAAAATGTAAAAGAAGGCAGCCATTTCAAAATCTAAAAGAAGGCAGCGCATCATTTGGTATCAGAGCAGTCCAAGGTCCTTCCATCATTTTTTGGTATCAGAGCATTCACCCCTGCACCACTAGCTCTAGTTGGGGAACTTCTATCGATTATAAAAATAATTGAAGGGAGTAGAATATAGAATCTCTAGTGCCTTTAAGTATGCCATTGGGCTACGGAGTCATGCTACCCAAAAAGAAAGGTGCCAAAAAAGAAATGAAAATGAGCAACATAAAATAGAACTAAAGACTATACAAATATACAAATGTACAACTAGACTTATCTGATACTTCAAGAATTGAAGTGCTTTAGATGCTGCCCACTGTGAGGCAATGAAAATGGCGTGCTATCTTGATACTTCAACAAAAAACTGTTTTCACCGTTGAGCTGATGAATAGCAAATGGGCCTCTTTATAGGGAATCAAATTTCCCATGCATTCCCTTTGGTTCTCTTCTGTTTTCCCACAACAGAACTTGATCTCCAATCTAAAAATCATGATTTTTTGATTTTTGGTCGAAGAGCTTCTTCACTAGAATTTGATGCGCAACGATTCGGTCTACCACTATAGTTCACCGCTCATCCAACTCAGTCAAGCACATGATCTTTTTATCGATGGAGCTTTCATATGTTTGATCTTCAACTGCCTTTGCCAATTTTAGTGCTGGCAATTCTAAGGTGATTGGTATCTCTGCATTGAGACCATAAATTTTTTGGAATGGTGACATATCTATCACCCTCTTGGGTGTAATTCTATCTGCCCACAAAGCATCAACCAATGTTTTATGCCATGTTCATTGGTTGTCATCCATCAGCTTTGATGATGGTCACCAAGTTCTTATTGCTTGATTCTGCTTAGCCATTCCCTTGTAGAAAATAATTAGAGGAGTGGGAGAGGGTGATCCCATAATAAAAATAGAACTGAGTAATCTCATGGAAAGAGAAATAGGCTGCATTGTCTATCACAATCTTGGTTGGGACCTCAAACCTGAAAATGATGTTTTCCTTGAGGAAATTACATACTACTTCTGAAGTAGCATGCTTGGATGGAATAACTTCCACCCATTTGGTGAAGTAATATATGGTTGTGAGGACATAATCATGTCCAGTGCTTGAAGATGGATTTACAGCACCAATGAAATCAATTCCCCATTGCTAAAATGGCTATTCTATTATCACTGGCTTAAGAGGCAGAGCAACTAACTTGGCTCTTCCAATAGACTGTTGGCATAGTTCACATCTTCATACCTATTTATATGCATCTTGAAACAGAGTAGGCCAATAATACCTGGCTCGCAGAATCTTATGGGTAGTTACGGGTGCAGAGAAATGTTCTCCATAGGCTAGATTATGGAAGGACTCCAAAATTTGGTTCTGCTACTCTTTATCCACGCAGTGAAGGAACACTCCATTGAGGTTCCTCTTATATAGGCCGTTGTCCCATAGAATAAAATTGGCAACTTTTAACTTGATAGTCCTCTTTTCTTTATGAGACAGGTGAGTAGGACACTCACCATAAGTAAAGAAATGAGCAATACTCAAATACCACTCATTCATGGTGGAGACAAAGAGGACTATTGGCGTGCCTTCAATTTTTGCTTCTTCATGCCCTATTTCTTCTAGTCTGTTATCAACAATTAATTGGCAGAGACCCCTTCCCCATACAAGCTTCATTGGTTTGATAACAAGATCAAACTTATGGATTTTAGCAACCCAATTGCTCCTTTTGGTTGCAAACTCCTGCTGAGTTAATATGGATTTGACTGTGGTATCAAGAACCAGGGCAATAATGTGTGAATTCAAGATGTAAAAATGGAAGTGTTTTACTACCTTTACCACTACATAAGCATGCTTCTCCAGATTTGAATATTTTAGTTCACGAGCTTTGAGAGGATAGCTCATGAAGGATATGGGAGATTCCACACCTTTATTCTGTTGAACCAAAATTACTGAAAGTGTGTGCTCGGAAGCATAACTGTACATTATGAAATCTTTGGTATAATTTGGATAAACTAGAATTGGGGCATGGGTGATAGCTGTCTTGATGTCTTAAAATGCCAATTTGCCTTCTCCAGTCCAGCTGAAAGTGGCCTTTCCCTTCATCATGTTCACAATGTGGTGAGTCTTCTCAATAAACTCAGGAATAAACCTTCACAAAAAATTCACCTTTTTGAAGAAAGAGTGAACTGTAGTCTTACTTGTAGGAAGAGTAAGCTCCTAGATGAATTTGACTCTTTCTGAGTTAATCTTTATGCCTTCTCAGGATATAATGTGTCTGAGAAGTTTCTCTTTTGTTACCCCAAAAATAGACTTCTTGGGATTTAGAGAAATGCCATTCTAGCGACATAATTCTAGTACTTGTTGCAAATAGCACACATGATCAGGATGATGTTTAAAAAAGACTGTTAAATCATCCAGGTATACCACAATGAATGTACCCATCTCATCTTTGAAAGCAAGGTCCGTTGCTATTTGAAAAGTGGCGCAAGTGTTTATTAGGCCAAATGGCATTCTTCTATATGCAAAGGTGCCCCAAGGTGTGGTGAAGGCAGTCTTATGTTGGTCTACTTTGCCAACTTCTACTTGATTGTACCCCGAGAAGCCATCTAGTATTGATAACATCTCTGAACTAGTCACCGTCTGAAGGACTTGATCCATGATGGGCAGAGGGTAATTATTCTTTAGGGAGGATTGATTTAAATTCCTAAAATCCATGCAAAGGCAAATATCACCATTTTTTTCTCAAAGGAACTATGTTTGCAATCCATGTGGAATGATGGATTGGAAGAATTATTCTAGCATTCAACATTTTCTATATTTTAGACAAAATAGTACCTAATATCTTTAGATTATACTATCAAGATTTTGCTTGAAAGGCATTGAATCACTCTTGAGAGGAATTTCATGGCAAGTTTTTTCAACCCTGAGCGACTTCAGATCATCATAAGAGTATGCCAAAACATCCATTTAATGGCAAAGCAGGGCAATAAATTTGAGCTTCTCCTCAGGAGTGCAACAGTTCCCAATGTTAACCATCTTGGAATTTTCCTTAATACCCAAATTTATTTGATCAAACTCCTGGGAGGAGCTTAAATCCATTTGTTGCTGTTTGATGAACCTGCTGTGCTTGTCAAATAGTTTCTCTAGGGAAACCAATCTTGTGAGAATTTTATTCCCTTTTAGCTGTTGGAATTCTTCACTTGTGTCCGAACTTGTTTCAGGGGCTGATCCAAGTTTTTGATGCTCATTACCTTCAAAATGAAGCTATTCAAAGCTATATTTTCATTCCAGAAAAGCTAATGACTGGCATTGTCAGGCACACTTGGTCGAAAGACTAGTTTGATAGTGTACCTATCTCCCTTAAAATTTGGGTGAGAAACCAAACGAGTTACAAAAAAACTAATGCATTAGCTCGGTCATTCAATTCTTTGGGTACTATAGAGATACTGAAAGCATCAAAGCTTTCAATTTGATCCCAAACTAGATTGTGGTAATGGCGTAATCTCTCATTTTTGGTTTGGTACAAGTTCTTGACCTAGCAAACCACCAACTTAGCATCTCCTTTGGTGTGAAGGAGTTTGATGCCCTTGCCTTGAGCTGCTTTCAACTTGAGTAATAGAGATTCATATTCAACATTATTGTTGGTATTGTTGAACTGTAATTTATAAGAAAATGCAAAAATATCTCCTTGAAGAGATATCAACACAATCCTTGCTCCTGAGTCGGTAGAAGAACAACTGCCATCGAATTCAAGAATCCACATGTTATCAGAGACTTACTTTTCCTTAGATTTTTCTTTGTTTGGAGGGGAGGATTCCTCTGGGCTTGCACTGTGCTTTATTAACTCTTCTGCTATTTTGTCTGAACTAATTTTTAGATTTTCATCTTCAATAGTTTCATCAGTCAGAACATGAACATCCTCTATAGTTAGGAAGTAATTACCCATGCCTGAAGACTCACACAAAATTTGAGCTTTAGGCACTGACGTTTGAGTGACAATGTATGTTTCCTCCTTCTTAGGAAGCAATCTCTATATGACGCCTTTGACTGGGATCCTTGCTTTAGACAGGTCCATACTTAACTCACCACCAACATCCTTGCAGAAATTTTGCCTAAGAAGAATGTTGTATCAGGTTGGGATGTTGGCCACCAGGACTGTCATCTTAATTATCTTGTCTGAGAATGTTGCAAATGCAAATTGGGCATCCTTGATTTGAGGGTGTTTCAGTCAGTCACAGTTTGTGCTTGTAGATGATAAAACTAGTCTACAGTAGCACCTTGCAATGTTTCCACAAACAGCCTGACTGCTACGTCCTCATACTCCACACGTATCACACCATAGGCTATGCTGAAGGCTACAATATGTTCATCAGGATGAACTCTCCCACTACCATATAATTTGGGGAAATTCTTCCTTGAACTGTGAGGTAGCTCATGTAGAGATGGAGTTAGATTTAGTGGACCAAAAGAGTTACCCCAAGGGACTTAAAATGCCATGATTTTAATACTGAAGGGAGGGATAAAAAATTTCTGAGGGGTATGTATTGATAAAGCTCTGCTAACAATAGAAATGGACACTTTGCTTGGTAATAGAGACCTAATTTTGGTAGGAGAAAAACTCTTGGTTTGCTGAAGGTGAGATGGAGAAGGAAATAGGTCAAAATCACTTTGTTATACCAACTCGAATATAGGGTCAACAATACCTTTAGATCTCTGGCTTTGCGTATACCATAGATTTGCCAAATTGTAAAGTAAAAATGGAAAAAAACTGGCACTGCTTCAATTTAAAGCTTGAGGCTTCAAATTGTGTGTTCTTCCCCAGCAAAGTTGCCAAAAACTGTTGGCGTGTAGCTGCCAGAGAATTGACTTTTGAAATGAAATGCTCTATCTCCAGCGTCTCTGGTTTCACAGCTCAGAGTATATAATGGAAATGGATAAGGCTATAATGATAATGGATAAGACATAGGTGATGCTTCAATCTGAAGCTTGAGGCTTCAAATTATGGACAATTGTTGTGTCCCCAATGGAGTAAATGGAGATGGAAAAGAACTGAAATAGCTCGTTTGGTCCCCAGTGGAGTCACCAAAAACTGTTGGGTGAATATTTTGTCACTAGCTAATTGATGGGCAAAATAGGTTGTTTCAACCACAACATAAAGAGATTGATCAGCCAAATGTGCAAATTTACCACATCAAAAGGAGACAAATCTCTCCTCTCATCAAGGGGAGGTTCCCTATAACTATAAGGTACTATATATATATATGTATATACATATATATACATATATATATATACATACATATATATATATATATACATACATATATATATATATATATATATACATACATATATATATATATATGTATGTATGTATGTATATACATATACATATACACACACACACACAGATATATATATATATATATATATATATGTATATATACATATATATATATATATATATATATATATATATATATATATATGTATATGTATATATGTGTGTGTGTGTGTGTGTGTGTGTGTGTGTGTGTGTGTGTGTGTGTGTGTGTGTCTATGTACACACACACACAGATATAAGCTGAAAATAATACTTAAGGTAGGATAATGCCATCCATTTCTCTTTTTTTAGAGATGATGTTCACAGACATAGAAAATTTCTGGTGAAATGACGGAAGGCACTTCTCTTCTTTCAAAAGTGGTCTACTGCAAACAGTAGGAATTCTTTCTGAAAAGTTACAAGTAAATGTAATAGGGTGCAATAACTAGAAAAAAGAGGTGTAGCAAAAAGTCTCCACCTCAACTGTGAAAAGTGAAATACAAAGGAAAATGGGGGCACAAAGTCATCCCAAGATCCTTTACACATAAACAAACTGAAAACACCCACGTTAAAGACAATTGTGGCAGCACAAAATCTCTCCACAATTGGCTTCGGGACACCTTCCTGATTACTTCCACTAGTTTTACTTATTTAATTAAATTGATAAGAATGCATTCAAGAAATAGACATAAGAACAATTTCCTTAACAACACAAGCTATTCCAGCACAAAGTCTAAAAAGTCACTTGCTTTCTCATTCAAATAACGAAATATGATTAACAATCTAAGCTCAAAGTCTCAGTAATGCCTTTCAATTTGGGAAAAGTTTTACTTCTATAACAGAGAGATCTCTCTTGCATAAAATAAGAGATTACAATAAACAACACTCCAAGAAAGACTTGTGCAATTTATTTCATGAAATGGCCCATGTTGCATTCAATGCCTTGAATGCATTTTCAGTTTTGTGAAGGGGCCATGCTAGAATAGGGCACGCCTTAACTGTGGTGTGTCAATTCATCTCAAATGTCTCCTTTTGAGGTATGGGCCGCCTAGTCCTCTTCCTGATATGTACACAACTGTCCACTCACTTTTATTAAAAGGGAGAAAAATAGGCCGTGCCTTTGAATGTTTGTGCATTCATATGTCTACTTGGTGGACTATTCCACCTACTGGAATAACTCCCCTGTAGATATTTCAGTATCTCCTGTAGCTTTCCCTCTTTCCTATTTGCAATTTGAGCTCTCAAGCCATCTTCTTACCTTCAGCAAGCTCTTTCAGCTTTTTTCTTCCACTGTTCACTGAGTTTTGTCTTCAGATTCTGTGCCATATTTGAAAATAAACCAGCATTTTATTGCCTTGAATTTGACATCTGCGGGGATGTCATTGGTCACTTGGTCACTTGAACCACATTGAACCTTGAACCTTTGAAGTGCATTGGTTCAATGGTTCAACAGTTCGGAGGGTCCATCTCAGCTCCTTGGTTCAATCAACACCTTGGTTCAATCGCTTTCTTTCCTCTTGGGTTGAACCATCTCTTCGAACTTGTCTTTGGAATCTTCTGCTTCCTTCCTTCGCTTAAAGCTTCCCTTTGAACTTTGAAATTCTTTGAACCTTTGAAACTTTGAACCATTTTGGTTCAAATTTTAATGGTTCATTCTCTTTCTCAGAATCCTTTGGTCCTTCAAAGTTTCTAGATCATTTTCTTTTTTGTTGAACTCGTTGAATCTTTGAACTTTGAACCGCTTTGGTTCAAGGTTCAATTGGTTCAACCTTTCTTTTTTATCTCTTCAAATCCTTTGTTCTTCTAAGTCTCTCAAACTTTATTGAACTCGTTGAACCTCTAAACTTTGAACTCTTTTGGCTCAAGGTTAAACAGTTCAACAGTTCAATCTTTCTTCTTCAAAGTCTACTTTTCTTAAAGTCCTTTGAAGCCATTGAACTTTGAACTTGCCAAAGCGATTAACTCTTTTAATTTTGCTGATGTCATTGAACCTTTGAACCCATTGAACCTTTGAACCTTTGGAGGTAGGGTTCAATGGTTCAATGGTTTAATCTTTTGTTTGAAGCCTGCTGATGGACCTTTTGGTTGAACCTCGACGTTGAACCAACCTTGAAATTGCTTAAGTTTTGGAACTTTTTCCTTTGTGAGAGCTTGCCTCTTAAAGCTATTGAACCCATTGAACCTGCGAGTCCCTTGACTGAAAATGCTTGAATAATTGAAGAATTAGAGCACTCAGAACACTTTTTGAGAAGGGAAGAGATAATTTTGGCCTACAGGACCAAAATATTTGATATGTTGTCCCCAAAAATGAGTGATCGATTTTGGGAACAACAATGTGAACAAACCCATATAACCAATTCTTTCTAATTCATCCACATGTGGTAATTATGATGTCAGCAAAGTGCCTACTTAAAATTTCTGCCACTAGACCCAAAATGCCTAGATGAACACAATGAAGAACCAGATGAATGCTATGCACTTCCATACTCGTTACAATAAATCTTAACATCTAATAATGTCTCTAAAACACTCTCTATCTGCTCATCCATTAGCAACCTGATCCATGCTCTAATTGCATTGATCACCATTGAGACCTACCACTTACATATATGACTCTAAAATGGTCCCTTAGACACCAAATGACACAAGGACCAAGTTAGACCATGAAATGACATCAAATGAGATACAACATACACTATAAAATTATAAAAATCCCCTAGACCAGATTTTGACTATAGGGGTTGATCCATTTTGGCCTATGGGGAAAAATGGTCAATAAAAAAATTCAATATTCTATTATTTACATATGTATCAGAATCAACATAATTATCAACTCTTCTATTACATTCATTAAAAATACTTATATGTATTATTTATTATAGATAAAACTTCCAAACTTACCTAGCTAAAAATAGATTGCATATCACATTTGGTGGAAACCTGACCAACATGGAGATTCCCATAACAACTCCTAACAACCTATACATAAAATACAACTAGACTTACCACAGATGTTCCCATACATATAGATAGTTTTACATATACCATTTACCACTAACACTTTTTGAGACTTAAAAGGTTGTCTCGCCACAAGAGAACATCGCAGAGTGAAGTCATCCAAATACTAAGAAAAGAGAAAAAAGATAGAAGTGCATAGGACTTCACAAGTGATGCTCAAGGTGTCAATAAACTAATTTTCACCCCTTGTGCACTAATTAGCTATGATTTTCATTTTTCAACTGAGTAACATACTAGTCTACCATCCTTTTGGGTTTTTAATAGACTAGCATTGTGTAGTACTAGACAAACTTGCTAAAGACAAAATAATTGGACAAAAATTATAAAATTGTGGAACTTGTGCAAGCATCAGTTGAATGGGGGAGGCATCTTTCTTCATTGGATAATATGTCATAGTTGACTAGGTGGAACAATCTATGTCTCATCGATGAATGGTGAAATGCTGAAATGGACTCATGGAATGTAGAAGCACCTTCAATGAAATGATGAAATGGTGAGTCCATTTTAGTATTTCATCATTTCATCATTTCATTATTTCATAGAAGGATTATTTGGCCTTCTATGAAATGGACTCATGGAATGTAGAGGCACCTTCAATCTGCGTAGATAATGATAGTTTAGAAATATCTAAGGATTCTTTGGTGGTGGTAGAAGTCAAAGTAAGGTGTGAAGTAAAGGTACTCATAAGTGTTGTGCATAACGGAGTGATGGGAAAAGATAAAATAGTATGCCAAGTAGAGGTGGTCAGAACATCCCACAACTGAATGTAAATAGGCTTGATGAAGTATTGTCATCATGTGAGGTAACTAGAATGTCTCACAACTATGGTTGAGAAGGCTCATAAGATGGCATCAAGGGAAAATAACTCGAGGGAGTTTTCATAGATTGAACCATCATGGTAACAACTAGATATTATTCAACATCCTTCTTTGTAGTGTCCTCATGTGCTTTCTTGGAAACATCTATGTTCACCTTCTTGGCCTCCTCTACCTATGCTTTATTTTGTGCTTCATCTTTCACCATTTTGTCAACCTCTGATACTTGTGCCTTGTGTTGTCATTTTTGATTCTTAGCCTACTATTATGATTACTCTTGCACAGGTTGGTTATTATTTATCTCCATGGTATCTTCCATCTATTTGTGTTCCACTTTAAATTCAATATCCTTTCACTTTTGATCAACTACATACTATTATTGTTGAACTTGTTCAATAATTGTAGCTTTCTATTACAACTTGTTCTTGTCATATTCATCTTGTTTTTGATAGATTGCCTTAGCATCCATGACTTGATTTTGATTTACTTCTTCCTTGGACTATCATTGGGCTTCTTCCCATTCTTGTTGTGTTGTTTCTTCCTTCTACATAACCTTGGCCTTAGCCTTGTACTTTTCATCTTGGATGCCATGATGCTCAATTGCTCTCTGCACTTCCTCACATATAGCTTGTTGTTCCTTGGTAGTCTGAGTGTCCAGTATGACTTATTTTGTGTCACTCACTTCCTCCTTATATTGGGATGGATAAGAGATAAGTACAAACATTTGCACTTTTGCTTGAGAAACCTACCCCTTATGAACTAGACATCTTGCAGGTTGGGGTGGTGGAACTTCCTGCATAGACTATGCTTCCATTGTAGGTTTTCTAATAGAGTGAGCAGGAACAAATGAGTTTTTGGCCCTAGATTGTCGATGGTTGTGTAGATTCCACCTACATCAAAATAATAGTACTATGGGACTCATTTCAGTGGATCCTAACTGTGATAGAGTCATAGTTGATCCTCTTACCTTGAATGATTAATAGATTTACTAAAATTTGGATTCTTCAGCCACTCTGTCAATGATTATAGACGTTGGGAAATGAGGTATCTCTACCCAAAGATTCTTAGGCACTTTTTTCTACTCCTGGATGGTGCATACTACTTTCCATAATAAGTACTCTTTTTCTTCTTCCTCCTCATAGGGGTCTCCAACCATATTGACCATCATCATCCTATATACCTATTATTCATCAGTGCCAAAATGTGGTAAATCATAGAGCTCAATTATTTTAAGAATGATCAAGTGATCTAGACAACACTTTAGGTAATGATCTAGGCAAAACTTCAGGTGACAATTTGGACAACATTCGTACATCAATTATTGGTAGAACTTCCAAGAGCCATAACTTTTGCACCATAGCTCTATTTGAATCCTTGTTTGAACTATTGGAAAGATAGGAATTATGGGAACACCGTGAGATGGAACAATGCTTTTCTCGATGGCTTTTGACCCTAAAAACTTAATATAAGTGCCCCAAATTTTAATTTTAGTAGTGAAGTCTAAAAATAGTAAGTTTCTAAAAATAGTAATGTCTCAAATTCTGTGTTGTAATTCGTGAAAGTTGAACCATTTCATCTCTCTCAAGATTGGTGACCTTCCAAATCCTCCTCCTATCTTCAAAAATAGGTATAAATAGATATGTAGCCTAAAAAAGAAAATAAACATCTCTTCCTAGAGATAGGCATATGTTGTATCTATAATTTTGAGTAGTAAAACATCTCTTCTCAGAGATAGCATTATTATTTGTGTGTTCTTAAAATATTCTTCAACCAATAATTCTAAATTTTAGATCATCGAGTCATCTAACCATATGAGCTAGATGCAAGTATTCTGCCTTAAAGGAGATGGAGATATTCAACCTTTAGGTACCTTGTATTTTTCTATATTGTAGATTGGAGTAGTTGTTGATGAAGGCTGTGCAGTTGTAGTCACAAGATAGGCAACAAAGGGTGGTATTGTCTGCGATGGGGTGACTCTCATTTCTATGATCACTTTTTATTTAACAACCTCAGTCTAAACCATCTACATGTTGATAAAATATGGAAGAGGTAGACTCAAATAGAAATGCCTTTTAGTAGCTATGTAACAATTGCATGCTATCCCAAGTACTGCATGACATTAGGTGGTGTTTGTGGGTTAACTACGATAATCTTAACCAAATCATCCCCAAAAGTGATAAACTTGGCTTGATACACAAAGTATGTACTCTTGTGGGTCTAGGTGAGATTTTTGAACTGGACATCCGGCTAGTAGTCAACATTGAGGTAAACTTCACCCTCAAGATACTTTCACTCTATAAACACCAATAACAATACCAAAAATTGGTACTAAAAGTTTGTTTCACAATCACCAAATCTTTATCACTATTAAAAGAGAGTTGGCTGACCAAAAATTTTGGCCAGTTTAATTCCTTGTTGTAATGTATCATTCGATGGAAAATCTTAATGTCCCCTTTGGTAGCTTGTTTAGCATCCCTGATTGTCTACCAAAATTGGTGATAAATGCATTCGGAAAGAATGCACTCCAACACATCTTAAATATCTTCTAGGGGGATTCTTTTGGAACTACAAGATTATGTTTCCCATATCTCTAGAAGAATGGGTGGCATTCATTATTTGTAATGCATAATTGACCTCGCTTGTGCAGAAAGTCCTATCACCCTAGCCATTACAACAATAGAAATGTGGATGGTTATGTCTTAGGAAAGATAAATATTTCCCTCATTATAGTGACCCAACAAAGCCTCCATGACATCATTTAGTTGTCTAAAAGTGGGTAAACATATCAATCACTCCACATCAGTATTATAAATCCTATTTAGTTTCCCTAACATGGATGATTGCACTCCTTCAAAAACATGCACATCACCACATTGTGAGTAAACTCATACCCATTTAGAGATGTGAAGCGTGTTTGGCTTAATATTTTTGTCACCAAATCTTACACCTTAGAAGAGGGTGTTTATGCCTCTTCCAAATTTGGGTAATATGGGAACATTTCCAAGTATGTGTGTGTACCTACATTGGAAATGAGCCTCAAGATTTAAGGGCTAGCTCCATGAATGTATCTTGAAATTCCCACACCTACTTAGCTAATCTCTTATAGGGCAAATGAATTAGAGAATGCATAAATTAAACCTACTCTAAAGGAGGTGATGCACCAAGATGTGTTTCATATGACCATCATACTTCCTTGTATTAATAAATAAGTCACACAAGCTAACTGCCAAGTCCTATAGATTCTAACATGTCTATTTCAATATGGAGATGAGATGCACAAGAGATATCCAAGGTGAGTGAGCCATAGGCTAGTTGAAAGCACTAAGGTTCATTTTACACTTAGAATATAGGATCATACACTTGAAAACACTTCATATGACCTATTAGAATAGGAAATCTTGCACAAACATGAAATGATAAGGGAAGAAACGATAGAGAATAATCACTTTGCATCATTATACATCACTTTCACACTTATATAATTTTTCAAGAACTCAGAATTAGATTTGCATTAATGTTTAAAGGCATAATATGACATCATTTTAGCAGGGCTATGCAATACATAGAGTGGAACCCCTTTATAATAGCTCAAAATCTATATTTATATAAGAAAGGTAGCAAGAGAAAAGAAGCCTTGGCATTGAAAAGGGGAATCAAGTAGTTCAAATATTTGAACCATAATTGTAACTACTTTTAAAAATTATTCCCATTTAGACAATTTGATTAATCTAGGTCACTTCAAGTTGTTGCACATTTACATTATCCCCTCATTAATGTTCCTTGATGGTTTTAATAATGGGAACACGTGGTTTTGAGATATGTTCTAGCATTAATATGGTTACAACAAATAGATCCATCTATTAGAGTTTTGTCTTGTTACTAAACTGCTCTAAATTGGTTTTTTATGGCATGTAAATGTGGAGAGAAGTGTCCCATTTCATATAGTTAGTCTTGGAGATGAATCCACTAGAATCCACATGTATGCCTTAATGGCATCCTTTGAAATGTTGGCTTTGCTTTGAACTGGACCATGCTCAAACTCAGCTCCATTGCTTTTATTTACCTTGCCTCATCAAAAATTACTTTATTAACCTTCATCTAAGTCACCTAGGATCACCTTCATTTGATTGGTCATCAAAAACTAGTTTAATCATTGCTCTTTTGACTCATCTCATTTCATTGATCTACTTGATTTGCATGATTAAATGCACTCCATCAATGTTTTATCAACTTAAACGTGCTCATACCACTTATCAATTACAGGTTAATCTTAGGATCTTATTATCAGTCTATTTATTTACATACTTATTCCATGTGGTGACCTCTCGAGCTCTTTAACACTTTGAATTATCTCATACTATTGGATCAAGATGAATAATGAAATGTAGACCATCGGATTTTTTGGACCCACCATTTAAACTCAAATGGCTATTTCATGAGGCCTAATTTTGATGTTTGTACACCTGTCAATTGATGTTCAAGGGAACATTAAAGATGTCTCCATGATCGTCAATCCTTAGACCCCAATGGATGATTGTTGATCTTGATTTTGATGTTTGTGCACCTATCACCACCCTCCTTGATCAACTTTGTTGAAAAAAATTGGTTAATGCAATTATGTCTTTGGCAAATTATTATGGAATAATTTCCTTGAAATAATTTGATTTTTCAAGACTTTTGCATTGATCTATTTTCCTTGGGCCTTTTGTATCAGACAATTTGTTTGATGAAAATGATTTCAATTTTTGATGAGGATCCTTTGGTTTCAGACATTTTCCCTAAAATATTTACCTTATACCTTTTGTCAAAACTTTGTCTTTGAGCTTTGTGTATTTGATAAAATGTCTGAAATAAATGATTCTTTTGAAAAGACTGCCTTAGACACTTTATTCAAATTAAATAGTCTTTGGGATTTTTATGTGGACAAAATGCCTGAAAGAAATTGACCTTTGGGAAAACTATCGTGGGACAATTTTCTTGAAAGAATTGTGTCCTTAGTAATTTTTTACAGAAAAATGTCTGAAAGAATTTACTCTTTAGGATTTTTTCATGACCACTTTCCTTGAAAGAATTCGTACTTAGTCTTTTGCCTTAGAACAAATGCCTCGAAAGAATTCTGCCTTCAAAAAAAATGTCCTGGATAATTTTCCTACAAGAATTTGTGCCCTTGTACCTTTTGTCAAAATTTTTTTCTTTAGTATTTTTGCTTTATAATGGCATTTGTGACCCTCCAAAACTTTCGTATTAGGACAGTTTTCTAAAGAATGAACCTTTGGAAAAATTGTTCAAATAATTGTCCTAAAATAAATGACCTATAGGCTTTTATTGTGGACAATTTTTTTGAAAGAATTTATGTCTTTGGGGCTTTTGTTTTAGGCAAAATGTCTGAAACAATTCTTGATGCTTAGTCAAAAAACCCAAAAAAAATTCCTGAAAGACTTCCAACACTTAGCTAGATAAAGTGGAATAATTTCTCTGAGGAAATTATGCTTTGTACTTTTGTTGCGGGCTTTAAGTGGAATAATTTATTTGAGAGAACTCTAAATGCTCTAATACTTAGCCAAAATTTGAAGTATTTCCTAAGTGTAAACATAGGCTTTTATGGACCTATTCCTGCAACTATTCACCACCATGATTACATCCCCTTTGGTGACTAATCATCTTGCTAATCTGAATCCCAATGGGTCCACAATTTAAACACTCCAATTTATAAAGACATTAGATGACAAGGTTAAAAACATTGAATAAAATGCTTTAAAATTCTCTTCATGTTATTTATTCCCAATATGTGTTACATTACTCTCTTGCACTTGAGATATCTTTGTACCCTTTGCAAATTGGTTTTATTGCACCAAATTGGTTGGATTGTAAGTTTTGTACTGGATGTAGATACATCTAGTTCTATTCAAGTATGTATCAAACACACCAACTGTATTTACATCTAGTACCAAATTTATAATCAAACTAAGTTATAAGGTAAAACTTCCTAAGCCTAAAATGGAAGTAACCACCATGGTTAACATAGTTTCACAACATCCTAATTATCTTGTCTTATCTAATGCATCAAGGAGAAAATTTACATTCTTACCTGAGTCTCCAACTTCATTAATCCCATGGTTAGTAGAGTGTCTTCTTATATCTCTCCCTCACATATATAGGTTGATATGAGTAAACCTCTACCTAAAGGATATGATGTGAATGGTTATTATGATTATCACTAGGGACCAAGACATTCTATGAAAAAATGTTTTACTTTGAATCATAAGATATAGGACCTTGTTGATGACCAAAATATTATATTTGATGATCCTCCAAATCAATCATGTTTACAACCTCGTGATCACCAAAAACATAAAATATTTAACAATCTTTTGCAATACCATTATATTAGACAACCAGAAGTGCAAATGGCATATAATGCACATCCTCCTCCATCACATTATGGGCACCTGCTAGATGGGATTATTGGTACTTACACATGACATATACCTCATATGGTTTAGAGACCTATTACTTAATGACATTGAGATCAATGATAATGACTATGATCTTTATTCTTTATTCATTAAAGAATTATTTGATCATTAACCTATACATAATGTTATGATTGATAATAGTGCAAGTAAAAATGTTTGAATCATGACATTACTTGTGCATCTGGTTTATACTCATCATAATTTACATCCATCTACTAGATCATTTAGAGCATTTGATGGGTTCTCCCATAAGGTTCTTGGCTAGATTGACCTACCTTTATAGGTCAATCCTCCACATGTGGTTACTACCTTCTAGTTATACCTTCCACATGAATATTTAACATATTATTGGGAAGACCTTGGATCCATACAATTTGATGAGTACCTTCTATAGTGTATGGGTGTGTTGAATACATTCATTCTAATCAGGTAACTATAGTTCTCAGAATCCCATATGAGCATCCTTTTGAACAAAAAAAATTTATACCTAGACAACTATTTATCAAACCTACTAAGGTAAATCCACTGTAAAAGGGTAAGTGATAGGCGATTCCATTTTCTAGGTGGCTAGAACTTGAGAGACCATTACATCAGAGACATACAGTGGATTCCATGGAATCCTCATCATTTATTATGCACAGTATTCAGACATCTCAAACACCTAAACACATTTGTTCTATTACTATTCCAAACAAACCATCGAGTACATAGAGATGGATTTCATGAACCCATATTCCTTCTATTGATACATCAGACCTTAGATTCTTATAATACATACACAAAACATCATAGATACTACAATGATAAATATTATACCTATACATACTACTTGGTAGTACTGCAAATTCCTTGCACCAAGTTCTGATTGGGGAGATATCTATGATAGTACTTTGGATGAGATCATAATATAATCTTTCATCTTCAAAAAATACCAAAAATACCAGAAAAATAAAAAAAACATTAAAAAATCCAAAAATGTTTTCAGCATCTACATACTCTATTGTCTCCTTAGCATCTATGTGTTAGTTCCATGTTGATGGATGGCATATTAGTTATTTATACAAACACATGTGTGTCACACTTATACTTAAGTGTGATATGGGTATACACAAATACATGATTTATTTATATTTAAGATGTTGGGCCTTCCCTCTACTCATGTCATGTGGACATTGAGGGCATCCACCTCTATGATCATGTTACTTCCAGGTTATATCATTTTATGGTCACTTTATATTATCATGTTAGAACTCCTATATGTACTTACACATGAATTTATCTATGATTATACATGTCATAGGGTACTTGATATGTTATGCACTTGATATTTTTTACTAACACATTTGATCTATGAACTATTATGATATGTTTATGTTGATTGTTTATGCTTGCCTATATACACTTCCTTGAGTTCTTGCCTTGTTATTGTCTTGTTTGTTCTAGAATTTGAATATGATCCTTTGTTTATCGACCCCATATCTATGTGTTATTTATTTAAAATTTGAACATGTCATTATTCGGTGTATGGGAATTTGAATATGTCATATTTGCTTTTGTGGACATTTGACTAAGTCATATCTCTTTGATTGTGTGGCATTTGAACATGCTCCTTAATTTATATCTCCTAAGACCATTGTATGTTGACTTGTCTTTGAGTGCTCTTGTGTGTGCATATTTTTTCTTGTTGAACTTATATTATTTATATCTCGATGGTTTCATGATCTTTAACATGCATTTTAAGCTGTCATGTGATCACATTGTTCTATGTGCTTCAATGCTACATTTACCTAGACATGTTATTATATATGCTACATGGTTCCATTCACAGATTATATAGTTATCTTATCCGTTTGAGGTGAGGAAAATACTAGTTCCTATTCTTCTATCATCTCAAAGTGGGGCATATTAGCAGGAGCATGTCATAAAGGCATGTTCCCCACATTTGGCACAATTTTTAAATTCAATGGGGGCATGCTTTGGAAACATGTTCTCCACACATTTTCACATTTGACACAGTTTTTATATTAGTGGGGGCATGTTTTGGAAACATGTTCTCCACACTTATTCAACATTTAACATACCCAGATTATAGTAGGGTCATGTTTTAGAACCGTGATCTCCACACTTATTGAACATTTGGCACAATTTTTAGATTTAGTGGGAGCATGTTTTGGAAACATGTCCTCTATATTGTCACTTATTTTAATTTCAGATTTATCCATATATAGTGGGGTCATTCTTTGGAAGCATTTTCTCCACACTTACACAGTTTTTGAATTGGCCAAAGCACATAGTTATATAATTCATATTCATAGTTGTGGTAGAATTATATATATTGGTACCATTGTTATACATAATTTTAACATAAGACATATCTAAGGTTCATATGTTAAGAAATGTGCACATAATATTGTAAAATAAAAATTAGTTTCAAATTTTGAAACACTCTTAGGGAAATAATCACCTGATAGGATGAAAGTTTATGGACTTCATTGAGCCATCTACTATAGTAGTTGGTTTGTTTTTGGTATCGTTGAGGTGATTAAATACAACAATCTTTTCAAATTTTTAGGTTGAACTTGATTATATCATCTATCATCACCATTTGATAGTATGAATTAACTTTGTTCACTCATGCTCACCATTTTATAAGTATGATTAGGTTGCATAGTTAAGCTAGTCTCAGCTATCAGGAGGTGACTCACATTTTGTCTAATGTTGGGGCATATGAATTTAAATCTCTCTCTATATTATTAGATATATACACTTTCTAAGTTTATATATATTTGTACTAATCTCAGTTTCATACCCTTACATTGATACATCTTTAAAATCAACTTGCCAATAGGTAAGGTGGTTATATAGATACACAAGTGTACTCTTCAACCTTACTCTTTCAATTTTGATGTTTTTAGTAGTTTTAATTTTAGATTGTATGCACCAATTATGTATATTAATATGCTCTTGGTTTCAAGTTACTCAACAAAAAATCACCGAAGTTGAACTCAAGCTAAGGCAAGGTGTCTTATACACACTAAGGTACAAATTTGTTCTCCTTTAAACCAAAAAATCCATTAATAAATTAAATGCAGGGAAAATTTAGACAATATTTATGAATTATATATCGCCCCATTCTTATATAGTTGGTAAACTTAGACCTTGGTTGTTCCTCTTAGTTTTGAACCTTTCCTTCCATCAGAAGTCTTGCATTTGATTTATATTGTGCCCTTTGACCTATTTCTTGGTTTGATCAGTCTTATGTTGATGACCAAAACTTGCTATCTTATCCAAAATGCTTAAAAATTATTTATCTTCCACCTCTTCAAGTTAAGAGCTTGTACCTACTTTCTTGTTCCCTTGACACTAGCATCTTGGATAGAAACCTACATCAACATATGTGTCTTGCTCTAACACAAGTCTCCAATGCCCTAAAGTAATCAAGATTACAAATAAAACATATCCTAATGGTAAACCTAAATGTTTTAATGAGAGTTATTTCTCCAAAGGTATTGATATAAATATAAGATCAAGCCTCATTCATTCCTCACCTAGAAACTTCTTACCTACAACCTATAAAAATACCTAAGGTAACTTCTCAAAGCATTCAATCAAGTACTCAATAAATCAAAGCTTCCAAATTTTCTCTTATTTTCATATCAATCATAGGGATAACACATACATAGGTCTAAATTACTGAAGGATCAACCCAAGATCTATATTTTTCAGGTTATAAGCTAAGTCACTATTGTATTTTTTTTTCACGTATTGCACGATCCACACATATGCCAACACATAAGGGATAACTACATCATTCTAAGGCCATATTCAAAGTATTATATATGTAGACATCACTCATTAATAGAGGGACCTTTGGAGTTAGCTTGACACTGTGTGCCCACTAACCCATTCTTTCTAAGGGCACCATTAAGATGAATAACTTAGTTTTTGTCATTTCATAAGGAGTGATAGTCCATGACCAAGATCTAAATGCACTAGAGTGAAGGCTGAAATAAACCTAGAAGAATCCAGGGGGTCACATCCTTTTTTAGTGGGTATTCCATATAGGACACCTACATTAGATTTAAAAATTAGTGTCAACACAACCATCCAAGGTTGATGCTAGTGTTTGCAGTTCTAAAGCACTTAATCTATAATTTTTTAACTATTCTAAAACCTTTTCCAATCTACTTCATGTCTGTTCTAGATCCAAAACTACGTTAGCATCATAACTAAGTACATTATTTCTTTGTCATTTCTATATCTAGCATAGTGTTACTTACTATTTTAGACTATCTCAGTTTAATGAATTCAATATATGTTATATCTAAGTTTAACATATAATTGGCCTTCTATAGCGATAATTTATCACCCTTGTACTTTAGACTATCTCTATTCCATTTAACTTTAGACAACTCCAATCTAGATTTTTAGGGTTAAAAAGGTGCAAAAAGGATAATACTAATAGTCTAAGGATTCCCAAATTCAATGGCTTGACCAAAAAGTGAGCAATAATCCTATGTCTCAACCAAGTTATTCTTGAGATGATCACTATTTTCAGCATAAAGGTTGTTTGGTATAGGTGCCCAAATTAGCACTATGAGAGAAAATTCCACTATAAATACATGCCTCACCATCAACCAACCAATCAAGTTTATAAAAAAACATATAAAAAGATTTGCCAAATTTTTTTGGAGGGCATTAAATTTGACATCAAATATTTTGTGAAAAAAATGTGAGAGTTCTCAACACAACAAAGGGAAAATAATCTTGACCCCAAGCATGTTCTAACCCTTACCTATTCCCATCAGGTTATGCAATGATATTGTCATGGATTATGTTGAAGGATTACTAAATTCAAGAGGGAGATCAATGATTTTAGTGGTAGTGGGTCACATCTCCAAATGTGCCCATTTCTATGCTCTTTCTTATCCTTTTGCCTCCTCCACCATTGCCCATACTTTTCTTGATCAGATCTTCTACCTCCACATGATACATGCTTCAATCATTTGCGATCATGATTCCACTTTTACTAGTAGTTTTTGGAAGGAATTTTCCCACCTCTAGGACACTCAACTTCAAATGAACTCTACCTACCATTTACAAATAAATGGTCAAACATAACTTGTGAACAAATGCTTGGAGAGCTATCTAGGTTGCTTTGCCTGAAATCAACTAAATCATTGGGTCAAATAGTTACCACTCACTGAATGGTGGTACAACTACACATACCAATTTCCACTAGGATGACACCTTATGAAATTGTCCATGGTTAGCCACTACCTCTCTTTAGACATTCCATCTAGGAGGTTCTAAGGTATAGGGAGTCAATTCTACACTCAACACATGTGCAAATATCCTCCAAACTCTCAAGGATAACCTCCATCTTGCATATAACTACATGAAGTAATAGGCCAATCAACACTACTTGGAAAATGTTCATGACATAGGTGACATGGTTTTCCTTTGACTATAACCCTATAAGTATCTCTCCTTAAATTTTAAGGGTTATCACGTATTTTTATGGTCCTTATAAAGTGTTTCAAAAGATTGGTCATGTGGCATACAAGTTGGATCTTCCTTCTTCATCCAAGATCCATCATGTTTTCCATGTCTCATGTTTGAAGAAGGTTATGGGTTAACATGTTCTGGGTCACACTACACTCCCCAAGCTCATCATTGAAGGCTCTATCCTCTTGGAATTTGAGTCTATCCTAAACAAACACTCATTCCAGCTTTTCAAATGCACCATCACAAAGCTTTTGGTACAATGGCATAGCATGGAACTAGAAGACACAATGTGTGTAAATAAAAGTTTGGATACATATAATTTTTAAGTTGTTATATTAACTATTTTTAAATTTTCAACATGATGTGATGTAGTGGTTATCTTGAATTTATTAGTTTAAATAAATAAGCTTATATAGATAGAATAACTATATATTAAATATTTTATATTGAACTGTGCTCAAAAGAGGTTGCCCCCTTCAAAGGAACCCATGATAATTTCTAATATATTTCTATTATTTCAATACAATATTTCTTTTTTACTTTCATATATATATATATATGTGTGTGTGTGTGTGTGTGTGTGTGTGTGTGTGTGTATGTATATGTGTGTGTGTATATATATTTTTGTGTGTGTGTGTGTATGTATATGCATATATATATATGTATATGTACACACACACACACACACACACACACACACACACACACACACATATTCATGTAAAGAGGTTCCTAACATATATAAATTAAAGCTCATAGTTTAAGTCACGAATTTAAATAAATATAAATTATTTAAGCCCAAAATAACATAAAGATTTGTAACCCAAATTCGTTACATTCTTTGGCACATAAACTATTTCATAATATGCCTTAAAGAAATGTGGGTTCACAGAATTTTAGGTGTATAGAGAAATAAATCAAAAGAATTGATTCACAAAATTGAAATAATTGAACCATATCTTGTTTTATATTAATAAATAAGCTCTTCTCAATCAAAAACAATTAATAAGAAACATTCATTAGATAAAGCATGTGGAGTATATATATATATATATATATATATATATATATATATATATATATATATATATATATATATAAAATTGTTAAGTCACATGAGTTTGAATTTATATTTATGTTTGAGAAAGATAAAATTAAATTTAAATTTATTAATTAATTAAATTTGAAAAAAAATGTTATAAAATTTGAAAAATATATTAATATAATAAATGTTATAAAAAATAGAGAACTAATTATAAATATATTATAGAAAAACAAGGAAAAATTATATATAAATACTATAGAGAACTTCCAATGTTCTATTAAATTTATATAAAATTATATTAAAAACTTTTCATATAGAAATAATAAATAAAATTTAAATTGAACAATTTTCAAACCTCTGTAAAATTCTGCGTACCTTGTGACATAGCATCACTATATTACAGCAAATAACCAAAACTTATATCAAACATTTGAAATAGGCTCCAAATTAACTTATGAAATCTAGAATTGAACACGAGGCATCATTAAATTTAGAGCTTATAATTTATGAAATCAAGAATTGAAGACGGGGCATCATGAAATTTATCTTATGTTTTTTTAATTTGTTATAATGGGTAATGATTAAGGACATGGTTGTCGTCCGATGGACAATTGATTAAATGATTTTCAATTAAAAGTCAATACTTTCGAAAAAAAAATGATGTATTTTGGTTAAAATTTATTGTAAACAGTGTAAATTATAATAGATATTACTCTGAATCAAAAATTTAGTTGTAGTGAGTATTAACTGATGAAAAATGAAGGTGGATAAGGTGCAAATCTTAGAGTTGGATGATTTTTTTTGGAGTAAAATTTTAATTGAATTGGTAAGATAGTTAATAGATGGTTAGATAGCAAGCCTTGGAGGTTGGATAATTTTTTGAATAGAACTCCAATTTAAATAGTTAGATAATTGTTGACATAGAATAATAGATGCTAACAAATTTAATTGCGACAAACACTGGCAAATGAAATATAAAAATGGTTAAGTAGTTTTTGGAATAGAATTACAACATAAATCGAGATAATAAAAAATAAAAACTGGAATGATGGAGCAGAGACTTGGACAGATGCAGCAGGCCCACTAAAATTTTAGGGGTATTTGGCAGCTTAAAAACTAAAGCGGTTAATTTTCATACAGGCTCTTTAGACGGAGCAGGATATGAGATGATAACAGGGTTTTTTTACGGGAAGGAACTTTGATATATTGCTGGGCAATAATACTTAGCATTCAAACTTCTGCTTCAATTTCGTGTATGTTTTGTGCTCCTCTTCTATTATTTGCTGTGAGTGCTGCGTTATAGTGATCACATGATTTTTATTTCCATGCTGCAATATATTATATTTGTTCAGATTTCAGCTATAGCTATGGATATTGCAATCCTGGATAGAGTCCCCATGGCATGCCAGGTGTGAGGTTCATATATAGGTGCAGGTTTGAATTTCTGCAATGCGTATAATTTAAGCATGGCAAAGAGGAACAGAGCAGAGATAAGAGGAGCTGCATCACATTTAAGGAATAGAGAAAGGGCAGAGGAGCTCCATCACTTGCAGCCCTGTTTATATATATTATGAAAATCCTTATATTCGTTGGGATATATTCCATAGGTGAAGCGCTGAATATTCTTCTAGGAAGTCATTGTCCCTCTGTAGACATTCTATTTAGATAGATATCAGTTTGATCAATTTTGTAACTGCTTTGCACCTGGGTGACATGATAAAACCAGTCACTCTCAGCTTGTTTTCCTGCAAACGCGAGCCTTCTTCCAAATTCTTCCCTCTTTGCACAAATATCCTTTTTCGGGAGCACAATATTTATCTTCTCTGCACTTTGCACATCTTCTCTTCACTGTCTGTTTCTGTTTCCCATAAACAGACAGTATCATTCTTATCTAAAAATTTGGTGGGAGTGCAGCTGTCCAGGTTATCACCAGACTTTGGTTGAGTCCCTTGGCATCCACCAGATGTCTTCATATGATGATTGAATCCAATCACACAGTACCCTGTGAAGCGATTTCCATCATTCAGAAAGACACAGCCATTAGCAACGGATGAGATTATAAGCTTGATTACATTGCAGATTGCATCCACGTTTCGTTTAGCTTGGATTATGTCGTCTGCATGTCAAAATAAACAAGATTGTTAATTATAACAGATGTAAAATACACTGCCCTGGCTCTGTTACCCTCTCTCACACTTCAAATAGCCTATAGCAGGCAGCTTTCAATGGTACTGGCAGTCATCTGGACTCCACATCAGCAAATTCTATAGCTATACTGTAAAAGTAAACACATTGGCACAAATCCTGAAGCATAATATAACGCATAATTACAAACACAAACATGAACCACATAGGAAACAAAGGCAGTAAGATTTGTTCCGAATTCAGCAGCTAATTCATCAGTTTCTTACTGAAAAGGGAGAAACAAAGTTTTGTAAATACGGAAGAACATAACGATCACCCGTTAGCATCTTTGGCAACTATTTTTTTTCCCTGCCTGGACTTTAGCATGTAAAAGCTCGGATTCTGATTCGGGCCATCCAGTCCCACGGTCATCCCAAATGCCCAGAGAATTGAAGATGTGGCATCCATGGCTTTTGCATTCTACTGAGGGAGGAGGCACGGAAGCTGCGTGCAGCCCCAACTTAAAATCCAAGAGCACGATTACAAGGAGGAAGCTAGCCATCATAACATAGGTATAACCTTTTCTACAGCTATGACAGAAATTTAGCTGCTTGTTGAGACTTTATGGGGAAAAAAATTATCTGACGGTGTGTTTCCTGTCCAGGGTAGGCCTGGAATTTTCAGCGTGTGGCCTGGTTTTAGGGTTTTAAAGGAAAACTACAGTTCAAAGTTTTATTTTTTAATTTTTAAATTTTAAATTGAATACGCTGCTTAAATTAGTAAAATAACAAACTCAAAGGAGAAGAGTCATAGGTAATGAAGCTTGTTAATAGGAAAACAAGAAATCAAAATCAGTCATTACAATTATATTAGTAATTAGATTAGAAGAGTCGTGAAGTTGTTTTAGTACTTATTTTTAATTGAAAAAGTGTTTAGTTGTGAAATAGTTTCACTTATAACTTAAACAGGGTGTTTAGTTTTTTTGTGTTCTATAAGATCATAATAATGTTTATAAAATTTGTAATTATAATAAATGGTTTTGATGACATTTATTTGATTTTGCGTAAAAATAATAGAACATAATATGTAAAATTTATAATTTAATGCTTATAATTAATGTATAAAATATTATATATTATAATAATAATTGATATGAATATGTTATAATTAGTAATATACAATTATTATATGTAGTATTGTAAATTTATATTACTTGTTAAATAAGATAATGCTAATTGTTATATAGATATTATATAGTATATATAAATATTATTTTATATAATATATTTTCTAATATATTTTTAAATTGTGAAAAACATCTAATTGTTGAAGATGGTTAATTAGAGAAAAAGAAGGTGAATTATACATCTTTGTACAGTAAAAATGGCCCTACAGAAATAAGCTTACTGCCCAAATGCAATATCATAAATGCACCATATAGTTTGATGTGGTACCATAGCTTAATGATGTGGAACAATATGGTTTAACGTCAAGCACATTTAACCTATGGTCTATCGTCATTGACCCACCGTCCTCCAATTACAATATTATTGGTCATGCACTCATAGTTTATACTTGACCTCCAGATGTAGCATTTCATTCTATTAATAGCAAGAGGCTTGTTTAATTTGTACCCAGGGTCTTCCAAAGTTCTTGGTTTTGATTACCTCATGACATGGACATCCTTTACCTATTTCAAGTTATCTCACCTCCAGAATCCTGAGATCAATGCTTAGAATATTGAGGCCCCTTTCTTCTTGTTGAGCTACTACCTGGGCTCTTTGTGTGATCAGGGTTTGTGCCTAGTATATATACTCCTAGGATCCTCCTTGCTACTTTGTGCATAGTTGCCAGGATGCATTATGTTGAGCTTGGGCTCCTTGTCTTTTTTTATTTTCCCCTTTGTTTGGGATTTAAAATAATTAGGTTTGGATTTTTTCTACAACTGAATTCTATTAATGTTTGTTTTGATAGTAAGAGCAAAAAAAACAAAAAATTATTTTGTAATTAGGGGCAAAAAAAAAAAGCAAAAAGTATTTTGAAATTAGGATACATTGTGTAGTTTGTGTTTAGGTCTCTTTGTAATTATTTTAAAAGGTTTGTTCGTGGAATGCTTTGTGAATGATGTTTTTTTCTAAATATTTTGTCTCTGATAGAATGTTGTGTGCATTTTTAAGAGTATGAGCATGTTATTTTTCTAAGATTTGATTTAATTATTTTTAGGGGTTATTTTTATTTGAGATTTTATATGTTTATTTATTTAAATAAGGGACTCATTAGAGTGTGGCCATGTTGGCCAATCTATGTTGTTTATCCAGATAGACAAGCTATGGGACTATATTCTAGTTTATAGAATGGGGACAACTAGGAAACTGAAGGGGGTTGTTAACATTGATTAGTCACATGATTGATTTTTTGTAGTGTAGCAAATTTTCAATTTAAATTCAACATCATCACCAATAAAATAAATGAATGTAGTGAGTTTTGAGTAGTAGGACAAACTCAGAGGATGAAAAATAACTAAATGATATATGATTATTAAGATGACAAACAAATATATCTGCAGTCACTGCTAGAATATATCATGGCAAAAGTAATGAACCTTTTCCATTTGGCATGTCAAGGATAATCTTAGGTTTTGGCACACAACAGATCATGGGAAAATGTGAAATGGACACTTGGAAACTATAGACCTGGCCCAGGAGCTCCCAAACTTACCAAGGGAGTAGAACAAAGAACTAATGGAGAGCTACCAAACTTGCAAGCCTATCATAATCTCGTACAGCCCGGGAGTGAGTGGGAGGTGGACACATGGGTAATGACAGCATGGAGGCTGATATTACCAAGGTTGTCACACCCTAGGATCTTGTTGGCATATGAGGTAGTCCTAAAATGAACCTTTTGGCACCATGTGGCCCCAGTGGTTAGGGAATAGATGTCAGTGCCATGTGGCCCCAATGGTCAGATTGTAGATGTTAGAATGGGAGGAGAATGATGAATTATCAAGTGCCTTGTGCCATTGACGTATGATATTCAAGTTTAATTTGATGGCCTCCCACCCATCACATGGAAAACAAGGTAGTATCCCAGCAAAACACTACATGACATTTGGTAGGTCGATAGAGCATAGGTTCACCAATCCCAGTTGACCATGTGGATACCTCAAAATGCCACCTCTGTAATCAGTCACCATACACTCAAACATAGTACTGGTCTTTTAAGACCAATAATCATACAGAATGCTTTTGATCTTAAAGACCTTTTCATAAAATGGCATAGTTAATGTGGTATAAAACCCAAAGTGACTAACCTCAATTTTGATAAGGAAAGATCTCGATCACCAATTTACCTAGCTCGGTAAACATGTTTGGGGTGGCACATCCCATGTTTGAGTGATTATTTATTTGTTTTTTCCTCATTATTTATCTCCAAGTGGATTAAAAAAAGATAATAGAATTCAAATTAACTGTTACAATTTATATGACTTCAAAAATAATTGTTACAAGAATTGTAGAGAATTTAATAAAAGTAATGTTCGAGTCATTTTTAAAATTGTAAAAAATTAAAGGGAAATAATGAGGCATTTTTTTAGTTCATTGTGAGATATATCCCATTCAGAGTGTTTAACAATCACAAGGCATCATGCATTGCATATCTAGATAGACATGTTGGGAAACTTGATGGGGTTGTTAAGGTTAATTAGTCATATTGTCCAATTTTCAATGTATGGTCAACATCATCACTAATAAAATAAATGAATGTGGCAAGATCTGAGCAACAAAAAAGAGTTGGTGAAGATAAGCTACATGATATATTAAAAAAGCTATATGATATATCTTTAGTATAATAAAAAATAAAGATATACATAGTTGGGCATATAAATATATGAATAGAATCTTGTTATTTTTCTAAAAACAAAAGATTTCGTGTAGCATCTTTTTTCTTTCCTAAATATATGAATGGATAGTTTTATAAATCCTACCCAAACAACATAAAACCATAGTAATAATTCATAGATGTTGTAAGTAAAAAGAAAAAAAAAATGTAAACTAAAAACTAAATATCATATCTTATATCTAGTCGATTACAACAACGTAACAATTCCTACAAATTAATGTAACAAGTACACATATTTCCTTAAGTAAAAACGAAGTAAATTGATAAGAATTTTGTACTATATATCTTGATTCCAAAGCTATATGCCAAATAAAATACATAGTATAATATAAGAACAAGTATAAAATATCACAAATAAACAAGCTTATAGAAACACATGCCCAAAATATTGATAAACTTGAAATAAGGAAGATCACAACACAAATTAAAGCAAATGGCTTGAAATTACATTAAATAACTTTCCAAATCCAAGCATTTAGACTAAGATTCTAATTCAAAAGAATATATATAGTACCTTATATAAATGAATAAAATAAAATAACATGGGAAATATAAAATCCAAATGATAATCAAAATCCATAAACTCTACTTTCCTCTCAAAAGCTAGAAAATTGGTGCCATCATCAAAGATATAAATTTGTTATAAATCACAAATTCCCATCTATTCAACTCCATATTACCATCTATATATTATGGTTTTATTTTTCTAATAGAGATTTTTATATGTTAGCAATTTGTAAAAAGAAGTCTAAACTTTTATGTTTCTAAAATAGAGTTTTATATGTTTACCCATCATCAGAAGATTGTTGTTGTGGACAATCCTTTGTGAAAGCTAAAATTTGGAACAAAGGAGAATATTAAGCTTTGTCTTTGAAATGTGTGATGGAAGGTATGATAATCATTTCCATTCTCTATTTAGACTTTGGATAATTTTTAGCAGTGATGTGCCATATAACTCTGAACAGAGACAAAGAAAGCAAGGTGACAGGGATTTAATCTTGGATATAAGAAATATTGGCATCATTTTTCCTCCTAAAACTATAACTTATGAGGATGACCAAGAAGCATGGCATATCCAGATCCATTTATGGAGGAGATGCATTTGGGTTTTGAGAAACACTAGAAGGAGCATCAAGATTTGAGTTTCGAGAAACATTAGAAGAAGTTGTCAAAGTTTGTGAATCTACCCAAATTGAGGTATCTAGAAGTATTTCAATGTGGTGTATATGAAATTATGAGAAGTAATGTTTATCAATGAATTTAAAGTGGCTTAAGAGCTGCAATCAGAGTCTAAGTTGACACGTAAAGAAGAAGTGAGTTTGACTAACACAGAGAAGGGATTTTAAAGGACACAATACAACCATTAATCATGTCATTTTTGGTTTTTACTTTTTCACATACCATAGTTCATGTCCAAATTTTTATATTTGATTCAATCTCATTGGATGATGCTAAATATTTTTCTTTTTTTAATTAAAAATAGACCACTTTCCCCAGGTAATTAGTCCCATTAGTCTACTTCAACCAATAAAAAGATAGGAAAATAATATTTTTCTAATTTTTGTTCTAAAAAAATAGAATATAAATGAAAATGCTAATGTGCAAACTTTATAAATAAATAAAATATTTGACTTGCACATTTTTCAATAAAGACTAATAGCTAAAATAATTACAATAACATCTTGTTACATAGGTACTAATAAAAGTAAAAAGTTAAAAGCTAAAAATTTAGTTTGTGTGTCTTATTATTAAAGGAGTTTTAGAGAATCATTAATATTATTAATAAGTAAAATAAATTTTTAACTCTATTTTTTAATTGAAAAGTCACTTCTATTAATTTAACAAAAAAAAATAGTACAATGCTAATCATACAAAAAATGAGTGGAAAAGTCACACACCAAAAGCCACACTGAGATGAAGAAGCCTTGGGAGAAACAAATTCTAAAATAAGCCCCAAGTCAGGCCAATAATCACAATTAAAATAACTCAAGTGCACACCAATCAAAAAAGGGGATGAAATAACACAAACAATAAGGAAACAACTAAGTAATAGTTGCAAACATGGCTGTTAGTAGAGGAGGTAGAGGTAGAGAGTCCTAAGGCTTTCCTCCATAGCCATCTTGGGGTAGGGGATCTTCATCAACTAGGAGGGGATCCCATGCATCATCCCACTGGTTAGCTTCATAATCATGTAGCCTCAGAGAATCCTAGCAAGGAGGAGAGATGGTCAATACCAATTACAAGAATTTATCCTACATAGGGGGTCTTTACCCCCCACCTCCACTATCTCTATTACCTTTGTCAGATCCTCAGGTTTTGAGATGGCCAATGAAAGCAAGGAGAGGAGCTCCTCCAACTTTTAGACCTCAACTTGTGAGAGTGGTGTCATCTCCCCCCACACCCATGACCCCTAAGAGGGGGTGGTGAGGAGGGGGAATCAATAGTCTCACAGTTGATCGCACAAGGATCATTCTCCCAATGGTCCAAGTGGAGATATATATCTTGATCTAGACCTTATCTATTTTAGTATCTAAAGAGTAACATTAGCAATCAAAACAACTTTATTAATTATGGAAAAACTTTTTTCCATAGATTCATTATTAGAAATTACTTGATTTCTAGATTTTCAAATCTGAAAAAAAATATTAGTGGGGAAAATCTATCATAATCTGTTATATCTCAAATGCAACAGGGTAGAGTCACCCAAAATAGCTTTTTTCCAAGTGAGCATTTCAGGCTTGAAAGGTTTGAAAAGGGTATAAATCCTTCTCTAGGCTAACAAGGCATGCAGGCAAAACCAAAAGAGATTTTTGATAGTTTATGGGTGATGACAGGTTGGGAAAGTATGATTTAAAACCCCCATGTGATTGAGCCTATACCCCTTGGGTAGACCTTGGTAGAGGATACACCAAAGGCAATCGGCTTTTTTGGGCTCAATACAAGTCACCTAGATATTATCAAATCTCTAGGCCCAAACTTGATGGAAAGATTAGAGAGACCACCAGTGATTAAGGGAATTAGTATCAATATGTTGAGGGGCCAAAAAATTGTATCCCAACCAATAATAGTATCGATGGAATGGTGTGTTCGTTGGCCAAGACCAGTCTTTCTACCATGGTGTGAGAGAAAAAAACTCCAATTTTTTGAAAGTATGCATCAAGTATGGAATTTTATAATTCAGAAATAGATTTTAAATTTTCCTTATTAATATGGAACTTGTATTTTAGCATAGGCCAAGGAATCCAATCCCTAGATTTATTACAAAATACATCAGTAACCATGATAATACCATTCTTAAATGACCTCAAAATTTTGATCTAGGGGACCATGACAAAGGGAACATTTTGGAAGTTCAATTGGGGAGACCACCATAATGACTAGGAGTTTAGACAAAGACCATGTCTAAACCCATCCCACACCCAAATGAGATTTGTTTAATATTTTCCTAGGCCTTCAAAATACTTTGCATGACAAAAGTGCTTTCTACTTTGATTGTCATTAGTGAAATAAGCACGATGTGAAAGCTAATTCCTTACCATGTTTTTCTTCCAAGTAGGCAACCTTGAGATATGTGATGCCTCAACATAATTTTTTAGTCTTTGTCTACTTCCAATATTCTAATGATCAATTTAATCCAAAGAGTGTGTCCATAAAGCTTGATGTCTATAAGTCCCATCCCACCAGCTTCTTGAGGTCGATAATAAATAGCCCAATAGACTCAATGAAAACCCTAGTGCCCCTCAAACTTGGCCTAGAGAAAGTCTCACAAAATATTTTAAAGCTTTGAATAAGAGGCATTAGAGGTATCCCAATAAGATGAGTTGTACACATGAGTAACTATGAGCACCTTAGAATAAATCTATAATTTCTTAGCCAAAGTCAAAGGCTTAGCGATCCAAAAGGAGACCTTTTCACAACTCTTTAAACCACATACGACCATGATTCTATAAGAAAGTCTCTAAAAGTAAATGGAGTGCCTAAAAATTTAAACTAAACCCTGAGAAAGATCCATTTCCACATATATCCCTCCATCTAAAGAGATTTGGATGATAGGGATTGGTGATATCATTGAGTTTTATGCCATTGAATAGATGACCCATGTGCAAGACAAAAGATACTTGAACATTCCATGGCATGCTTGACAGAGTCATCATCTTACTAAAAAGTGGAATGAATCATCAACAAAGTGGCCATTAATTAATTAATGATCTGAATTAGGAAGAGATATCCCCTTAACCAGACCCTTAGAATCATAACTAGCCAATAGATAACTAAATCCTGTTGTAACCAAAACACAAAACAAATGAGTAAGGGGACAACGCTTTCAAATAAATATGTGGAGCTCAAATATTTGAGATTGGGATCCATTAATGGTAATACATGCCCCAACATCCTAAAATAACATATTGATGGTGTGAACAAACTTGGGACCAAACCCTATAACTTGAAGCATCACTATGATAAAATCCCATTTAATCCATTCATAGGATTTTCCATAATCAATATTGATGAACAATACCTTCTAGTTAGATATTATAGCCCATTCCATACCTTCTTAGATGGAAATAACATTATCCAAAATATATCTATGTTTAATGAAGCTAATTTTGTCACTTCCCAGAATTAAGGGAAGTAAGTGTTTGATTTTGAGAGCTATTTTTTAACTATAATTTTATGTGAAACATTGTGCATAGTGATGGGTCTCCAGTTGGTAATTACCTCAAGGCCCCCTATAATGGGAATGAATTCGATGTTGCCTTGATTGATGTGATGACCTTAAGAGTTGGTCATGACAACTTCAAAATATACTCTATGAAGATCAGGTGCAATTTTATCCCAAAGGGTTTGATAAAATTCATAGTAAAATCCATCAATACTTGGGGCTTTATCAGAGTCCATCTACATAACAACTTATTTAAAGTCATTAAGATTGAGTGGTCTATCACAAGAAACTCTATGTACTTTTATGAGATTACATGTGACCACAGTAAATCATTGAGAGAGGGCAACTCCACGAGTAGGAGATGAAGGTTGCATCACAAAGACACCATGGTAGTGATGAATAAAGGCTTGGAGGATATTAGGTAATTTGGTAAGCCTGTCTAAATCAATTTTAATGGATTTAATTTTTTTGTATCTTATCTTGATTAAAGGAGAGAAAAAAATTCTTTTATCACTTTATCTCTAACCTTAAACCAATGCATCCTTACTTAACATTGATCTCCTATGTCCTTATAAGCCTCTATAATCTGTTCGGACCCTAACCTGCTAAGTAAAGGATTTATGCCAACATAACTTCCACCTGGGTATGAGAGGATAATTTTTTGTAGTCATTATCCTTTGGGTATTTTGTAGTGAGATGGAGGTTGTAACAATACCTTGCACCAACTATAAGGAGGCTAACTATCTCCTAGGTTTTAAGGGAATCTTCAAGGATTTAAGGAGACATGATAGTTACAACATAAACTTCACAAAGTCATGGAGCTAGCAGTTATGATCACTAGGTTCTAGCTTGGCCCTCATCATACAACTTCCACCTTGGAGAAGATGATCCTAAAGGCTATTTAAGGATCTCAATCTAGAAGAGGCAACAATGAAAAAGAATTGTAGTGGAACTCTAGGGAAATGAATTCTCTGTATACATTGCTTCGGTAGCCATAAAGGATTAGGAATAGTATGGAAGCCATTAAGGCTCTGCTTGTAAGTGTCGAAGCTCATTGTGAACCTCTGGGTCATTAAGTATAATGAATAATTTTTTTATCATGAATTATGATTAATGGTGAAGACTATTGCATTAAAATGTAATATGTCTAGTTTATATGTCTTTTTGTGTTGATAATGAAACACATATTTGTTATGTCATACTCTCCATGGAACTATGTTAATAAATGTTCATGTATATTATTGGTTCATATATTTAATGGAGTCCTTGTAAAATTATATTATGTCACCATCATTTTGTATGGAGAATGAGTATAGGTTCTACACCAAGTATTCCTATCCTTGTTAAGATCGTGTGTCTAAGTATGAGTAGTTTGAGTGAAAGTAACCTTTTGATCCTTCAAGTGCCTATATGACACTAGGATTCATCCATGAAAGGCTTATGCCTATGTATATACATAAATATTTAATTTAATTATTTAAGTCCCCTTTTGAAGCCTTGTGCCATGGCACAACTATCCCAATGTGCGCCTTGGTTCCTTATTAGCTACACTTCAGGTGAGCGCATAAGGCCTGTGACTTATGTGGATTGATGCTAGCGCAACTGAGTGATTAAATGTTGAGTGAAAAGGGAACATCACATGCTTGTGCCTAGTAGTAATAAACCAATAACTAACTAGATGATTCTTTTATATAACATTTTAGTTCCATTATCGAGAACCATGTTGAATTTTATTACTATGATGATGCGACATAATGATGTACTAATTTCTCTCAAAAACATTGAGCACTGGATAAAATAGGTGGAAGATATCTTTACAATGAAGCATCCAACCTATAATAGACAAAATTCAAGAAGATGGATTTAGGACAACCTTTATGATGTTCTATATGAGGCCTTATTCTATGAGTTACCTGAGCATGTGTTCCAATGATTGTCTACATATTTAACCCACAAAATAAAAAGATATGGATGGTGATATGAGTGGATAAATGAGCACCTAAAGAAGCTTGATACCTTGGATGTAACTTGGACTAGAGTAGTGGATAAATGGTGGCAAGTAGCCCTAAATAACTATGTACTTGAGTTCATAGTCTCAACATACTCATGCCTTGAAGAAGCGGAGTACCAATTTTTGCAAAACCCTAGAGGCATGTTTATGAAGGATTTTAACAAAGATATCAAAAATATAATGGTGTATTATGGTTTTTAATCTTTAGGGATGGAAGGCTAAAGTCATTTTGCATATGAGCTACATAAAGGGGGAGAATGGGATGTGTAGGTGAAGCCTAATGGAAAGGGATGAGCGAATTAACATCTGAGAGCTTAGAAGATAGACCTATAATAAGAGATGATGATAAATAATGGAAGATCTTGAACTCGGAAGTGTGAAGAGAGACCAAAGTGAGTGGGGAGGGCATGGGGAACAATCTCTTGAAATATAACAATGTGACGATGAGAGATATAATGAAGTGATGAATCGAGCTCAACACTTGATAGACATGGAATGCATTGGGTTCTTAAAGAATTTGGTGACTATAGATACACTTGACATTCATACCCTCTTTGAACCTATAGCACATGCTCATGCACTATATCCCACACTTGAATAAGTTAAAGAAGTAATTATTGAATCTGCTTATGACTCAGATGTTAGACGTTTTACAAACTTGGATTACAATTTTGTGATTAAACATATTATTAAATAAAAGGAGGTGAACACAACTACCTCTAAACCATTGGGTGGTATTTTACCATAGTAAAATTAAGCATGAGCATACTAGATCAACCTATGTTAGTAATGCAAGGTGGGTAATAGCCTGCAAGAAGTGGTCTAGTGCCATAAACAAGTAGCACCATGCCAACAACATCAACTACACCAGTAGTAATGATAGGGCCAACACCAAACCTCATGACTAGAAGCCTTGGAGGACCATCATCAAGATAGGTATTAGGGGGACAAGCACCTCAAGTACCATCTACCCCCTCATATAAAATCTACTATGAAATGGCTATGCACTTGTTAGAGTATCACAACATAGATAATGCCACATAATATGTACTAAAGTATGAACTATAGTGACATGCATGAGGCATAACCTAGTTAGAGCGCAAGGATACTAAGTTTGTGATCACTCTACTTGATCTCACCCACACTTGGTATAGAAAATTTGATCCTAAGAAGGCCATGGTTGACTATGATACCTTGAAGGATGCATTCTTGAAGGAATTTGACATTCCAGAGTTTGAATAATAGAGCATTGTCACATTAGAAGAAGTTACCCAAGGAATCTTAAAGAGTATATCACTATATGATGTAAGGTTCAAAAATATCCTATTGAAGATCCCATATGATCTACACCCTTCCCAACATGTGTAGTGGTTTATTATGGGGTTACTCATGCCATTCTGAAGATCACTTTCTATGAAGACTTTTTCCAACCCTTGAGAAGTGCTTGAATCCACACTTAGAGTTGAGGTTTTTAGAAGTGTGAACACAAGGATCAGCCCATTTATGGAAGCATAAATTACATCTATGGCCTCTTAGCTCCAAAAACATACCGTTATCTCTTTGCATGATTCTTGAAGTGGATTATGGTGTACTAAATGTGAAGTAAAAGTCCATAACATAACTAACTACTTATGGAGGAATGTGTGCACTTTGCTTCTAAGCTATGAAGTCTATCGAGAGGTACATGACATCCATAAATTCCCTTTGTTACAATTTGATAGTGAAGTCAACACAACTATCTATAATCGACTATGTGATTCCTACACCCATACCATTATTGATTATCAGGTGACTGATGAAATGCACAAGAACATGGAAAGAGGCACATGATAGGCCACCATAACAGTCAGATGGCAAGCTAACCAAGGTAATGAGGGCTATGGCCAATATAACATAGGATTTAGGATATACTGAGGTGATAGAGGGTGAAGTAGAGGACACGATGGTGGAAGGTTCCCATTGTACTTATGCTATAAGTGTGGCTCAATAGAATTTTATTAGTACTTCCCTACACATCCCACATGTAAGTATTGTTGAGGGTCCCATAAGGTTGAAGAATTCCCTGACCTATACAAAAGTTGACCAAAGGTATGCCTAGTGTAGATAAAGGTGTAAGAATGATAATTTACAATCAAAAGACATAAAAATGGACTCCAAAGATGAAAATTATGCTCATAGAGGTAGTAAAGCTATAGGCAACTATGTGTAGTGGATTCACCACTCAACCATCAGTTATGCTAGTCCTTAAGTTACGCCTAGAGTATGAGGATAATGGTCATAATGAGCACATAATGTAGTTTAAACCTAGATCTATGCCATACCTAGACCCAGCGTGCCAGAAAGATGTGTTACAATAGACTATGAGTGTCATTAAAAACCCATAAGGGGAGCTCTAATTAACATGAGACCTATAAGTGTAGGTTGCTACCTCCTATAAGAAGCAAGATACACAAGGAGCTAAAGTACAAGAATTAACTAAGATCATATGCCTTTTATAGATAAAAGGAATGTTTCCCCTATTAAAGAACTTACTCCTAGAACATGCAGGTCAAAATCAAGTTGGGGTCACCACACCACATATGGAGAGGGTGTGAGAAGTTCAACATACACAAAATGTAGAATATAACCAAGAACTCTTGGTGGATACCACAATTGATAGATGGTATGTCTATGAGGTTCTTATAGACATACGCATCGAGGTCAACATATTGACCTATAATGCTTGGTATGAAATGGGTAGACTAGTCTTAAGACCTTCCCCTGACGTACTCTTCATGTAAAATAAGACTCAGGAATAGTTGATCAGAATTTAGAAGAGTATAGCTATATATATCATGGATATTGAAATTTGCAGACTTTAAAGTGATAGAGTTAATAAATTAGCATAACTACTTGATGCTTATAAGAAGGTCATGGTGTTATGTAAACAATGTAGATATGCACTTCAAAAGGCACTACGTGACATTTGAGAATGGAAAGGAGAGGGTAGTTATACCTCTATCTAGTGACCAAGGACCCCCCTATGTAAAGAGCATGGACATCTAGGATCAAATCAACCATATCTATAACATCACATCATAAGGCACTGAGACTATAGACCTAAATGATCAACGAATCCTCTCTTGAGAAGATGGACAATCAACCTCAACCACTAATGATGTTGCTTGAGATTAGTGGGTCAAGGAACCATATAAGACCATTAGTTGATTGTGTTGCTTGGTACGAGCAAAGGTGCCAAAACCAGTAAGGATAGGATGGGTATAGATTAAGTGTTCTTCCAGAATATGGGTCCTTTGCACCAAAAAAAGGTGAAAAAGAGTATTTTACCTTAGTAATGGAAAACTTACAAAACTTCCATGATATAAAGGGAGTAATCATGTGGAATATTATGTCTATGACCTTGAGTCGTGTGTCCAAAAAGAAGTGGATAGAATGGGTGCACTAATATACACATTTAATAATATTACCACTCATTCTTGGGTAGCATAAAACACTATCTTTCCAACTTATCAATATGTGAAGGTATTCATTTGCACTAAATTCAAAAAGAGCAATGAGGACTTGGACATTTCAGACTATTCTGGTGACTTTGACCCTATCGTACACGTACACCTTTACAAATAAATGTCGTATATTTATTGGAAAATGCCCAATGAATATATGGGTGTATGCCTTCTATAAGACCTTCAAGACTTGGGCATGGGTATGGTACATAGTCAATGAGACACACCATGAAACAACCAACTAGGATGACCTTAAGGAGCTGTTTGTCTATACGTTCTCCTTTTCTTTGCAAAACCTTGAATTGATTGAGCCATTATAGGTAGTTTAAATGTCAGTGTTTGAGGACACTAAAATATTGGAGGAGCACCTAAAAAACATGTTTGGAAAAAAAGGGTTAGTTCTCCTAATATTATTCTAAGAACAAACTCTCAATAGTGACTCTAGTGATGAAGACAATGACACATGAAATGCACACAACTAAAATAATTAGATAGGGAAAAGGAAGTTAGTGAACCAAGTTGAGGATATCACCCTAGAAGAAGAAGACCCTACCCATATTTGGGTATAAATAATTGAGGATAGTAGACAAGTTGAGGATTCACACCAGGAGAAGAATGAACCCTACCAATTTCCATTAAAAAGTACCAAAGTAGATATCAGTTTAGAGGGGTAACCAAAGATAGCCACTTTGGGTGCCTATTGGTATGAAATAAATCTAGACCATATTATTGATCTCCTAAAGTAATACCAAGTCTTATTCCCATGAAACTATAAGGATTGAAAGGTACACACCATCCCTCAGGAATATGAGCATCAAACTAGTCAATGATGCAAGACCTATCAAGAAGCGGCCTTACAGGATGAACCCAAATCTTCATGCCAAGGTCAAGATATAGATTGATGGCATGCTATCTATAGGAATCATCTACCCTATGAAATAATCCAAATAGTTTATCCTCATGGTCATCAACATCAAAAAGGATGGCACATATAAATTTGTGTTGACTATAGATTGTTGAATGTTGCCTACATATCTGACCCCTTTCCAACTCCATTCATCGATGAAGTATTAGATGGCATCACAGGTTTTGAGATATACACCTTTACTAATGGGTTATCAAGATACCATCAAGTCTAAATTGATGAGAAGGACAAGCCCAAAATTACTTTTGTGACTGAATTGGGTTGTTTCGCTTATAATGTGATGCCCTTTGGGCTGAAGAATGCACCAGTAGTGTTTTCTTGAGTGGTGATCACCACTTTAAAAGACTTAATTCATAATTTCCTCTTATATACATATAATTCCTAAAACCATTGCATTAAAATTATCAATCTTACTCAAAAAATTTGAAAACACATAAATTGAGCCACAATCACTTAAACATGCTAAATGGTTTGAGCTTGTCGTATACAAGTGTTGATTTAGGGTAATATACCCCTAAATAGGGCAATGCATTTTATGTGATTATTAAATTTTCTCAAATCATTATGATTCAAAATACCCAAAATGCAATTTGACACTCTAAATCACTGAATTCTTTTAATTTGGAAGCACATGACACACACGTGTTATTTTATGTCGACAATGTCTTAAATGAGATATTGGTCCATACACAACTAACACCTTATAATTCCACTCTAGTTAAATTATGACCTAGTAATATGACATTCTGACATTTTTATTATGTGTAACTGATTTTTAGAGTATTTAATAAAATTTGATTAGTTTCACCTAGGCAAATTAATCCAAATTAAGAGCGTAAGTGGAAAATCCATTAAAGTTATTGAATATATTTTAGTTGGAAATTGATTCCTATTATTTGCATCACCAAATTACATCATTTATGGGGTGGCATACTTAAGCTATGAATGCAAAAAATATGAAGCTTAAAGACTCCCATGCCTCTTTAATACCCATTCCTTCTAAATATTTATGAATTAATTATACAAAATTTGATCAATTCATGGCCACACATCTTGATCTCAAGATGGATGGTCATGGTTGATCATAATAAAATTCAAAAATATATAAATAATAAGCCTCTCACTTACATTTTAAAGTTTCATTTGTGTAAACTTATTATGTAAAATTCTCTCTACAAGCCATATGTGTGTGGTGTTTATTATGCTTAATTTGCAATAAGATAGCTTCATTAATAGACATAGATTTGATTTCATATCATGAGCCTAATTTCATTGGTGTATAAGAGATGATGGAGGAGCTTTGCCTTACATTATTAACAAAGGCTTGAGCACCAAATCAAGGGGAAAATCACATTTTGAGATGCATTTGGATGATGGGATGCTCTTGGAAAGGTGTTGTGTATGTTTTCTTTCAATAACTATTAATTATCATTTGCCAAACACCACCAAAGGATTTGGCTTAGATAATTATTTTATTATGCATTTTTCTTGAGGTTTTCCTAACTAATGCTTGATCTAACCATTTTTTTTATTCATCTCTACATTTTAGCATGCCCGATGGGACCACGAATCCCATTCAATCAAAGAGATCAACTTGGAAATCTTAGATTTCTTGAAAAGTCTTTAAAAATCCTTATCATTTTTTGTGTTTTCAATCTTTTGTTGACACATAGTTTACATAGTGACTGGTATTAGTTATGTGTAATTGGTATCAGTCCTAGCTGATTGACATTAGTTCCAGTGTAAGGCATAACACAAGGAAAAATTAGATTTTTAAGCTTTTTTTCAAAGTTGCAAGTTGATATTTTGGTTTTTAACTGTCTATATAAACATTATATTCCATGACCCAGAGTTTTGCTAGATATTTTATTATAACTTGGGATAACAAGTGTTTTTTATCAAAAAAATTTAGCTAAGGGTTCACAGTTAACCAGTATCAATTTTTATCCATTGACATCAGTTCTTTTATGGCCGACATCAATATTTTTACAATTGGCATTGGTCATTATTGACTGACATCAGTCTCTATGTAAGAAAAATAGAGAAACCTGAGAGCAAGTTTTCAAATCTTGGTTGTTTCATTGAAAATTGTGATTCAATGTAGAAGGAGACACTCTAACATTTATAGGTTACATGCTTGGATTAGTGCCAAATTTGAGATTTCTTAAGTTTTAAACTTTTATTTGGTGCTTCAAATTAATTTAGATGGTTTGTTTAAATTATTTTGTGAAAGATTTTCAAAGTTTGCAATTAAGGCCAAGGGGCCAAAAACTCCATCAAACACATCACTTTTGGTGCATAAAATTTACACTCACTTAAATTTCAAGGTTTTAAAAGTGAGTTGGTTTATGCTAGATCATTTCTTACTTTTTTTTTTGTGCAAAATGAATAATTCATGTATGCTCTCCCCCAATCCCTTTTAGGGAACTTGGGTGATCAAAAATGCCTTTTAATTGTATTTTGTGTCTTGTCTAAGGCATGAAAATATTGGTGTCAAGGCTTTCCCCAAAACCCATATGGTTTGGGTGATCTAAAAACAACCTCTAACATCTTTTCACTTAGTTTTATTTTATTCAACTTGGCTTGTGAAGGGGAGTTCATATCTTTTTCATGAGTTATTTTGGGAATCTTTGACCTAGGGTTTCATATCCCATCATTGTTTCAACCCCACTCCCCAGTGGCGTATATAAATCATGGCACATATATTGAGAGAGATAGGGGTTGAATGGCTAACCTCTCTTTGCATAATGAAAACCTGAGTCAAGTCTAGTTAACTAGGGGATTCCACTAAGGAGTAAATGGATGGAATCACTATGTAAAGGAATAGACCCTTGCATAGTAAGTTAATCAGTATGAACTCAATTTACATGAGGCATCTCTAGTTTTAATCATACTTGGGACCATCTAGATGGTCTAAAAATTAAGTTTTAGAATAACCCCACTTATCACAAACATATTGTTGATGCAGGGAGAATAGCTTGAAGGTTCATATCATCATACAATATCTTTGGAGAAGGGAGGTGTAAAAACCCTACTGCTTCATGCACTTTTATTTTTTAGATTAACACTTAAAATCCTCCCAAGATCATGTATATAGATAGATTTTAGCAATATGAAGCAACCTTGTCAGTTTAGGGCTTAGGATGATATACTTAGTTATACTTGGTATTTTATCCTTTACTTTTTTGGTCATTGTTTGAGTCTAAAACTTGTTTGTAAATAAAAAGCATCAACCAAACACATTTGTTATCCACCATTTTTTTGAACAAAGAGCTGTTATGCTAACCAAATCTAAATCATATTTTGACTTGTTCAAATCCTCATTTCAAACATTATGTTTATGTTATTTAAACAACATTGTTATGATGCCCATTTCAATCTAAAGCATTTTCAAAAAATATATAAGTCCTTCACTTTTTAATTCAAATTCATAATCTCACCTTTCTAAGTTATAGAGCAACATGTTAATTGGTTTACCATTTGCACTTGGTTTGAGTTAACCTGGGTATAATTTCCCATTTGGATTGAAGGTCATTTACATAATCATCATCATTTGATCATTGTGAACTTAGTTCATCTAGTTTATCACTTACACTCAAATTTATAGAACCAATTTTATTCTCTACCTGTTTGGTTTTAGTTTTATACTTATGAAATCTTGCATGTTTTCACATCGTGAGTTCCTTAGTTATTATTGTTACTTTCCTCATTAAAAAGACTCTCTTCTAGTTTTCTAGTAGAAATTTGTCAAATTCGAACTAGATTTTATGGTGTTGATGTATCTCTAAGCCTACGTTTGGTGTACTAATTTACACTATAGGTTTCAGAATATCATATCCTCTTCTAATTTAGTGATTTCAACCCACCAAAATTGAGTAATTTCATTAATCATTTCTTATAATTATGTGTTACTACGCCACCTATTTTTTGTTATAGTCTCTTTTGCCTTGTCACTTGTTTGGAGAAAATCAAAACATATCCTTGTTAACATTTTTAAAAGATTTTTCAAATCTTTCTAAACATAGAGAATAACCTTATAGACATGACACAAAGGTACACTCATAGTGGGGTCCCTTATGGCCCTAGCTATGAGTAATATCACTTTTATGATGGACAAGATAATTTTTAGGTATTTTAAGACATTCCCACAACTATAAGATTTGAGGAATACTATTTTGAACATCAACCCCTAGAAGATAAAAACAAAGCACTGCAAAGGTTGATTGAATCAGGCATTAGATTGCCATCAGACTTTCCTATGGAACAATTGCATACATTGGCTAGGGTACAAGAAAAAAAATGAGAACAATCCCTTGCTCATATTAAAAAGACAAACATCGTGTCATCTAACAAAGGAAAGGAAGTCCTCATAATGTTAATACATAATGATCAAGATATTTTCACAAATTAATAAAAATAAGACAATGATATGTAGACCAACTTATCACGGACATGACTAACTCTTTAGTTGCCACTTTTATGCACAATGATGATTCCAAAAAAAGGGAATGTGGTAGAACCAACATAACACACTTTAGTTGAGAACACACTTACAATAGATCATGATGTCTCAGTTGAACAACTTAAGTATCAAGAGGTTCTATAACATGCTTTGCTAGACACTTAGCATATATTTTTCAATCATCAAGAACCTCTTGTTCCCTCATAAAATCAAGTACTAAATCATTCAGTGTATATTGAGGAAATTATCTGAAACAATTTATCTAGTTCATCTCAACCAACACATACTTTGGTGAATAAACCCAAACTCCCAAAAATCAACATAACATGTATAATTCAAGATGGATAACTTTAGGGAATGTTTATCAACCCAAAAATCAATGACTCACTTACTTGACTCAAGGAGTGAAACAAAACAAATATGTATATCCCTAATAAATCCTTGCAACAGGGGCACATACCACCCCAACAAAATTATATTCCACCCATAAATGTACAAAAAATACAAGAGTGTAATTCGATGAAATAAATTGTGTCATGATTGGAGATAGGAAATAGAATCAAGAAGTATAAATTTGATGAGATATGTCCATATCCATTCAATTTGAGTATTCTACAAGTGCCTTTTCTACCTCATTTTGAGGAACCTAAATTTAATAAAAATAAAGGAAAGGGTGACCCTCATGAACACATTCAGGCATTTTTTGTGTTATGCAAAGAGGTAGATTACAATAGTATTTATTTGCTTCATTAGTTTCTGCAAAGTTTAGCAGGACAAGCTTTAGATTAGCTTCTTATGTTACCCAAAGGATTTGTTGTAGATTAGAATGATCTATCTTAAAATAAATTCAATCACTTCTCTTATAATATTGAACATGAATTGACCATTATTGACTTGTGCAAATACAAACAACGAGATGGAGAAAGCGTGTAGCATATTTATAGTGGTGGAGAGCATTATCTAGTCACTTTCAACATATTTTTCTAGAAAAATAGTTGACCAACATTTTTTCACAAAACCTACACCCTAAGGTGGCACACAATCTATGGCTTACTTACACAAACACATTTAAAGAGATTATAGACAAATGTGTGAAGATTAAGAAGATACCTATCACAAAGGGCCTTGTCAAGATTTATTCATAGGGCCAAATATCAAATTAGACCCAATCTCCTAATCAAACTATTGTAATAGAGAAACCCAAGGGGTTTAATAAGAACAAGAACATGGTCAAAAATGGGGTAACTAAAGCAAGACATATATAAATGGTGTAGGCTCCACCATCTCTAAATGTGAAATAGATCCACCTAATCCACCAAACACTTTACGAAGAGTCCCTCCATGTAGGGTATTCAATAAAAACTTTAGAGTCCTCATCAAACTAGGATAACATATTGAAGTAGTGTTCCAAAAGCTCATAATAATGAATTTGATTTTATGGCCTATACCAAGGCCATTTCCTAAGGATTAACCCAAACCTGATTGGTATAGGGCAAATGAATTTTTCAACTTTCACTATGCTATTATTTTTGTTACTTATAGTTGCGTTTAGTTGCAACACCTTATTAAATATTTGATTGAGAGTGGTAAATTTGAGATCAAACTTGCTACATAAGATACTAATAATGATATGGGAATCTACAAAGATCCATTTCCTTGACATAATCAACAACTACCAAGGAATAATCAAAACCAAGGATAGAATCAGTGCTAAAATCAAAATCAAGGTCACAAGTGTAACCAACATGATTATAATACCCATGATAAAAACCTAGGCTACAATAACATGCCTTATGATTACAATAATATTGTGGGATGCATTTATGCAAAACACATTGCCACTATCACTGTTAAAACCTGTGAGTCATAATGTACTCCTCGTAGTAATAGACCCATTGTTATAGGGTCAATTCCCTCTCCCTTAAATAACTCTGCATTGAGTTCATGCAATCTGTTGCACCTCTATTTGCATGGGTTACTATCTCTATATCTCATCCTTCCTCTAATTGTAATGTCTCCTTATTGACTCAAAATTGATCTAATGTAACTAGATGCCCACTAGTAACCCTCCAACGCCATTTGGCTTCCTCCTCTAATTATAATGGCTCCTTGTTACCTCTATATTGTGAGATCATAACTAAATGATCATGAGTTACCCTTCATGACCCTTTGACCTCTTCTTCCAACACTAAACCCAATGTGAACATTATGGCTTTGAATCCAAAGGGGAACACTATTCCATCAAAGGCCAAGCCATCTTACCCTATAAGTGAAAATCCTATAGTATATCAAACCAACTGAGTAAAACCCTGAATAAAATTCTATTTTATATCTCTTGTGTATGTCTGAAGTCCATAAAACTATTTTGAATGAGTTTTTGCAGCAACCAACTATTCCCCAAGATATTAATCTTGAATAATTCCAAACACTTTTAGGACATTTTTATTCATTTTGAAAGGTCACATTTGATCAAAAATACATGTCCACTATTGGTCTGATCCATAATAATCCCTTGTATATTGAGGTCATCATGGAAAACCATAAGATCAAGTGGGTTCTTATATACAATGGTTTAAGGATGAACATAGTGTCCCTCAAATTGGTACAGAGATTAGGATACACTACAAAGGACATTTAGATAGAAACAATCACTATAAAGGCTTACAACAATGTTGAGAGGGAATCTTTTGGTACAATTTGTTTGCCAATCATTGTTGGGTCTCTGTCCCATCACAGATTGTTACACATTATGGACATTGATTTGCCTTATAACATACTTCTTGGTTATCCTTAGATCCATGAATTATAGTCCATTCCATCTACATTTCATCAGTGCCTTAAGTTTCCCCATGATGGGATTGAGGTCATTATTCCTATCGATCTATAGCCTTATCAATATTACAAACATCTAGAGGCTGAATATCATAATTATAACTATTATCCTGGTTCTAAATTTGTTACAAAGAAGAACAAACAAATAGTTTCACATCCATCAAAATCTAATTATATCAACCCTACTAACCTTGCTTCCACTTTGACTGATCCATTTCATGTAACTTTTATAAAATAGGTTATTATAAAAGTCATGGGCATTTTCACATACCATCTCAAGGATGCATTCTTTGTTGCTAAGCTTTTGAAGTCTCCCAAAAAATTTGGTAAACCCAAACCTTTCAAAAGCCCTAACAAACCCAACTTTATCTAGAAATAGAAGAAAGAAACAAAGAAACCACTAATAGTATTTATACCTCCTACTTCACCAAAACTAGATTGAGAGGATTTCACCGAAGAAGACTAGTTATATTCTAATGACATTGCTAATTATTTTTAGAATCTAAAATATTCCATCCCTAATCAGATCATGGATAATTTTGTTTATATAGGAAAAGGACTTTGCCCACAAGTGTAAGGAATCTTGGAACCTTTATCAGATGGTATACCTAATTTGAATCATGATCTTAGATTTTTACCGCCTAAGGGTGACCTCATGACTTTTGATAGTGATTCTTATGAATTGACTAGTGACAAAAATCCTAGCAGTGATGTAACATCCTATTATAGCCTTTTTGATGAGCTTACTAACATGAACCTATTTGATTCAAATGCAATTATGACCTTAGCACCCCATTTTTCCCTATGCCTTTGTAATCCCAAAATCATTGATTAGGACCAACAAAATTTGGTCATACACCTTGATGAATTCTAGAATGAAGAATAAATTGTAGAGTATATGGGCTTCAGTGATGGATTCCCCATTCATGATCATAAGCAAGGATTTGATTTTTCTTTGGATCCTTCTTCTTACTTTGGAGAGTAAAAAAACTTTCTTGTTCATTACGAACATAAAACATTGAGATCTTTAGGCAAAAACCCCTTTGAGGCACTCATTAATTAGGGAAAAATTAAAGAAAAAGACAAGTCCTTGAGTGAAAACCTATTTAAGGTGCTCTTAGATGGGAAATTTTTCTCATCTCAAAAGGATGCACAAGGTCCATTAGGTCCTAACTCTATATCCATTACCATGATCACATCAGAACAAAAAGTCATTTAGCATCTCACTATTGACTCTTCTAAGATTTTTTCTAGTTGGTCATTACCTGATTTAGTGGATTTAGATTTATCACATTATCTAAATCTTTGGAAGGAACAACAAGAAATTTTAGTAGAAGAAGAAGAACATGATTACACATTGCCTACTATTCTTGAAGATGGTTATACACTCCTTATAGAAAACAATATTGAAGTGAACCTAAGAACATATGAGGACCCCAAAATTATTTACCTTAGAGCTTCCCTTACTAAAGAAGATTGAGATCAAATTATATCATTTTGATGGATTTTATTGATATTTTTTTCATGAGCATATTCAGACGTGTTAGGATTAGACCCTCACTTGGCTGTGCATCGACTTGTTATTCATCTAGATGCCAAGCCAATCAAATAAAAACTAAGGAATATGCATCCACACATCGCTCTTTTGGTAAAAGATGAATTAGAGAAATTATTGGAGTAGGATTCATTATAACATTAGACTAATCTAAATGGATATCAAACTTAGTCCCAATCAAAATAATCCATAGGGTATACATCTTTATACTAATTCTAGAGATATAAAAAAATCATGCCCAAAAGATGATTTTCCTCTACCTAATATTGATATGATTATTGATTCTACTACTATGTATAAGATGCTATCCCTCATGGATGTATTTTTTGGAAAAAATAAAATCAAGATAGCCTAAGAATACTAGCACAAGACTACATTCGCCACTCCAGGGGGACCATTTTATTATCAATTCATATCATTTGGCTTGAAGAATTCTGGAGCCAATTATCAGTGTGTTATAAATATCATCTTCCATGACATGATGCATAATTTTTTTGAGGAATATGTTGATGACATCTTAGAAATATCAAGAACACGTGTTGGACACCCTAATGTTTTATAGAGAATCTTTGAGAGACTTCATGAATATAAAGTCAACCTGAATCCAAGAAGTTTGTCTTTGGCATCACTCAAAAAAAATTGTTAAGTTTTATTGTATCAAAAATAAGGATTGAAGTCAACCCTACCAAGGTTAATTCAATTGTTTAAATGCCTCCACATTAAAATCTTAAACATCTCTAAAGCTTACAACTAAAGATCCAATCTATTCGTAGGTTAATTTCTCAATTGGTAGATAAGTGCCACCCCTTTACACATCTCTTGAAGAAAAGGGTCATGTTTTAATGGGATAAAGGGTGTCAATTAACATTTGTGAATCTCATAACATATTTGGTTAACTTACCAGTTTTAAGACCACCAACACTTAGACAACCATTGCTTCTTTACATTTAAGTGACCAAACATGCATTGGGGGCACTTCTAGCAGAACATGGAGATTGAAGTAAAGAACATGCAATATATTATTTAAGTTACATACTAGTGGATTATGAACACAATTATACACCTATTGAGAAGGCATGTTTAGCTATGGTGTTTACTTCCTAGAAATTGTGACATTATATGATTAACAATAAAACCATTATTATTGTTAAGGTGGATCCTCTCAAAATTTTATTATCCAAAGAAACTCTCATAGGCCATGTGGCCAAATGGGTCATGCTCTTAAGTGAGTTTGATGTTGAGTATCAAAATTATAAAGCTATCAAGGGGAAGGTTATTTATGATAAACTCATAGAGGCCTCTATTATAGAAACTCAACCACTCAGATTTGACTTTTTAGATGATTCTATTAATACAATAGAAGAAGTAAAACATGAGCCTCTATAATAGAAACTATATTTTGATGGTTCTTTTACTTCTCATGGATATAGATCCATCATTTTTTTATTACACCATAAGGGGATTTAATTCCCAAAGCATTTCCTATCAATTTTAATTGTACCAATAATATGTTTGAGTATGAAGCACTTTGTTGCAAGATTGCATCTTGAAGTGCATTAGAATATCCAAAACTTAATGGTCTATAAGGATTCCCAATTGATTATCAATCATACCACTGATCATTATCAAACTTGAGATGACAATATTGTCCCCTACAAGTATATTTTGGATAATCTCAAAGCTTATTTTAAATATCTATAGTTTAAACAAATATCAGGGGCCAACAATAGATTTGCTGATGTAATGGCAACAATTACGTCTATGATACAAATTTATAGTAGTGCTAAAGAGCATTAGTTTCTCATTTAAAACCTTGTATAACATGCTCATATTTTACTAGATTTAGAAAGGGTATGTGCCATTGCTAGTCCCAATCCCACACTTGAATTACCTTGGTTCCAAGATTTTTATAATTATTTTCATGATCACATTTTTCCACCTATCCTTTCCAATTATTATCTAAAACATTTTATTCATTGTATATCCTATTATACCCTCATTATAAACATGCTTTATCACAAAGGCTATGATGGAACTCTACTTCGTTATTTATCTTATAGAGAATTCAGGGTAGCACTTAAGGAGGTTAATGAAAGAATATGTGGGGCCCACACCAATGGTGTAGTCTTAGCTAAAAAGATCCTTAGAATAGGTTATTATTGGCCAAAAATGGAGATAGATGCTTAAAATTATGTAATGAAGTACATTTTTTGTCAAAAACATGTAAATTTATTACATGCACCTTCCTTACCACTGCAGCTGATTACTACACCATGGCCATTTTTTACATGAGGCCTTGATCTCATTAGGAAATAAACCCAACATATTAAGATGGCCATAAATATATTTTAACTACTAATTCATAATTTAATAAGTGGATTGAGGTCATTCCTCTCACTTATGTCGCTGGTAGGTAGATTGCCAAGTTCATACATTATCATATCATTTCTCAATATGGGATCCCAACTCACTTTATATCAAATAATGGCAGATCATTTGTAAATAGAGATGTCAAAGACCTTTGTGTAAAATTCAAAATCAAGCACAATAAATCCACACCATATAACCTGCAAGGTAATGAACAAGTTAATGTGTCAAACAAGACCATCATTTCCATATTGAAGAAGATTGTTAATGATGCTAGTTGTAATTGGTACTTGTAAATTTTCTTGCCCTTTCGGCTTATCGCACTAGTCATTAAACCCCCATATGAGCCATTCTATACTCTGTTATTTATGGTAGAGAAGCTATTATCTTGATTGAGACAAAGCTACCTTCATTACAAGTTTATTTGAAAAATATTGAAGATGATGAAGATTATCAAATCTCAAAGTTGCAATAACTAGAACTCTTTGATCGTAAGAATTTGGTTTCCCTAGAAAAATTACAAGCTTATTAGAATATATTATGGATAAGCTACAATAAATGCAATCTTCCTTAGGAGTTTAAGATCAGTGATTTAGTATTGAAAGATAACTAGAAGAACACAAATGTTGAACGTAAGAAAAAGAGTAAGTTCCAACCCAATTGGCTTGGCCCATATGTGATCACAACAAATTATGGATTGGGGGCATATCGGTTAGCTACTCTAAGTAGAGAAGAACTCATAGAGCTCATGAACATTGTGCATCTCAAGTGGTTTCATACTTGATATCCATTTAAACCATTCTCTACAAGACCCCTTACTTGGGGCAACTTGTGTTGAAGTTATTTTATCCTACCATTATATCCTAAACCATCTTATTATGGACCATACTCATTGTGTTTTGACCTACCCCTAGATCTTTCTTTTGAGTATCATAATATTTTTTAACTATAGACTTATAAAACTTTAGACCATTGACACTTTGGATCTTTTATATTCTAGATTAGCTCATTTTATCCCACCTTGGACTATTCTCTTTTGGACCCTATTCATTCTACACCATTCTTTATAGAAACTTATTATTTTTATGTCCTAGGCCATTTTAACCTAGACATATTTTATCTCATGACCAATTATGATCTTGATTATGACTCATAGGCATTTTAAACACTTTTAATGCTAGTTTTACAAAGCAGATTAACATGGACAGTATTTTACAGCTTCTTCTATAGACAAGTGAATACAGATACATCTTCATCTCAAGATTTTTACCTACTAAATGGTTCTTTACAATTATCTCATGCTACATAATATTATATTATCATTTTGTTTCTATTTAGTAGACATTATTACCTTAACAATATTCTCACTCTCATCAATTTATGAGTACGGACCATTGCACCTACTTCAGCTATTATTTGAACTCTTACTTGTGGACATGGATCTCCTTAATAAAGTAGTTCCCTGGACCTTTCATAAATATTCCATTTTTTTTATTATCCCAAAAACATGAAAACATTATTAAATGATAGATAAAAAGAACAAAAACATTATTTTGCATTTTTGTTTATTCTTCTCATCCCAAGGTCTTGTCATTTTACATGCACTAATTTTAATGCTCTCACCATTTTGTAAGCCCATTTTCCTTATTTCCTGTACAACATGAATCATGTTTCCTTATCATCACTTTTATTCTATCCCATTTCTTGAGAGAACTACATTTGGCCTACAGTTTATGTTGGATCTCATGTCCATGGAACTATGTAGGCAACATCCACTTGTTTTGTACATCTGGAGTCATTTTGGCCACCCACTTGCTTTTCTTCTTCCCCCATTTTTATTTTTCATTGTTTCCCAATCACTTTGAGGAAAATTTGTGTCTTTGTTATTGTTATGTTGTTATATAAAGTAACACCTCTTCTACACATACCTAAACAATCATTCTCAAACTATACTAACATTTTGACTCACATCTTGTTTGTGTGTGTTTATTTGATTTTTATTGGTGTTTTGTTGTGCTTTTTTGTCTCTTATTTTGTTCTACTTTTGTTTATTTACTTTGTTGTTTCTTCTGGTTTATTTTAGTTTTTTGTGTTCATGTTTTGTCTTGTTCCTTTGATCTATTTTTAATTACATCTTGATATTATACATGGAGCTTGATTATTAGTATCTTGCTTTCATATTATTTATTAAGTTGTTCTTGCTTTGTTTTATACATTCTTGTTCCTACTTAAGTCTTGATTGTTCATATCTTAATTTTATGTTAGGTAATGTTTGTGTTTTCTTTTTCTTTCTTTATTTTTATTTACATGTAAATAATTGTAACTCTAATCTTGGTAAATCTTATCATTCTCCTTGGTTATAAGTATTTGCATTTAAACTATCTCATTAAAATTGAAATGTAATGCCCTTATAATTTCTTCATACTTATGATGCATAATTTGATTTTTATAGAATAAGCACTATGTGCTTTGGATCAAAGTCTTGAAGGTAATGAAACTCTGATGAATAGCTCTCAAGTGCACCAATGAAACTAGGTACCAATGTCTTATACACATGACTTTATGTAAGATGTGCATCTCTTGGCATACATTATGAGTCTAATCTAACCATGGTCTATTTTATTCTATTCTTCATTCCTCATTCCATTTTATCCTATTTCTAGGTGAACTACATTGGCTTGAGGTCCATTTGGACTATGTAGGTAGTGCTTGGATACATGATGTATCTCGGGTGAGCTTGAACACCTTTTATTATTATATTCTTCTCTTTCATCACTTTGTGCATCCTCATATGCCTAGTTTCTTATGGTTGTTTTAGTCATTAAACCATCACATCTATGTTTATGCTCACTCATCTTTAATCTATGCATTAGGATATATTCTTGAGCTATGCTTTCTAATTCCCTAATGGGGCACAACATTTTAACTAGTCACAAATCTTAATCAGCCCTATTAGGGCACAAAATTATTTATTAGTGATCAAAATCAGCCCTACTGGGGTGTAAAATTATTTATCAATGATCAAAATCATCCCTACTAGTGTAAAATTGCTTTATCAACCAATCAAATTTGCTTTATAGGTGCATATTATTATTTCCTTTCACTAGATAAATGCTCCCCTATTTTTTCTAATTCCAAGATCTATAGACTTTTGCCCTCATTCTAGTAATATTTTAGTGTGTAACTTATTTTAGGAATGATCATTCCCTAAGTGTGCAAATTATAACCCAGTTTTAGGTGTGTTTAAAGTGTGTCACGTATAGTTTTGGATTGCATCCTTCCTATTCCCCCTATATTTGGGGCACATTATATTATAATCATATATTGATCATTGATGGCATCAATGTGTGAAAGCGTTAACACTTATAGATTTAATTTATCCCATGGATTAATTTCACTATTTCTCTCTTTTTTTAAGATTCCATCCTCCTCTTTCATCCTCATATGTCCTCTCGAGGGGGCATCATGGGTCATTTCTAACTTCTTCTTGACAACTTTTTTATTTGAAAATACATTACTTCATCTGAGTGTCTCTCCATGCCTTCTCAAATAGAGGAAAAATGTAGACATCCAATTCCTAACACCATTATGTTAAAATTGTCAATCTTACTAAAAGTTTCCAAAAATACACAAATTAGGCTAAAATCACTTAAATGTGCTAAATGGTTCAATATTTTCATATACAAGTGATGATTTATGCTAATGTATCCCTAAATGGGAAAATGCATTTTATGTGATTATTAACTTTTCTCAAATCATTTCAAGTTAAAATTCCAAAAATGTAATTTGACAATCTGAATCATTGAATTCATCTAATTCGAAAGTGCATGACATGTGCATGTGTTATTTAATGCGAATAATGTCTTAAATGAGATATTGGTCCATATGCAACTAACACATTCTTTTAATTACACTCCAATCAAATTATGACCTAGTAATATGATATTCTAACTAGTTTAATTAATTATGTATAACCAATTTCCAAAGAATTACATAAAATTTGATTAATCTCACTTAGGCAAATTAATCCAAATTAAGAGCTTAAGTGGAAAATATATTGAAGTTATTGAATATATTTTAGTTGAAAATTGATTCCTATTATCTACATCACTAAATTAAATCATTTATGGGGTGGCATCCTTAAGCCATAAATGCAATAAATATCAAGTATAAGGCCTTCCATGTCCCTTCCTTCCAAATATTTATGAGGGTATTTATGGATTAATTATATAAAATTGGATTAATTCATGGCCACACATCTTGATCTCAAGATGGATGGTCATGGTTTATCTTGATCCAATTCAAATGTTTATAAATAGGAGGCCTCTCACTCATATTTTAAAGCTTCATTTATGTAAATTTATTATGCATAATTTTCTCCACAAGCCATTTGTGTGTGGTGTTTATTATGAATAATTTGTAATAAGATAGCTTCATTGATAGGAATAGATTTGATTTCATATCATGAGCCTAGTTTCATTGGTGTACAAGAGATGATGGAAGATCTTTGCCTTGCATCATTGATGAAGACTTAAGCATTAAATCATGGGGAAAATCACATTTTGAGCCACATTTGGATGATGGGATGCTCTTGGGAAGATATTGTGTATGATTTATTTCAATAAATCTTAATTGTCATTTTTGTCATTTGTCAAACCCCATTGAAGGACTTGGCTTAGCTAATTATGTTATTATGCATTTTTATTAAGTTTTTATTGACTAGTGATTGATATAACCATCTTTGTAATCCATCTCTACACCTACAAGTATATCTAGATGACTAGACAATGTATGGGTTAGTGAAATATCACTATGACAATATATGCCTAATGTTTGAAAGGTGTAGATAATTGAAAATTTCATTGAAACTCAAGAAGTGTGTTTTTTAAATCTCATTTGGCACTTTGCATGGACACACCATCATAATGGATGGTTTTCTCAATGATCTAGCCAAGATTGTAGTCATCATTCAACTTTAAACCCGATAAATATAGAAAGATTTTTCCACATTTATTAGGCATTACGGGTATTACAAGAAGTTTATAAGAAATTATGTCAAGATTATGGAACCTCTAGAGGAACTCTTGTAAAAAGATGGCCCATTCTATTGGGGTACAACACAATAATATGCTTTTGAGATCCTAAAGGTTAAACTAGTAATTACATCGATACTTCAATTTCCTAGCTAGGAAACTCCCTTCCATGTCCATGTCATTGCCTCTGGTACTGTAATTGGCACCATTCTCAAGCAACTAGGCAAAAATAAAATGGATCATCCCATTTATTTCAAAATAAAAATATAACCAAAGAGGAATAAAATTACACCACAATTGAGCATGAGGTGATTACCATGGTCTACACCCTTCATAAGTTTCAACAATATTTTTTTATGACCCCCTTCATCTTCTTCACTGGTCACAAGGCATTCAAATATTTGGTAAACAAGCCCATGTTGCATGTGTGCATTTATTGATGGATTATTTTGTTCCAAGAATTCCAATTTATTGTGGTAGTAAAGCCTAGAAACTAGAACTTAGGCCCAACCCATCTACCTTGCATTAACTTTGGTGATGTGGTAGTACCAATCAAAAATGATATATCTAACACGTAACTTTATATAGTTCAATACATCCTAGAGGACTTGGTAGATATTGCTATAATTTTGACCTGTAGATCTATGCCTCAAACCATGATGTCTAAAGAGAATAAGTATCTCATGGTCTATGCCTCCCCATTTCAACTCATTATTAATGAATTGTACAAATTGATCCATGATGAAGTCATGCACATATATGCCCTAGAACACGAACAAGACTCAGTACTGCAAGAGGAAAATGAGGAGATTACTAAAGGCCATTGTGTTGGATACATTATCATGTTCAAGGTACTATAATTAGGCTTGTGGTGGCTAATGCTATTTCATGACACAAAAAAATATGCCAAAGCATGTGACATTTGCTAGTGTATAGGGGAACCAAACCACTAGGATAAGATGCCTCTCATTCACATCCTTTCCTAAGTGCCATTTGAAAAATGGGACATTGACTTTGTTTGACCTATTACTCCCATGGCAAGGTAAACAAGTGCAAGGTACATTCTGGCCACCATAGATTACTTCACAAAGTGTGTAGAAGCAACACCAACCAGTTATTGTACATCCACCATAGTATTAATATTCATCTAAGAGAATATCATCAATCACTATGGATGTCCTCTTAGATTGACTAGAAATCATGGTGTGCACTTCATCAATGAAATTATTTAGATTCTAATAACTAAATATATGGTGGTACACCATAAAATTACACCCTATCATCCATAAAGGAATGTCACCATAGAAGCATTCAATTAAAAATTGGGAATGTGCCTCACCAAAATATTCAACATCAATCTCAAAGATTGGGATGATCATGTGTCAGCAGTATTGTGGGCCCATCACACTATGTATAAGTGCCTAAATAAGGCTACACCATTTCAAATAGTGTTTTTCTTAGAGTCCATTTTACTTATGAAATTCTTAGTGCCCTCATTTTGCGTCATGCATACTGGTCAATTGGATGATCACCAATCTTTAAGTGCACACCTAAAAGACTTAGAGAATTTAGATGAGCCACATGTCTAAGCATGGTAGAGTTAGCAGATCAAAAACACATGCTAAAAGGTATGGCATGATAATCACATCAAGCACAAAGTATTTATAGAAGGTGCATTGGTCTTGTTATATCAGTCTAAGTACCTCAAGCACCTAGGTAAGTTACAAATTAGGTGGATGGAACCTTATGTCATCCATAATATATTGGAGGTTGGCACATGTAAGATATACATGTTAGCTGGTGAAATTCTCCCTGGGCATTTTAATGGTAAAAAATTAAAGATATATAGTCAATTGGAGAACTTGCACCATCTGGCATCAACTTCCTAGTCATAAATTAGTTGTTTGCCTTACCATAATAAAATTGGTGCAATCCAAATATTTCCTTATGTTTATTTATTTTGTGTTGGGTTAATAGGTATGGCACTTCTAAGCCCACATTTCTATCACTTACACACAATGAATCCATTCGGGTGAGTCGAGCATGGTCCCTTTTTAAGCATTTAAGGTGAGACACCAAAGTTTTTGGGTGCATGGGGAGTTTTTTAGGTTCAAAACCTTAAATTATGAGTTGACAAAGGAATGCACATAAGACATTTATTCGTAAGGAATCAAGAGGATATAATGTTGTGTTAGAGGACCAGTGCTAAGATGTGTATGGGGTAGGGAAGGTTGAAGAAAGAGACATGATAATGCATAGAAATTGACCAAGAAAGAGAGCCATGTTTGAAAGGAAGTACAACACTGAGAAGAGATGGAAATTAGGAGACTAAATCATGTGCATGTGAAGAGCTACACCCATGTTACCATAAGAATGGTGAAGGTCACACCAAGTTAAAAAAATTACAAGAGAATAACCATTGTTATAGTTGGCACCCACCCAATGGTCAATGAGAAGTGACCATTTGAATTACCTATCAATTCACTAAATAAAATATTAGCAAAGTTAATGCTACAATGATAGAAGAAAACATATATGTATTAATTGAATAGTTGGTGATGGATTTTAGAAGATTTCATGGGTTTAATCAATTTTCTTGAATTCCACACACTGCCAACCATCAATATGGTAGCTTAAAACATCATATAAATGAGTAGATGGTTGAGATAGTAGGGTTACTATCATTTTCAAGAGTTTTTAGTATAGCAAAGAGCCAAAGCCATTAAAATTGAAAGACACTACTAGAAAGAGAACTAGTCATCTACAATCCCCCAAGTGAGAATGAAAGACCACAAACAAGATTGCATTCTACCTTGAGTTGAAAAGGAGGTAACTAGAGATAAATTAATAGAGAATCAGGGGAGTAAAAGTTTAGCAGAATAACTTGGTCACCATTATTGGGGTAGGAAACTTGAGAGCTGAAGGTATAACTGTATCTCCCATGACTGTGAATAAGTACCAAACACAATTTTGAGCTTTGGTAGAATTAGCCATACATGTTTCAATAGAAATAAGATTAGGATGGGCAAGAAAAGGCTAAGAATAGGTCCACCATAGGTGAATAAGGTTTCAAAGAAAGCATGGGTGATGAGAGAAGTAACTTCTATGAAATTGGAGGTGTAGTTGGTGGAAGGCATGAGCATCACGGAAGTAGATCCAAAAGCAAGTGTAAAACTCACTTATAGAGAAATGGAATACCTAGTTAAGGTCATGGTGGGGGATAAGTGGGTATCCTTTGTGCATATGTGAAAATTGAAGGACTAAAACCATAAGATAGGAAGCAATGTGCAAGATTTAAACCAAGACTAGATGGCAGACATGGGGAAAAAGATAAAGGTAGGTGCCACACTCTTTGATGTTTCCATTAGAGATATATTAGAAACCACAGGCACCACACAACTATTTGAGCTACCAATATTTAGCAATCTAAAAGACTTGGTGTATTTCCTCCTCTTAAGAGTACATGGTAATCGATTCTACTCTATAACATGGTGTATGAGGATCTTAACGAGCCTCACTATTAGAATTATGGGGTTGTTTGGCATAGGGGAAAACATATGAGAAATGATGGAGGATGAGTTGGAGGTTGAAAGGGTCAAAAAGCTCTTGGGCTATTAAAAATTAGGGTTTTCATTCCTTATTAAGGACATCTAAGACCCCAACATAAGGGTAGTGGTGTAAGGTGTAAAATTCAAAATATCTAAGTTCATTAATGAAGAGATAGTCAAGAACATGCAAGAGTACAATTGAGCATGTGAGACCTTTATATGGGGGTATATGTTGATTCTAATAGTAATGGCGATGATAGGTGTGCCTGATGGTGATTATGACCACCTATGGTTATTCCCACCCAACCATGAGTCCCTTGAGATGAATTACTAGGACTTCATTTGCCCACCCAAATTCTTGAAAAAGTATAAGACTAGGGTGTAAGGGTGGTTTGAGAGGTGCATAAAATCCTTTGGGAATGAGTGGCACATCCTTCAGGATCTTTCCTAACAACTGGTAAGAATGGAAACCTTTGTCATGATTCAACACTTATATGTGGTGCACCTAGCACTCACAGATGGAAACCTTCCACGATGGCTTTGGTTACCTTACATGTTCTCAACCAAATATTTCATGTAAGTGCTAATGATAATCCCTAACATGAAATAATTTTTTATCATAGTCAAATCTTTGGATCACAATAGAAGCAAGATGAGGTTCTAATTTATGTACCTCGAAGCCAAGGCCACCAAATATGAGGAATATGACATTGAGAGGATAGACATCCATTCCCTCCATAGGGTGATAATAAATGGGAGGATATTTACCCTCTATTATGAAATGAATTCATGTAAGAAGGGAAAAAATCTTGGAAAGGATAATGATTAGCCCCTCCTATTTGGTGATGAAGGGGAGGATATGTCAAAGTTGTAGGAGAAGACACTCTAAAGGAAATGGGGTGAGAAGATAGAAGAGATCATAGAGCACATTTAGTTAAAGATTTCCTTCAAATAAAAAATTGCACTCCCCACCCCAAAAAAGCCCATAACCTTCATGAAAAAGAGTGTTTCTTCTAGTAAGAATCCAAATGAAAAGACCAAAGGATTGAGAGCATTCCCTAATATAACTCCTGTAGATAGGAGAAGGAGAAGAGGATCTCAACATTGGGATTGTGTAAGAAGCCTTGGAAAATGGCATAACCATCTTTATCTATGTAATAGAGGAAATAACAAAGCTCACATGCAATACCATCCCATTAATGAACCCTATAAGGAAACTAGCATTGACAACCATCAAGGAAGCCTCTCCACCACTTCCTCAAATTGTGGAGAAAAGAGTGGTATGGAAGAAGATGGGATTGAGTGAGAAGGAGATCAACATGGCTTTGGTGCTTGAAGAGAAGTGGAAGCTTGAATGAGAAAGTAAAAAGGCTAAGTTAGATAAAAGGGCCCCAAAGGTTCCCACAAGCATAAGACTAGCAGTTGAAGTGGTCAGACAAGTGCCAAGTGACCCCACTTAAAAGGTATAAGAAGCTACACAAGAGGCATGCCCAATTAGTGAAGGGGTGACTAAAGAAAAATAAGGTGATATTGTCACCTTAGGACAATAAATAGAAATAGTGGAGGAACCCCAGTAGAAACAAGGTGATAATGGTATCAAAGGAATTAACCAAGAGGTAAGTATTGAAAAACCCCAAGATGAAGAAGTGGATGAGGGTGATAAACCTAAGGAAGAAAGCCCCAAGGAACAAATAATTTAGTCTTGTAAGGAGAGAACCAAAGATAGCAATGGTGCCAATGAAGAGGAGGAAGTATAGATAGAAAATGCCATTGAACAAGGATGACAAAGAACTAAATATGAGGGAGATGGTATAAAAGGGATGGATGGATGAAGACCTATACATATATGACATTATATGGATGAGCCTAAATTTGAGGTACCTAAAGTAGTTACTTTAAACTTAGAAGATCCTAAAGAGGGGTAAAACTCCCTCCTTATTAAACCTCGTGCCATGAACCCAGTCTAATTTGGGAATGCACTGATAATATTTTCCATAGAAGTTATTTTTTAGAACATAATTAATGATGAAAATGTAAGTAAATGGAAAAGGCTCCTCAATGAAGCCAAGGATGAGGTATAGGCCAATAAATTCAAGTTATAATAACTTTGTGAGCACATGGAGGTGACTTAACCATCTCTTTTAGTCAGCTTCAACACTTCAAACCTTTTATAGGGTAACAAGATTTGTGTTTTGGAGGAGTAGATGCTCCTTAGATTAAAACCCAAGTCAATGCAATAATAATAAGAAGAATATCCCAACATCCTATTATAAAAAGAGATGATAATCTTCAAGAGGTAAAATATCTCTTCACAAAAATATAAGAGGGTCCAGAGGTAGTAAACTCCATTTTATTAAGCTTCTCTAATCAAGACTCGATAATAGATGCCAACCTCAATCATACAAAGCAAGAGAAGGAGAAGTTGATGGTGTAATTATACTCAGTAACCAAGTCTGGGTAGACACAAATCATGGGGAGCATCAATGTGCTCAAAAACCAGATCAAGGATCAAGAGTAGAATTTGAAATCAATCTTTTGTGCTCTACAGACTAATGGCTATGAGAAAGGAGAGATTAGATAGGAGTGTGGAAAAGGCAAAAGCCAATGTCGAGGCATTCTTTAAGGAGCTAGAGAAAATGGATATATTTACACTCATTTTTCCATCCAATGATATAGATAACATTGTAGAAGAAATCAAACTCACCATTCAGGGCTTTGAAGGATTCAGTATTGAACTCCAAGAGAATGCACCCAAGTTTTATGCTTTCAAGATCTTGATATCCTAGTCTAAAGATGGACTAAATTTTTTATATGGGGTAATATAGGGCCCCTAACCCATTAATTAGATGATTCACACCAACACAACTTATACCTAGGCATGAGAGGATCATTTTGTATAGTCAATATCCTTTAGGCATTTTATAACCAGTTGAAGGTTGTATTGCATACCTTGTATCAGTTGGTAGGCAAATAACTATCTCTTGTGTTTTAAGGGCATATTTGAGGATTTAAGGAGAGGTAATAACTATAACATAAACTTCACAGAGTCATGGACTAGTGGTTATGATGACCAAGTTCTAGCTTGGTCCTCAGTGTGCAAATTCCACCTTATTGAAGATGCTCCTAGAGGCTATTTAAGGAGCTCATGATAGATGAGGTAGTGAGGGAAAGGAACTATAACAGAGCTATGGAAAAATTAATTCTTCTAGACATTTCTTTGGTGGCCATTAAGGCTTAGGAATATTATGTAAGCCATTAAGGCTTTACTTGTAAGTGTCTAGGATCATTGTGAGCCTCTAGGTAATTAAGTATAATGAATAAAAATTTTATTATGAATTTTGATTAATGGTAAAGATGGTTGCATTAAAAAAGAAAATTATCTATTTTATATGTCTTTTTGTGTTGATAATGGAACACATATATTTATAATGTCATACTCTCCATGGAATTATGTTAAGAAATGTTCATGCATGTTACTGGTTCACATCTTTAATGGAGTCCCTATATACTTTTATGATATCACCATCATTTTGTATGGAGAATGAATATAGGTTTTATGCCAAGTATTCATATCCTTGCCAAGATAACATGCTTAAGTATGAGTAGTTTGAGTGAAAGTATGCTTTTAACCCTTTAAGTGCCTATATGACACTAGGATTTGTCCACAAAAGGCTTGTGCCTATGGATCTACCTAAATATTTCATTGAATTGTTTGAGTCCCCTTTTGAAGCCTCGTGCCATGGCACAACTAGCCTCATGTAGGCCTTGGCTGCTTCTTAGCTACACTTCAGGTGAGCACATAAGACCTTTACCTTATGTGGATTGATGCTAGTGCATCTGAGTGATTAAATGTTGAGCACAAAGGAAACATCCCATGCTTGTGCCTAGTAGTAATAAAATGTGAATTATCTAGATGAGTATTTTCTATAATGTAACTTAGAGTCTATGCCTCCATATGGAATCTTGAGTATATAAATGAGGTTTTAAAGATGTAGCTTCCAATTCCTATGAAACCCTAAGGTATTTATGGTTTGTATCATCATGAATTTACTACCTAAAGAGAGCCACATTTTTACCATATATATGGAGGAAAGAAATGGTAAAAGCTATAACATCAAACCATCACTCAATCTAGTTAATGCCCCCTATGGGTCTTGGAGATAGGTTCCAAATTTTGATGATATGCTCAATAGTCTACTCATGCTTGAGATGGGCAATGCTGAGGTAAAATTGGGATCGCTTGGGTTTAACCTAAGGAGAGGTCCATTTTATGCATAATTAAATAGGATGATGATTAGATAATAAGGAGTCTATAATCACATACATAGGCTAACCATGAACATGAGTGTAGAAAAAAAATATTGATTAACAAGTAGGGCATGATCAAGAAGTTTGAGGACTCAATATTCTCATTGAAAATTTTTATCTATGTGAGCCATGGAGAATTTTAATCTCTCCTATGATGGTTTAGGTCAAAGACCCAAAGTTTATTTCACATGTAAAACCAAGATTCCAAGATGACCTTCTTTGTCTTCCATAGATTTGATCATGTTGAAGTCACCACCAAGAATCCAATATACATTTGGAATGGAATCAACCAACCATATCTAGAGTAAGGTGTGTTCTACATCATCATTAGAGGCATACAAGTTGACAAGGCAAATGATGTGATTAAAAAAGTCAAAAAGAGTCCATACCACCTAGTGGGTGGGGTTGAACCCCAAAAATGACATTTTTAGATAGGTTAGGTGCCAAAAAAGTGAAAACTCCCCCATGACTAGACTCATGATGATTAGCCTTAATAAAGGGCCCTATGGAAAATAGTGTGAGATGAAGATTGAAGCAAAAATCCAAATTTTTTGACTTTTTGCATGCATAAAACTTTCCATTGATAAAAATGATGATAATTATTTTTTACTATATACTTACAAGTTAGATCAGTGAGTCCTCTAACATTACAAAAATAAACTATTATTGGGAATCATCCAAAATCATATCATTTCCCTCGATGAGGTTTGATAGGACTGCAAACTGATTGAAAGCTAAGACTAAAAGAGAAAAGCATACAAGATTGAAATGTTGTCTTTGTTTGGCACATAATCTTCATCTGCAAAGGGAGAGGGACTATGTGAGTGATGCATAGTATCCTTATGGTTGAGGTTTACAATCCTTTGATCTAAATCTAAAGCATTCACCCCTAAAGGGGGTTGTGAAAAAAGAGTTGTAAGAGCAAGAGATGGGGAAGACACAAATTGGGTGATCCCCTATGGGGACCAAGAGATGGGAGGCAAGGGTTTAAATTGTGAAGATGTGGGGGATTTATTATTAGGGGTTGAGGAGATTTTCCCCTTGTGGGTTAGTATGTAACTAGCTAGGGTCTGATATCGCCATGAGTAACATTATTTTTCCTATTAGAAACCATTATCCACCCATCATAGGGTTGTGTTTTTTTACCTCAGACCCACTTTTATCTTGATAGACCAAAGAAATGGGCACCATTAAAGGACATTCTCTAATCATGTGGTCTAAATCCTAGCACCTAAAACAAGTGTTCAAGAGGTTAATATAGAGCACATGTTGAGAGAATCGATTATTGCCCACTAGAATATCGATGGACTCTTTGAGATCTTTGGAGAGGTCTATTTCAACACAAAACCTTATCTCAAGCTAAGATGCATATAATTATGGTTTTTCATAGAAGTTTAAACATCCCATAGGCTTGATAAGTTGTTCAACAAAATTACACATAGGAAAAGGTAAGGATGAATATTCTACCCATACTAGGATTTTAAGTTTAGCTTGCTCTAAGACTTGAAAATTTTAGGTCCAATGGGATAAAATAGCCAGATATTTGTGAATAAACCTTGGGCCATGGTTAATAATAGATTTCAAATGTTCAAGGTTTGTGAAATGAAATAGAAAAAAACCCTTAGTGAGGTTTTGGATTCCTTCAATTTTCACCCCATGGCCTTGTCAATGGTTGTGAACCCATTATTTTAAAATACTCTCTATAGTAACTTGACCCAAAAATTAAGAAACTAGGGAATTTTTTTTGAAATAATGATAGGATTTATAAAACTTTGGTAAATATAGAACCACATCTGGTAGATTAGCATTAGAGTTAGAATTAATACCTCATGGTATACCTTGAGGACAAAATTCTAAGCTTGTTTTGGTGCCATGGATTCTCTGGTTCCTATTGATAATACCTACATAAAATGATACATAAAGGGTGGCAATGGTCATTTAATATAGGGAAGGTGATAAACTACCCAAAGGGAGGATGGCAAGCCCAACTCATCGTAGTAAGTGTGTTTTCACAACAATAATAACTCCCACCTAGATTAGACAGATTGATGGTATGAAAGTAGGGTGAAACCCTAAAAACTCATAGACATTAGTACTCTATACAAATGCAAAACAAATATCCTCTTAGTAAAGTGAATCTTTGTGTTATGTATTGACAAAATATTAACAAATTCACTAGCCTAGTTGACATGAATTCATTTTATTCAACTTTACAATTATGTCAGAAGAATTAAGCTTTTACATAACATTACATTTTGATATACTCTAAATACAAAGAAATAGAAGAAATCATATTAGTTCGTTGAACATCTAAATTAGATCCATTCTAGAAAAAAAAATTAATTGTTATTTTTAAGATGAGACTAAGTTACATGTTAAAGCAACAAACACCAAAAAAGGATATTTTTTAATTATTATTTAATTTATAAATAACATGCATCAATATACTAATGATACATATTTTTTAGAAATTAAAAATATCATTATATATATATATATATATATATATATATATATATATATATATATATATGTTCTTCCTTCTAAAAACTCATATATATATTTTTAAATGAAATAAAATTATCTATTTAAATATGTTCGTAAAGGTAGAAAAGTCTATGAATTGGAAAATATACAAGTTTTCTGGTCTAATTTAACTATGAGTGTTAGGTTCAAATATTTCAAGCTTAAAACCATGGCTATTTTGAAAGGAAATAAACTCAAACTTTAAAAAATAAAAACAAATTTTACACACCTTTGTAAATAGAATGCACTCTATCCAATGCAAATGGTTTATGCCTATGTAATACAAAGGGCATGCATCTCTTATATTATAAATGTTTTACATCTAATGTAATACAAAGGGGGTACATCCTTTGTATTAAAAAGGGCATTCAAACCATATAATAGAAAGGGTGTATGCCCTTTGCATTTCTAATTCCCTTTAATAATTATTTTTATATATTTATTTAAATAAATATTTAAGTAAAATTTTTCATTTAATTACGACTACTCTACATCTTATGGATTTAGTTTTAGAACTGTAAGAGTTATGTTTTAGTTTATAAATCTTAAAAACATAACGTGGTAAGTACTTGATAATTTTTTAGGATGTAAACTAAGCTTTTTAAGTTATAAATTTTGCACTCAATCCTTGGTTTGGATGAATGAATTGTCATATTATATTTTTTGGCGCCTTCTAGATTGATTGTGAACCTTTTAATTGAAACAAACTATGGTCAATTGGATGTTGATATCCCTAAATCAAAAAATACTATACCAACATCAGTTATGTGTGACCAATTATAATCAATTAAGGTCAATAAAAGGTGAAAAATTATCCAAATCAACCAATCTTTAATACCAAGGGATAACTATGACCAATTATGACTAGTTAAGGTCATCCCATCCTCCTAGAGGTGACATCAACAAAGCATTTTGTATGGATGATCTCAAGAAATTAAAGCAGTGAGGTTCATCCACATGTTATCATCTTGGCCTCTCAGAGGTGATGTCAATGATTCATTTTCTACAAATGATCCCAAGCAAGTAGAGTAGTGAGATCCATCCATGTGTCACCATACCAACCTACCATAGGTGATGTCAATATAGTATTTTATATGGATGATCCCACATAAGTGGAGCTATGAGATCCATCCAAACATTATCATCCTGATCATTTGGGGTCCCTCTATCTATGCACATTGTATGAATCCTAACTATTTAGTGGAATATTGAGATCCTACCACTTGTCACCATCTCACTAACCCATATACCAAAGGAAAAAAATACAATGAACCTTGGGACTGATATGTGTGGAATATGTTAGATAATATAATGACTAAGTGGTCATTCATTCACACTTAATTTACTTTGAGAATTAAATAAATAATAATAATAATAATATATTATTTATTTATACAAGGTGAAAATCTCATGAAAATAAATAACTAATTTATATTTGTTTAATAAGTATCAATGTAATTAAATGTTCATTAGGGAATTTTTTTTTAAACTTTAATTTATTTTGAATTCCATTTTTTGGTTTGTGTGACAATGTTTCATGCATCTAAAAATTTAGTTGACTTGTCAAACTTGTATTAACTTTCGACCTAGTGGATATTTTGTCAAACATAGTCGTTTAAACATTAGATCCCTCGATTTTGACACCCTTTGGATACATATACATGGTACATTTTATTTTTTGAAACCTCCTAATATTAATTTTATAACCTTTTTAATAATAGTGTCTAAGTGGTCATTCTAAGTGTCTCTTTTGACACCTAGTTTTATACAACTCTAAATCAATTTTTTGTATTATTTGGGATCTAAATTATGTGATTAAGTATATTTAAACTTTTGGTTTAATTTATTTTATAATTAAATTATAAAAAGACTTTAAAAATATTAGTTTTCTTAAAATTGTTCGTACATTAGTATATTTATTCGACTCTTGTGACACCTATTTTATTGCAATATTTCATAGTTTTTTACTTTATCTAGAATTAAATTAAACAAATATAATGTGTATGCACTTTTAAATTTGTTTTACTATCAAATTATGTTAAAATTGACACTAAAAGGCTTCATTTTAAGCATTTGTTTACTATCATGTTTAAAGGGAAGCTATGGCTTCACCTCATTTTTCCTTAGATAAATCTTAAATGCTTAACAAAAATAACTATAATATATGAAAAATTCATGTTAAAGCCAAATTTATGGCCTAAAAGTTGTGTAATGTTATCATTAGGATTGAAAAATCCCCTTTTAGATGACATGTGACCCTTGATCTTACTAATTCATTTCAATAGAATTAACAGAAAGCTATATCCATTATCTTGTGGAGTGTTAATGATGAATTCCTTCTCTACATTGGTAATTATTAATCTCTTAGTGATGCTTGGAAACTCATTGAATCCATGTATGAGGGTTCTCATCTCTATGAAAAGTGATGATAAAGTTGTGAATTTTATTGCTAAAATAAAAATCATTAAAGCTCACTTAGATGGATGTAATTGTAATTTGATTTAGGATCAATTGTATTATTTTATCATTCAGTTAAATATTTATGTTTTTTTTCTTAAATTTTATTTCAATTTTAAATTCTAAGTATCAAACTGAGTAAGGTATCCCTAGCCTTATCACCTTGTCTGCTCTCCTAATTCAAGAAGATCAAGTTATGACCAATTTTGATTATAAAAAGAATGCCACTCAAACTCTTCTCACCTTAAATAATGTTTCTGATAATAATAACCATAAATATAATTTTTATCCTACTTTTGGTTCAAATGGGAATAATAAATATGGTAATAATAATCATAAACCTAAGTTTAATGAAAATTATAATATGGGTGGTAAATTTTCTCATAAAAGGAAAACTTGTTATAAAAATAAATATAGAGTTAATAATAAAACTTATAAAAATAACAAAGGGAATAAATCTAATCAAAAAAAGAAGAAGAATCAAAACCATGATAAGGATAACAATCAAGATCATAATATTATTACTTTTTAACCTACATTATTTTGATTCAAATGAAAATGAATAAATTTTAGATAGTAGTGCATCACACCAAATGACATGTTTATCTAATATTATATGTGATTATATAATATCTAAAATAATTTACTTAGGAGATAATTCATTTTTAAAAGTAATTAAATAGAGAAAAGTAAAGTTTTCAAATATTACTATAAATGATGTTTTCTATGTACCTAAGCTTAAAAAAAAATTCTACCTTGTTCTCAAGTTATAAATAATAATTTCATTGTAACATTGCTTAAAGATAGTTGTTTCATTAAAATTAATCTAGTTCCTTTATTGATGAATGTGTTCAAAATAATTTTTTATATATCTTTTCTCCTTCTAGTTGTTTTCTATCATCTCATAGTAAGAATGAATCTCAATTATCGCATACAAGATTAGGACATGTTAATTTTAGAAGTTTACATAATATATATGAAAATAATCTTTTTTTTTTTTGAATTTCTTCTATCCCCTCTCATCATAAAAATTGTGAGGGTTGTTTACATGGTAAACAACATACTAACCCCTTTTACAAGAATCATGTTTCAATTTACTAATATCTTTTAGAATTGATTCATAGTGATGTTGTAGGACTTATTTAAGTTATATCTCTTAATGGTTACTTGTATTTTTTAATTTTATTGATTATTGCACTAGAATGATTTGGTCATATTTCATCAAAAATAAATTTGATGTGTTGTCTAAATTCAAAGAATTTAAAGCTAGTGTTGAAAATGCATAATTTTTTTCTATTAAGAGATTAAGAACTAATAATGGTGGTGATTATATTAGTAAATATTTTTATTATTTTTTAATTATTTGTTGTATTCAAAGGGATTAACAAATCCCTATTCCACTCAAAAAAATGGTATTGTTGAAAGGAAAACCTGTACCATTATTGAGAAGGTTAGAACAATCTTGTATTATGCAAATGTTCTTCCTAGTTCTTATGGGCCGAAGCCATGAATATTACTGTGCATATTCTAAATAGAATCCCTGCTTAATATTTTCATTTTTATACATAAAAAATATATGTATACTCATATAATTTTATTTTATTTTATAAAACTATTTTGCTGTTACTTTAGAGATACTAACTATATTGATAGTGTCTCATCTACATTAAAATTATTAGTAAAATGATTTAGTTTGACTCTTGAAAAATGTAATAATTCTATTGTAATAGATATATTTGTATTAGATGAAAAATCAAAGAATATATTATTATTAGTTTTAATTCATATGAGTTAGCATGAAAATACATTATATACATAACATTATGATTAATTTGAGAAGATGATCATGTTTAGTTATTACATTTGGTAAGAAGATCATGCTCAATATGTTAGGGTCTTTTATGTTTCAATTGATTAGATACTCTCATTTTATTGTTTTATCATTTGATTATTTATGTTAACATACATATATGCTTCATTTGATAATAAGATATGACATGTAAAGCATGAATGGAGTTTATATTATTGGATCTTTATCATTTACTTTACTAATCATTCTATTCATACATATCTGAACTTATTTGTTTAAATCTCATATATGTTTGATTATATGATTGCATATTATACTAAAATTATTTGTAGTTGATGTATGAGAGGTTATACATTAATATTTTGTTGAAGAATATTAAAAGTTGTAAAGTTTTGATAAGACTCAAATGATAAAATGAGTTATTGCTAATATGATATCTAATGTTTGGCTAAAATTAGTATCATATTATTAGAAAATTATTGTATGTGAATCACATGACATTTGGGGATGTTTATCTTGTCAATATTGGAAACATCCAATAATTAGCTACATACAATAATTTATTTTTTTTCGCTAACTTTATAATCAAATTAGTGAACTTGTTTACCTTGAAATATGGCTTGATTGTTTTAAATTTATTTTACCATATAAAAATATGTCATATTTTTATGTACTTGGTTATTGTGATGCTAACCATATTATACTATCATGAATCTATTTTTTGACATGTTTAATTTTTGTAGGTTAACACCAATAATTTAAGCATATTGAAGTTCGTATGGATTTTAACTGAGATAAAGTCCCCAGTGGTGATATAAATCTATAGTTCTATCCTCTAGATGAAAAAGTAGTAGATATCTTCACAAAAGCACTCGGTGTTACCAATTTTTGTTAGTTTTATACAATGTTGGGCCTCTCAGAGTTGTCATTGAGGCGGAGTATGCATGACAATGCCACTTCCTGATGGCCATGTGTTTATTCTCTTTCTCTATACTTCTTCTCATTTTAAAGCATTATAAACTTCATGTGGAAGTTATGTTATTTGATTAAACTTTGTGTTGAAGTTTTAATTTTGTACCCCAATACATTAAAAACATACTTTGTAATGGAGTTCCCTATGTTATAAAAGGTCCCAAATATGTTTAGTGATCATTCATGAGAAACTGTGAGATTTAATCTCACAATCATGCTAGCCTAAACTTACTTTTGAGTAGTTTATGGATTATAATTCCTTTTATTTCAAAAGGTGGTGTTTGACATGATGACATTTTTAAAATATTTCAATTGTGTACATAGTATAATTATTTTTTAAGGTGACTATGACATTTATCCCCACTTAGTATTAAGGGGGAGTGTTAGGTCATTTAATTACTAAGTGATGTTTTATTCACCTTTAATTTACTTTGAGAATTAAATAAATAATAATAATTTATTATTTATTTACATGAGGTGAAAAATTCATGAAAATATATAATTAAATTATATTTGTTTAATAATTATCAAATGTAATTGAATGTTCATCAAGAAAAATATGGGACCATTGGTTAAAACGATCACCTCTCATCATGAATATTATAAATAGGGTTTACACCTACTATAAATTCACATGTTGAATATAGTGATTATTATTTCCCATGAGCTTTTGTGAAGAATATATTCGAGAAGGAGTGAGATTGAAAATATTATATGTATTGGGGAATTATTTATAAATTGAATAAGCACTGTGAGTTTTTATCTCCATTGGAGGTTTTCCAAGCTAATCCCTATGTCACATTGTTAAATTTATTTGTGTTCTTTATGCTTTTATATTCATTTAAAATTATAGATCTTCTATGTGAATCTTGTATATATTTAATATCTTTTTAAAATAGAGACATGTAGACATGTGTCCTTCAAATCCATGAAATCAAATACAAAGACACCAAGATCAGGACTGAAAGAGAGGAAATGAGACATTTTTCATCTCATGATAACTAAGAATTCAATAACAATAAGATGAAGCCACATGACATTAAAAATCCATCGAAATATGTTTTTATGAATTTTAAATGAAAATACTAAGTAGTGAAAGCCATTGTAGCCATTAATTTGCATGAAGAAATGAATTAATACATTGAAATATCAAATCAAATGCAACTAAAGTAATATATTTCAAATTGTCAAACCCAATTTAATCACACTAAGTTCAAACATTCAAGTGAATAATAAAAAATAAGATCTTTCTTATGTTGAATGAATTTATGATTTTTTCCATAGAGCAAAGAATTTTGAAACAAAGGATTCAATGGCATCTATATCTCTTATTCCAGTTCACTCTACATACTTTATTTCAAGGACAAAGAAATACATAGATAAAACATTTGATTCATCAACCTTGAACCATGAGTTCAAACATTATTCATAGATTTGAGACAAAATCAAAGAAGTCAAGCCTTACAAAGTATAAGACCAACTTTCCATTTTCACACAAAGATATATGGATGACTTGATATCAATTAAATTAATTGGTCTCCATAATGTAGTGACCAAACCAGAGGTAATGCTTTACACTGACCTACTATATGATTTATTCCTAAATGGAAACATTATTAGGAAGATATTGTACTTTATACTAAGTAATACACAAGTTATGCACATAAGTGGAAATTCCTTTGAGAGGTATTATAGGCTTCCCACGTTAGACATGTCATGCAAGAAATACATGGTGAACTCATGGATTCACAACAAAAATGTCATTACCAAGTTATAAGAATGGGATGGAAACCCAAACAAATTCACATTTCAAGGCCCTACCCCTACTATTCCCATTATGGACTTCAGACTAGGGGTAAGAATTGTTATGGCCCTTTTAAATAGGATATACAATTTTCCAATTATTGATAATGTTAATGAGGTATGTGTCCTATTTTTGGGCATGATTTTGACTTCTTAAAATATTTTAGCCCTGAGAGAAATCATCATCTCTAATTTAATTTATAAAATCAAAAATCCTAGAAGTTCATTTGATAATAACTTATATATGATGTCATAAATGGTGGATGCAGTGACTGTAACAATCCATTCATCTTATGACAAACCATGAAAATGATCCATTGAATATCCCAATAACAAGGTATGCGATGAATTCAATATTATTCATGTGCATAGGTGTAGGAAAAAAAGAAAAGGATAACTTAGAACTTTTATCCCACAGTATATTAAGCTATATATGGGAAGAATATACCTAGGTTGGTAGATACCATATAATAAACCATTCAGAAGATGGGTGACTCTTAGTTGTACTGACAATGCCTAATAATCAGAATTGAATGCATAACAACACATCCTTTGCACTTACTAAGGATTGTGTTGGATAATATTACTGAGGTGGAAATTAATTCTAACTTAAATGATAGTGTTGATATTAAGTTAAGAAAGGTAAAACAAACAACACTTTATCTGACCCTTTTTAGCATTGATAAAATGTAATACACTAAATGGGAACATCTTTAATCTATGGGAAAGAGCATGATGTACTATGGTTTCATATGGGTACCCTAGATACATTGGGATCTAAGGAAAAATGTTAGGGATTAACTCAATAAGGTATGAATGAAAAATAAGGATCAATTATGGGTATTAGGCTTATAACCATAAAAACATATTCATGAATTTTGAATATGATTTCAACGTAGCTATAAAGATACATGAGGCTAATATGTATATGGTTATGGTGCAAAGGATCCACTATAATCATATCATCACTAGGGTGGATGCTAAGAGGATTGAGAAGCATGAATGGGTTTTCAAACCTATCAGTGAACCTCCTCCTCAAATAGAACATGTATAGATACAAGCTATCCCATCTTTAGAAGATCATCTTAAAGAAAGAGTGGAGAGTCCTCCAAATTCCCCTGTACATACCATCATTATTGATTCTCCATAGAACATTGTTGAAAAAGAGAGGCTAACAAGTCCAAGTGGAGCAGCTAGTATAATTTCTATGTTGCCTTTGCCTCCACTAACTATATCACAACATGTATCTCTCCTTATATGCTTGTCTCATGTTTTTATTACTTATCCTCCTTTGGTAGCACCATTGACAATATCCATTTCTTAGGAAACCATCATCATCACCTACAATTCTACCAATGGTGATTTCCATTCCCACTCCTTCACCATTTTATAGCACTACATTCCCTCCATATTTGATTCCACCTTCAATTGGGCTAGAATATATTGTTACTAAATCAATACATACGTATATAAGGAAGACCAAGACCCCTAGTATTTCAACAAAAAAGGTGGAAGTAAAAGAAGAACAAGTAGAGATCTTGAAGGTGATGTAAGATAAAATAAGAGGAACACAAAGATTAGATCCTATCATAATCTATTATAGTGAGGAAAAGGATAAGAAATAGAAGACTAAGGATGAATGGTTATCAAGGCCTAACACTAAAGAATCATGGTTTATCAGTAAGATGATTGCATTTGACCCAGAAGATGAATGGTTTACTAAAAGGAGTGCCTAGTCTGAATAAATCAATCCATATTCATACAAATAAGGAGATGTGGAAGGGGATGTAGGGTTTGAAATGCAAATATCTATGCAGGAGGAATCATCAACCACATCTTTGAGTTCTCCACCTCAAGTCACTCATACTTTAGTGATAGTTATTTTAGTAATTGTTCCATTTTTTTGTAATCCTAATAGTTTTCATTATGTAGTTACTTACTCTATTTCTATAATATCTATTGGTGTAATAGATTATTTACATATTTGCATTCTTTAATCCAAATAACCCAGCCCAAGGCTGTTGCTACATTACCATTTTTTCTCACCACAACTCAACCTACTATTTTGGATCCTATGTCCACTATTGTTATGAGTGTTGGGGTTGTATATAATTATACTACTAGCTATTTGTAAAACCTATTAAGTACCCCAATGACCTATTCCTTCTTTAGTGGAACCATCGTTCAATCCCCTAGTTGAATACAATGGGTGCATTTTGAAAACCTACTCTCTACCTCTATTCTTGTACACAAATCACCCCTCCCAAGTAATCTACATAGATAAAAATTAAAATTGGCCAATGTACATAGATGGAGACACCTAAAATTTTAGTGCACAAGGCAAAATAGAAGGTTAAACACATCATAGACACACCAGTCTAGAGGTAAGTTACTAGATGGAAGAAAGTTATTGCCATATTTCCTATAATATGAACATCCTCCCAAGCCATATACATAGATATAAATGCCCATTGGCTAAACTACATAGATGGATACACCTATATATTTAGTGTAAAAGGTAGAATGAAAGGTTAAGTAAATTATAGACATACCAATCTAGAGGCAAGTTACTAGATAGAGGAAAGTTATTCCTCTATTTCTTATAACATGGACATCCTCTCTAAAGCCTATTCTATCTCTAGGGTAATCCATTTTGATTACTCGAGGATAACAAATAGTTGAGGAAGCTTAGGAAGCATAAGTGTATCTTGAAAAACAAATAGAAAAACTAATTGCCCTAAATATTCATTCATGGACCAGGCAACTATAATAGGAAGAATAAACTAGAAGTCAAGACTTGGTGATAACTAATCAGCCTACAATTAAATTTCATTTTGATAGGTAGATAAACAATTTTATAAAAATCAAGAGGAAAATGTGATGGATGAAGGATAATAGATAGAGATAGAGTAGAGAGAATAGAGAATATATCTTCTCTCTAACATATAGAAGTAAGGTTAATCCTTTATACCTAGATAGGATTAGAGAAGATACTTATAGTTTTGTAGATGAAATAAGGGGTGATCAAGTAAATGTTTAGGAGTTTTGATCAATCAGTTTAGAGGCAGCCTAAGGTGAACACCATTTAGGCCCTTAAAGAGATAGTGGATAATTTATAGGGGATATCTAGGAAGTTATTTGACACCATTGATTATATAAGTTCTATGATGCCACCTCCTAACACAAATGGGGAGACATTATTCAATTATTTAAAAAAATAAAATATATTGATGTAAAACTATGTTTCATAAGCCAAGCCATAATAAATAAGGCAAAGCCCACCTCAATTTAATGATAGCATTTGAGGTTGCTTGGGAAAAAAATTACATTATTGCAAGAAGGGATAGTATAACTTAATGGAATCAAGAGATATGGGATCTAGTCTAACAATTTGATGTTAAGGATTAACATTTACATTAGGTAGTTTACTTTGGTAATTAGTAGTTATACCATTGCTTAAGTTAGAAAATATTATTTGGTATGTTATTATTGTGAATAACAACAATAATATGTAAGTAGACATTATAGATAATTGGGAGGTTCTTTATTGAGTAATTATAGGAATCAAAGTATCCCCAATTATAGGAAATATGTCTCCTATATATTTGTATAGTTTTCAATTAATAAAGTTATGTTGATTTGACATATAGATAAAATATTATGCTCTGCACATTTTCAAGCCTTAGGCTCTACCAAATAATGTTGTAACTTCATTATCTAGTATCAGAGCAGGTTCTCCTTATGGGACCTCTCTGCAATTAAGTCTTGTTATTCACAAGGTATTTAGATTGAATACCAAGTACAAAGACCTTATCATTGAAAAGAAATTTCTTTTTGGCAGTGGTAATGTAATGTAGACTACTAAAGGTCCATTAGTATTCTAAAAGATTTTTGTAAATAAATATTTTTATAGTTTGCAATATTTTATTGTGTTTTATATAATAAATTAGGGTTATCTAGCTTGAGTCAATGGGAATGACTATAAACATTAGATATTGATAGTGACCCATAAAAAAGTACTTCAAACTTTTTTGAGCTCTTTATCGAACCCGTCTCTTCCTAAAAGTTCTTGAATATTTAAGCATGGTCACCTCTCAAAAAAAATAATAAGAAACTCAATCCTTCTAATCTCATATATTTGTGATTATCGAAGAGTTTTCTAAATACATGACTCATCTCTGACATCATTGATTTACCTTGATCCCCTTCTTGATTCTCAACTCTCATCTTGTCTTCTATTCTGCATAGTCGATAGAGTCTCTACAATATCAAACCTATCATTGGAAATTATTTTGGCCTCAATGACTCCTTAAGATTCATATCTTGTAACCAATTTCCAAATGTTGTAAATGCCAAAAAATCATAAATGTATAGTGGTATATTGATAGAGCATATATAAGAATCTACTGGAACTTAACATGAACATAACATTGCCTCAAATCCTTCAACCTGTAGCTGTGTTCAACAAAGATCTCATAAGATCTTTGTGCTTATTTGGTGGTGTTTTTAGTGGGGCAATCTACATGATTATAGGTAATGGTGAACTCCTTCTCTTAAGTAGTGGTAAAATATTTAGTATGCACATTGATAAATGGCAGAAAATAAAGGCATCTTAGCCTTTTTAAGATATAACTATGACCTTCAATTGGTGATGCTCGACACTAGGCATTTTCTATCCATAAAGCAGTGGCCTCTCCTCATTCTAGCACTAATAGTTGCATTATTCATATTCAATCTATTACCTACCATTTCAAATGGAAAGCATCTCGACTTTCATCTTGATTAGACCTAAAAACTTTGGTGGCAATAGAAGAGGTGTCATTTTAAGTTGACTTGTATTTTAGGCTTTTTTTTTAGTATATATATATATATATATATATATATATATATATATATATATATATATATATATATATATATATAATTTTTAATAGTATTTTGTTTTAGGTTTTATTTTATGATTGTTATATGCATATTTTATTTTTGGTTTATTATTTTCATTTTAAATTTTATAATAATTTTTTTTGGGTATTTTAAGTTTTCTTTTCTTTTGTTTTTAAGTTTTATATTTTTTAATTTGTGTAATATTATATTTTAAGTTTTAAATCTGTATTTTTTAATTATTTCATAGGTATTTTACATGATAAGATTTTTAAAATTTTGTTCATAAAAGTAATTGAATATTAGTTTTTATCATGTAGTTATTTTTAGACTAGTCAAAAGATTTATAATTTATAGTTTGTGTCATTTTTTCAATAGCAATAGTTTTTAAAGTCAAAGTGTCAAAAGTTGTAAGTCATTTTTTACTTTATATTTATGTTTTGGTTATAGTCGATAAAGTTATGTTAAGTCTTTTAATTTGGATTTGTTAATTGTATATAGTTGAAATTTATGAAATAAGTCTTGAAAGGCATTTTCCAATAAATTTTCTCTCCTAATTAATGTTTACAAATTTTATATCAGATTCATTTTTGGGTGAACCTGACATCCACATGTCAATCTTATGGGAGGGAAATATAGTGATGTGTAGTTGTCCCTTCTCTCCCCATGTAAGCTCTATGGGAGGGAATATTAAGAATTAATGTTTACATTAGGTATTTTAATTTTGTAATTAGTAGTTATACTATTACCTAAGTTAGAATATATTATTTGATATGTTATTATTATGAATAACAATAATAATATATGGGAAAATATTATAGATAATTGGGAGGTTATTTGTTGAGTGATTATAGGGATCAAAGTATCCCCAAGTATAGGAAATATGTATCCTATATATTTTTATAGTTTTCAATTAACAAAAGTATGTTGATTTGACAGACATATGAAATATTGTGTTGTGCACAGTTTTGAGCCTTCCACTATACCAAATAATGGTGCAACTTCATTATTTGACAACCAAGAGAGGGAAGTTATCTCTATCCTAATAGACTTAAGAGTTATTCACGTAAGAACTCTGTAGGGGAAATTAGTGCCACGCCATTTTTTGAGAATATTCTATAAGCAACATTAGATAGTTTCATATCAAAGATTGTAGGCACTATTTACAGAGTTGAGTGATGAGCTAATGTAGTTGGTCAATTTTTTAAGAGATAAGATTATTGGGACTGAGTCACTACACATTGAGGTTAGATTTGTATTAGATATACATAATAAATTCATGGACAATATTCCTTAGTTATTCAAAGGAGTTCTGCTTGATTTTGAGACCATAGAAATTGACTTCTAGGTAAGTCATGCATTTTACCTTCAGATGGAAGAAATCAAGCAAGTAATTTTTATAGCATGAGTTATTCCAACCCCACCTCAAGGTACTCAGCTTCCCAAATATTTGTTGGTGAACACTTAGATTTGGATAACTTATGTCCCACTTTTAGTAGCCACTTCTAGCCCATCATCAATTCCATTACCTATCCTAGTTGTAGCTCTAGTTATAAATTCAATTTCATTTACATCAGATTCTACATCTACTTTTTCATAGTTTAAATTCATCCAACAATGTAACATCAGAACTTCCTAGTTATACATATGTATTTGTATGGTATAATTAATTTGGAACTATTATTTCAAACTTATTTAACATGTATATATTATATTTTTAGATGAATAATTATATTCTAAGCGAGTAATGTTGTACATGCATGTTTTTATTGAGATTACCATACAATGATATTTTATAATTTTATTATTAGACTTCAATTCAAAGATTAGGCCTTCCCCATCCAAATCCTAATAATAATTGTATCCTCCTATTTTACATGATGGATAATTTTGGCTATTGGCATTAATAAGAAATTCTAAAAAGTTCTATAATTTTAGTCTTGATGTGTAAATCTTGATTCTTCTTCAACTTGTGGATTGTGTAAGAAGTGTTATCATTGTGTATGAATTATATTTTATTTAAAGTCATTAATATTAATCTATATCTTATCTAAATACATTTTTCATATAAATCATAATCCGACTTCTAGATGTGTTATTGTAGTCTAACACACACGTCAACCTTTGATTTCATGTGTTTACATATATTATATTCTAGTTCCATTAAAATCCTAACCATGTTTGATTATTGTTGTGCTAAATTAGATTACAACAAATACTAGTTTTTGATCTCTTGTCCAACCTAAGTTCAAGTAATAGTGTTGAAAGGTTTCGTCTAGTGTGGTCCACAAGCCTCCTTTTCTACCCTACCTTTCCCTCCTTTATTAGTTTATTTTGAAGTCCTACCCACCTTAGTTAAAACCATCATCCTTCACCCATTTAAATTATATCTAGTCTCACCCATCTTCAATTCATCTATGATAAACAATCTACCTTGATGACTGCTATTCCACCAACAAGTTATTTATAAAACCCAATACCCTAAAATTCATGCCTTAGAGTGAATACCTTTTCACTGATCCTAAAATATTAGAGAATAACTTGTAAAAGTTTATATGGTGTGCATAAAACCCACATCAACACTTTTTAATGTAATAATGTTGTTTAGTAACCCTTTCTAAATAAAATTTTAAATATTTGGATTTTTTTCTTAATTTTAAATTTTTGTCAAAGGGAATTTGAATCTGACATTTTTGTCCTTTTGGGATGATATCATAAATTTCATGTTTATATTTTCATGTGTTGGACATTATTTTCTATTACACTATCTATGTTACTATCCTAAATTGGGAGATGTTGACCATATTAAATTTTGACTGATTTAGATAAATTATTGCATGTGTATACTAAATTTATGTAGATTGGAGACTAATTTAGTTTTGTGTGTTTTAATGTTTATAGCATGACTTTAATTCATGGGAGTTTTTATATTATACACATATGATTAATAAATTATATTTGGGGTTAGACTATGTCAGTTGGTAGGCACTGAAGGAGTCTAGTTTGGATTATGTTGCCAATTAGGCCAAATTATGCATACTATAAACTTGATCACTAGAAAAGCTAAGTGAGGGAATCCATATAATTTTAAGTTTTAGTTTATGATAGGTGAGATTAATATCACCTTTTAGGAAGTGTGGTGCATTTTATGAAATCACATCATTGTATAAATACCTATAGTGATGGAGTCTATAGGTTTAGGGTATTGTGATGAACACACAGGTATATGACAAGTAGAACTAAGGGTGTTAATCAAGGTGGTAGAATGCTTTTGGATTATATTGTGTGATCATATTTTATACTATTGTGAAACTTTATATGTTTTATACTAGCATTATTTATATCTAAGGATGGAGGATTTATGGCCATCTCCTATTGCATTTATTGCATTTTTTGAGTTATTGAGTGGAATCACACTAGATATTCATGGGGATGCAATATGTTAGACCACTTGTATCATAATATGACCATACATGTAATAATATAATCGTAAGTAATGGAGTTGGTATTGGTACCATGATATTATTACATGTATCGGATTATGATCATATTACCACTATGTGTTCACTTGGCATCCCTCTTTAGGATTGGACTCATCTAGACATTTTTGAGCTCAATGGTTTTACCATGACATAGAGCACTGGGAAATATGGAGAATATATGTATTTTACACAAATTAACACATGTTATGATTCATTTTATATCATATTTAAGTTATGTTTCATGCCTTAAAGATGATTATGAGTTGAGACTTGGATGAGTTAGCATTGGGATATAGGATTAGTTTACAAATGTGTACGAGAGGTTTTAATATGAGTGAGTGACTTGTAAATTTGATTTATCTAGGATGTGCTCATAGCTTATTATACATGTATGCATATTTTGAGAGTAGTTATTAGATTAGGTTTCATGTCAGGGCCCATAGGTTTAGATTTGGATCCTCATCTAGTGATCAAATGAGATTCAATTATTTCTTTTATCGATTGTGATTATGCAAGGTACACAAAGGCATATAAATAGTGGTTGGATAATTTAAAATGGAATATATCATTTCCTATTTTATTATATGATCTTGATATCATTTTTTAACCCTTCTTGGGATTGAGGGTTAGGGGGAGTAACCTAATAAAATGGATGACTAAAAAAATTCTAAAGTAAGACCATTAAATTAGTTTAGATAATATAATATATTGGATCTATAAAATTAACAAAGATATAAATTATAATTATAATTTATATTCTAATAATTTTAACACTAATAACATATAATTCTTAAGTTGTTTGTATATGCATAGATATATTTAAGATTAATAAATCTAGAAGAAGGTAGATTCATGCTCATGATCTAGTTGTCATATTTTGTAAATAATATTTCTCGAGGCCTAGATATTTGTGTTGGCCTATGGACACTTGAATTAAATTTATATTTATGGCTCAAAGCTTATGTATTATACATAATATTTTTTATCTTGAAAAACAATTGCCTATCCATATTAGGTTTTTTTCACCTTTCTATTCACATATATGGATTGCATGCATAGGTTTTGTATGAATGTGGATAAATAAAACCCTAGTTATTCACCTTAGGCTAGGTCAAATTTCCAAAAAGAGATTAGTGTGATCAATAAGTCAATTTGGCCTCAAGGATCACTTTATCAATAACATTTCCTACATAGCCAATACTTTGAAGAGGGCCTCAAAGATATGTATATATTCCCTATGTGAGGATGTGTGTGTGTTCAGGTAGGTGAAATATGACATATTAAAGAGATATAATGATATAGTTTATAACTTGAAAAATAATACTCATGGGGATGTTCTTTGAATGCTTCAGACTTGTAATATGACTAATTTTATGAGTGATATAAAAATAGGGAAGAATATGTTAATAGAACTTAATTGTGCAATTGATTTAATGAGCTTGAATAAGTGTTTGATTAGTATTTTTTAATATATATAATTAGTTAGATTTGATTTATATTTATACCACACCTTTTCAAAATATCTCATGAAAGGGTTAGATAAGACTAATAGGCTGACCCGTATGTTTGTAAAGATTTTTTATTTGGATGAATTTTGAGGTATAAACACTTGATAAGGAAATTGGACACTAGTGTCCCTATGAAAAATGAAAGTATCTGGTAGGATATAATACTTATTAAGGTTTATAACTAAAAATGAAGGATGTAATCATTTTTTAAGCTTTATGTAGTGTATAAGTAATCTAGGTCATTATAATGATAGGGTCAGTCCATGAAATAAGTAATTAGGCTTAGTGAGATGGAGAATTCAAGCCTTTCAGTAGAAGGAAAGTATCTAACTAAAGGTTAAAACCATGATTGGATTTCATCAAGTGTACAAGACTAATATGATACATATAATCATACTTTAATATCTACATGCCCCCCCAATGTAATAATGTATAAGAATTAAACTACTAGGTTAAATGAGTTAAATGTGTATAACATACCTTGCCTTTATTTGATCACTGGTGAACTTGTTATTGTTGTATAACCTATAATAAAAATCATGTTACAATATAAATCAATGTATGTAATATGAAGTTGAATAATTGAAATTCTTTGAAAAGTAAAGAGAGAAAGGAAGGAATACACATGTGTGTCGATGTAACCATGTTGCCCTTTTATACTTTGATTTGGTAATAATGATTCCTTTTGAAGAATTGGATCTAAAAGAGGTTCAAATATAAGCCTTTGATATTTAAAGAGTGAAAGTTGGAGGGTCATTATGCCCCTAATATTGTACAAAGTGAGTTATGACATAGACATTGAGACCATTGAATCTCAATTGCACAACTCAAGTTAAAGTACAATAAATACAATTTAAGTGGTATGATAAAAAAATTGATAAAGTGAAGTAGTTCTAAAGCCATCAAGGGCAATAAAAATTTATTTTACTAATCAAAGAATCTAATTGTTATAGACTAGAAAGGCTCAAAATTATGCTTCTTGGTAAAATGTTTTGAATATGTATTTTAAATTTTTGGTGCACTTACATGGCATGCACATCTACAGTGTGTCTCAAAATGAATTATCTATTTAAAATTTAGCCTTTATTCTATAACTATTTATAATATCTATCACAAATATGAGAAACTTTATCCCAAATCTATTAAAAAACACTACCATATGTATAGGATTCTAACCCAAGTGTACATTTAATTCATGTAAATTTTATTAAATTATGATAATTGTGTATTTATGGAAATATGTATCTATAACATTCCCCCCTTTGGTACTTACCTCACCTTAAAATGATAAGATCACTAGATTATTTGTTTATGAACCATGCAACAGAAATGAGTAGCATGTATAAGTCTATAAATTTAACTAATATCATAGTATATGATCATAAAAATCCCTAAGATATATTATATGTATCATGGAAACATCTATAAATTAACAATACAAACTCAAAAAATAATCAATCATACATACAAGAGCACTCAATGCCACATAAAATGGGTCTAAGGAGACCAAAAATAAGGGGCATGCTAAAATGCTACACACTCAAAGTAAGGTAATATTAAAATGTCCACCCATAAATAAATGTCATACAATGGCACAAGGGAAGATAAAAGAGAACATATTCTTATGTTCCTATTCACCAACTTTTACCCCCAAGGTCAAAATGTCAACGCCTATAAGTGAAAACTTGAGTGTCATGTTTTTATAACCTTGTTCATAGCTTTTTCATGCTTTAATATCCTTCAAAAAGTCTTTATAACACCTTATTAGAATTGTTTAAGGTAATTTTAGAGAAATTAAGGTAATGTCTTATATTGGTCTTGTACGGGTCTAGTCTTGTCATGGTGTAATGAAAATTGGTCAAGTTGTATCATAGGTACCTAGGTGGTCTTCAAAGTCATTTCATGCCTTAATCACCTTATAATAATATTTCATGATGTTTTGGATAAGATAATGATCTTTTGTGGACTTTAAGGTAGTATTTTATGAAGAAAAAGGTACTTTTTGCTAACTTTCATGTATGCAAAAGCATAAAAAATTGAATAGTACATCAAAAACACATTCCAATGACCTTTTAGTAGTTTTGTAACTTCCCTTTATGTTAGGATGCCATAAAATGGTTAGAATCTTGAAATTCAACACTTAGAGGGGAGTTTAGTGCACTTGTATAGACTTATTGACCTCGCTTTTATGTGGAAATAGCTCAGAAGTGTCGTTTCAGCTTTTATTGGTCAGATTTAATATTGGGATCATGGTTTAGGTTTTATATATGCAAAAAAATGTCTCTTTCCCATCACTCTCTTCACAATCTCATGAAGGCCATTTTCAAGTGAATGGTAGAGGTTGTATAAGTAGAGTTAGAGGCTAATATTTTTACCAAGGTTGGTGACCCCTATGTAATCTCAATTAGTGAAAATTTTCATTTGATTGAGATCCTTATATTTATGAACAATTATTAAGGACCTAAGGTGCTTATTTTAGGCTCCAACCTCAATAGGATGCATTTTGTGCAAGTCTCATGAAATTGTGAACTTGATGGATACATTAAATCAATTTAAAAAGATACTTATAGGTATAAATAATCATATTACACCTTCATCCACTAGGTTGGCACGTGTGGGAATCCATTTGGTAAGGAAAACTACTGTCTTGCATAGTTTACAGAGTGATTGTCATAGTTTCTATTTATTTCAGGGTTTTCAATGTTTGAGATGATGAATGATGATTTAATATCATGTTTTCATTCCTATAATGATTTATAATACCATAATGTCTCCATTTTATACTCCAAAAACAAATTCTCCAAGTAATTCACACTACTCTCTCATTTTGATGACTATGTGTGCAAGTTGCTTGCAATAATGGAGTAATAAGGTTTGTTTTTGAATTTTTCAAGAGTGTATAAGACTATTGAACTCATTAAGATACCAATTGTAGTATAATAAAATACCTTTGAGAAATTTTATGTCTAACAATGTGATAATAAATTATAACATCCATTTTTAAAGAATATGAAGGTGTTTTAGTCACTCACATGTCTGTAGACCTGTAAGTGAGATTTCATGATTTAGGTTTCATATTGAAAGTTTATTGGAAATGGATAAATTTAATGAATAATAATATATGATCATTAAATAATTTAATACCATATTTTATCATCAAAATATATGAATGGAGTCATATAATTTCATTGTCAAAACAAAAACCTTGCATATAATCTGATTGTACACATAATCCATATAGGTGAATAAGTAAAATTGAGATTTCATAGGATGAACTAAAGTATATATAACTATTGATATAATATGAAATAATGAATTAGTAATTATTTTATTAAAACATAAGTTTAAGGACCTTAGATAGTTGTTCTTAACTATTAGTGAGTACCTAACAAATAAACCTACAGTCCATACATGTGATTGGACATAAGTTAAGGATGGTATAATGCTCAATAAAAAGGATAAAAAGTTATTAAATTATGTGATATGGTAATTGAGAATAATGTTTTACATTATAAAATATCCAAGACTCAATAATTAATAAGTTGATTGTCTCTAATAGCCTATACAAGAAGGAAAATACACCTACAGGTTACAGGTCTGTATGTCCTCTTTTGGACAAAAGACACTTGTTCATACAAAGATGAGAGTGTGTAATATGAATATGATTCAAGTGTATAATGAGTTAAGTCACAAATAAATGAAATAACCTTAACTATTTATGTTTCAAATAAAATCTAAGAGGACTGAGTATTCAAGCCTAGTTCTCATGCACAAACCTATGTATTAAGGCAAGAAAGAGAATGGTTTGTATAACATTATGAATGAGATAATGAAATATGAAAGATATTGGAAATAAAATCCTATGAATTTATAATATTATAAAAATTCCATGATATATTTTATAAGGTCAACTTCTAGACCTCATGCTCAAACTATTCTCTAATAACACTTTACAGTCATACTTGAGAAGGTAATCTTAAACAATTTTGTGTTTAGGGAAGATGTAGTGTTAAGGCAAGTTGAAGAGGAGTTGCACACTCTAAATTGTTTTAAATCCTTGATATTTTAAAATCTATGTAATTGAAATAATCAAAACCCCTAGATGTAGTGAAACCATCCTAATGAGCATCTACAAGTTGCCTAGGCAAGAAGGTTGGTTATAATCTTGAGAAGAAAAGGGTCACTTAAATTTAGTGATATCAGAGTTGGGGTGAAATTATAAATAGATTAAAAAAATTATTACAAACAAAAATTACCTAAAGGAGGTTCACTAGAGTTGACTATCTATAAGGCTCTCTAAAACCCCTATCTACATAACCAGAATAATATCTATTGGACTGCCTAAGTTAATGAGAGGTATTTGCTTGGCTGAGGGAGTTAAATGTATTTGAGAAGGAATTTTAGGGGAATATATAGATATTTAATATTTAATTTTAGTATCAAAATATATATGAATTATTGACTAAATATATTATCCAAAACAAGGTTTTAAATATTACATATACAAGCCAATGTGAGTTATAGGCATACTTGCCTGGTTGAGTAAAGTTCACTTGTCCAAAGTAAAGATATGAAGTTTGAGGAAAGAAAATTTATTTTAAAATGATTTAATAATGTCATAAATATCACATTTATATCCTTATACCTAATAACAAGGGATATACTGAAAACAAGCCCTATATAGGCCTAACAAGCTTAAGATCAAACACATAGACCACATAATATAGTCATGAAAAAAGTGGATTATTTATGGTAAGGTGATGGTTTTAAGGTTTTTTTAAGTTATATACATATTTAAAACCTCAAATAATCATAAAAAATAGGGGATAACAAGTAAAAGTGGCACTTAAGCCTTGGAAACTACCTCGAGCTCTCTTAATGCATGACTGCCAATCAAGACTAGTCTTCTCTTGATAATTGAGGCCATCACCCTATGGATAGATATAAATAGTTTAATAGATGGTAAAAATGTCCTCAAATTTTAATATTATGTAATTATTTGTTTGATAAAGTATATCACCTTCATGAACAAGGCTTAAGAGCTTAGACCTCTCTCTAATGGCTTGTTTGCAACTTGAGAGACATCATCTTGCACTCAGATCTCTCATAAGGTATTAAATGGGATGAATTGATGTTTTAAGGTGGTTTATGGGTCCCATAAATAAAATATTTTTGTAGTATGAGAGAGAAATAAGATCTTTTATTTATGAACAATCCTTAAGAACATAACATGCCTAAAACCCTAACAGTGACGAATTGAGAGAAATGGACTCCTAAATCATATGAAATTACCTTGTTTTACTTTAAAACCAACTATAAATTGTTTATGACTCCAATTATATTCTCTAAGTATAATTTTTTTCCCTTTTATTTGTACAAACTACATTAAATGCACTATTTTGCAGGGTTTTTAGGTGTTTTATATGGTTTTAAGCATTCGATAACTTTAAAACTATTGGAATAGGTAATTTTGGATGTGTTAATCATATTTAATCCAAAAAATATGTATTTTAGATTTTATTTATAAAAAAAATATTAGTTTTCAAGGCAGTATCAAACATGCCTAAAATGAGATTAGATTTCAAGGCCATTTCATGGTTCTCACACTTCCACAAGGTATTAGAGCGTCAAATTTGACATGGTGGTGGGTGATAGGCTATGTAAAGTTAATCAAATTATTTTGGGTGGTTTAAAATGTGTTAGAGATATTTTGATCAAAAAATTAGGCTTCTAGGCAAGAAGGCCTAATTGAGGCCTAATCAAGGAGAGAGAAAGGCATAAAAAGGGCACTTTCACTCAGATTCTAAACATGAAATTTGACATGAATTTTAAGGTGATTTTGGGTCATAAAATATGTTATTATTTTGTAAATAAACTCATTAAATTATTCTACACAAGTAGGTTTACATGTTTTCAAGGTTACAATGAATAAGGCTAAATGAGGCCTTTTGGTGGAAAAAACTCCTTGAGAGTAGTTTGAGACCTAAAAATGAGTTTTTTTAGGTCTGATACGAGTTTAATATTCCATAAATGGAGAGATAATTAATTATATAAGATTAATTTTCAAGTTTTGACACTTGTAAGTAAAGTTGACCTAGTGAGACAAAGAGACTTCTAGACACCTAGTAAGAGAATGAAGTGATGTGTCAAATGAAACCTATAGAGATCATTTTAAAGGTGTTAATAATAAATAAAATATGTAAATCAACATGACATAATGGTCAAGAGTTCCATTTTCCGTCTCAAAAGCCAAAAAAGTGGTAATTTTTAATAACAAATGTAAGGTGTCAAGCCAAGTTCCAAACTTCCATGACACTTGTAGGAGGAGAGCATCTTTAGAAGAGTAAACTTGTATTTTAATACCTATTGAAATAGTTTCATAACTCCTTTATTCATTTTAATTTATGAGACACTTATCATCTCTCTCTCTTCTATGCCTTTCTTCTTCTTCTTCTTCTCTCACACTTATCTATATATTGAGCTTTCATAGGCTAAGATTGTATCCTCCAACTAGGTATGGTGAAGCCTTTCCCATTTTCATCCTTTGATCAATGAGAATAATATGGTTTTACCTTCTCCATAGACTGGTCTCAATATACATCCTTGATTAGCTAATCTTGTTAAGTGATAATCTTGCTTCCTTGACATGTTTGTCTTTGTTTACAATTTATGTTCAATTTGGAATCCTTTTTTTAGGTCTCTTGAAGTGTCAAAGTAATGTGTAAGTGTTCAGTGAGTATAATTTTCAATAGTGTCATGTCATGACCTCCTCACTATTTCTCCTAAGTCAAGCACTCTTCCCAACCTTCATGAAAAACACTGATGTAGATAGGTAGATTTAGATTAGTGTCATGTGAAGCTTAGTCTTTTGTTTGATGTGTAATTACAATTGGTTATTAGTGGTCAAATAATATTTGGTCCATCACCTCCATTAGAGTAGGTTTCTCTCCATTTTCCTAGCAAGTGGTACATTATTGTTTGATCCTAAGTGATTCATAAGGGGAGTTATCCCTTTAACCTCTATATTCACCTATATAATAGGGTATAAACAAATTTGAGGTGTTTCCATGTTAAATAAAATTTAGAAGGCTTGAACCACCTTCTAAAGGGTGAAAATTTTGATTGATAATAGTTTTGGCATGTCAATTGGGATTAAGGTCCAAAGTTGTGGAATAATTCTTTGTGTTGTTCTTCTATGTATCATCCTTTAGAGGCATTCAAAACATCAATGGTGAATCCATGTATAAGAAATTATTTCTAGTAGCCTAGTCACTTGTGTAAATAACTTGTTATTTTCATTCCATTATCTTTATGACGTTGTTATGGGTGAGTTTGAAGTAGAGTTCAATTTCATGTAATTTGGTGAATCTCTTCAAGTGTATAGTATTCCATATAAGTCCTATGATGATCCTTATCAACCTAACTATGATCCATATTAGTCCTATGATCACTTATCATCCTTTTTATGAGCCATATCAGTCTTATGAACAACCTTTTCAAATTCAATATGTTCTTAGCCAACATATTCACTTCTCAAATGAGTCCATTTCAAGTTTGAATCAAATTATCTTAGGATATGAGAGGTAAATGGTAGGGCTCAATGCACAAAGGGTATATGTTCAAGATATCCCTATTCACCTCATTCATGACATGACAGATTCATTATAGCTAATGAAAGAAGAATGACCACCTATTGAGAGAGAAAATTGGTAAAGATTCTCAAGTAAGATGATGAATTGAAGTGGTCTCATTTAAATAATTGAGGATAATCTAAGAAACCATGAAGAACAACAGGTTCAACTCTATTAGCCTTATGTGTCTTCATACACATGACCTTATCCCTCATATGACAACCATTATTCCCAAAGAGACATTTACAAGAGAGATTCAAAGTGTTTCAAATCATTAATAAGTCATCATGATATGATTTAGATCCTTGACATAATAATAAAGGATAGAATGAATACAATCCATGTATAGGCCTAACAAGCTTAAGACCAAACATACAAACCACAAAGTACAGTCATGAACAAAGTGGATTTTTGGGGGTAAATTGATGGTTTAAAGTTTTGGATAATTTCATATACATAGCATATAATTCTAAGAATCATCAAAAATATGGGATAATAATTAAAAGTGGCACTTAAGCCTTGAAAACTATCTCAAACTCTCTTAATGCATGACTGTTAGTCAAGACTAGTCTACTTTTGATTAGTGAGGCCATGACCCTATGCATGGATCTAAATGGTTTTTAAAGATGGTAACTATGTCCTCACACTTGAATATTATGGAATTAGTTGTTGGATAGGGTCCATCACCTTCATGGATAAGGCTTAAGAACTCAAACCCCTCTCTAATGGCTTGATTATAATAGAGAAACATTATCTTTCACTTAAATCTCTCATAATGTTTTCTATGGGACCTAGTTGTTTTTGGATGTGGTGAAGGGGTCACCTCAATATAATATTGTGTCATTATGAGAGAGAAATAAGATCTTTTCTTTATGAATAATCCTTAAGAATAAAACATGCCTAAAACCCTCCTAAAACCCTAACAATGGCCAATTGAGAGAGATGGCCTACTAAATCACATGAAATGACCTAGGTTTCCTTTGAAAAAACCTAGACATTGTTTATGTCTCCAACTAAATTCTTCAAGTGTACTTTATCTATACTATCACTTGCAAAAAGTACACTAAATGCACTATTATACAAGGTTTTTAGGTGTTTTATAGGCTTTTCAGTAATGGAGAACTTACAAACTATTGGTATAGGTCATTTGGTATGTGTTACACCTATTAAATAAAAAAAATTATACTGGACATTATGGAAGTGATCAAACAAAGCTCATTTTTCAAGGCAGTCTCAAATAAGCCTAAAATGAGACTAGGTTTTAGGCCATTTCATGTTTCTCACACTTACAAAGGGTTTTAAATCATAAAATTTGACATAAATTTTGGTGATATTCTAGGTAAAGTGATTCATGTGATTTTGGATGGTTTTACACATGTGGGAAAGATCTGGATTATAAAATCAGGCTTGTAGACAAGAAGGTCTAATTAAGAAAAGATAGAGGTAGAAAAAGGCACTTCCACTTAGAGTATGGACATGAAGTTATAAGGGGATACTATTTAATCAAATATTTGGTGTTTTTCTCAATAAACTCTTTAAATTATTTTACATAAGGAGGTTTACATGTTTTCAAAGATACAAGGAATGAGGCTAAATCGGGCCTTTTGGTGAAAAAATGAATCCTTAACTGTGTATTGAGACCTCCAAGTTAGTTGTTTAAGGTATGACATGATGTGAAAAGGTTATACATGGAGAGATAATTAATTTGAGAAGATGAATTCAAGTTTTGACACTTGTAAGCAAAGTTGGCCTAGTGAGACAAAGAGACTTCTCTACACATAGCAAGAGAATGAAGTGATGTTTCAAAGGCAACCTATAGATATTAGTTAAAAGGTGTCAATAGTAGATAAAATATGTAAACCAACATGAATTTATGGTTAATATTTCCTTTTTTTCTCTCAAAATCCAAATAAGGGGAAATTTTGAAGAGAAAATACAAGGTGTCAAAGCAACTTTCAAACTTCTAAGCCACTTATAGGAGGAGAGAAAATTTATAAGAGTATACTTGTCTTATAATACTTATAGAGATAATTTCATAACTCCATTTTATTTTAATTTGAGATATACTTCTCATCTCTCTCTCTCTCTCTCTCTCTCTCTCTCTCTCTCTCTCTCTCTCACTCACTCACTCACACACACACACACACACACACACACACACACACACACACACACACACACACACACACACACACACACACACACACACATTTCTCTATATAGTGTGCTATTATAGGCTAAGTTTATATCCTCCACCTAGGTATGGCACATCCCTATCCATTTTTAGCCTTTTATAAATGATAATAATCTAGTTTTACCTTATCCATGGACTAGTTTTAATATGCATTATTGATTAGTTAATCTTACTAAGTGATAGTCTTGCTTCCTTCACATACTTATCATTATTTAGCATTCATGTTCAATTTGGAATCCTTTTATGCAGGTCTCTTAAAATTTCAAATTAAGGTGTGAGTTTTTAGTGATTAATATTTTCAATAGTGTGATGTCATGACCTCTTAAGTAGTCCTCTTTGTTCAAACACTCTTCACAACCTTCATAAGAAACATTGATGTAGAGAGATAAATTTAGAGTAGTGTCATTTCTAGGTTATTCTCTTATTTGAAGTGTAATTGTAATTGGTTAGTATTGTTCAAATCATATTTGGTACATAACCTCCATTATATTAGGTTTCTCTCCCTTTTCCTAGCAAGTGATAGATCAGTGTTTAAGCCTAAGTGATTCATCAAGGGGAGGTAAACCTTTAACCTAAAGATTAACATCTACAATAGGGTACACAAAAACTTGAGTTTTTTCCATCTTACATAAAATTTGGAAGTCATTAAATACCTTCTAAATGGTAAAAATATGATTGATCACAATTTTGGTATGTTGGGAGGGATTAAGGTCCAAAGTTGTGGAAGAGTTATTGGTGTTGTTATTCTACATATCAGCCTTTTGAGGCATTAAAAACATCAGTACTAACTCTATGCATAATTATTTGGTTCTAATATCCAGTTCACTTATTTAACTAAGTTATACTTTTCATTTCATTTTCTTGATGAGGTTAGTATGGCTGAATTTGAGGTAGAGTTCAATTTAATATAAGTTGTTGAAGCTCTTCAAGCCTATAATACTCCCTATCCATCCTATGATGAGACTTATCAACCTCACTATGATCCATATCAACCTTTTTATGAGTCATACTAATCCTATGAACAACCTTCACAAATTCAGGATGTTCCTAAACAATATAGTCACTTCTCAAATCAATCTATTTCAAGTTTGAAGCAAATTCTCCTGGGTTATGAGAGGTACATGGTAGGGATCAATAAATAAAGGTATTATGGTCAATATATCCCTAGTCACCTCATTCATGACATGAGAGATTCATTATGTAGACACCTAAAATTGGCCACAACTGGCTTTCAATCAGACTTCAGACCAATTCCTACCAACCATTGCAAATTAAGCCTAAGAATCACTAAACATTGTAAATTTGATTTTGCATCATTTATCAAAGATAAAAATCATGTTTGGACATCCATAATCAGGGTATCCTATCATATTCAGTAATAACCTCTCATGGATTCATCCCTAATCATCCTCTAGTATCACAATAGTCAATCTGGCCTATGGACCTATTAAGAGAACATGAAAAAAAATTAAATCTTGAAAGAGCTAAATGGATAGTCAGAATTAACTATTAATATAAACCAAATTAAATTCCTATTTGAATTATACATGTGTAATTAATGAATATCATAAAAGGAAATTCAAAAATACAAATATCCTAGCCTTTCATCATTGCCTTTATGAGTTGTCAATATCTTTGAAAATATCTTAAAATATCTCATTTTGGAGACTCATGCCTATTCATTGAAGATCATGATTAATTGAAAAATACTAACTCTAATATGGTAATATTTGACTCATCTATGTTATATTTGAGCCAATTCCATGTTTAAACTCTACCTTAACTCTCCTAGGGTTGAAGTTAAGTCCATTTGTTATAAATACAATGCCATACCAAGTGAATTTCAAGCTCTCATAAGGCAAAGTTATAATGCAAATTTGGAGAAAGACAATTCATTTGATTTAGTGTTATAATGCCAAAATCCTAAAGTAACATCATCAAACATCAAATCCAATAGTGCCAAGGAGAGAAAGAGCCAACAAGTTTCATTTTCCAAAGACTGTTTAATACACAAGCCAAATAATTCACTCAATAATGCATTTAGAGCTCCCAAAGAAGGTAAAGAAATAATTTTATTTTTTATGTTAGTTATTATTTCATTTATATTTTTTTAAACTAATCTCACCCCTAAAATCTAGGCTTGGAGTGTAAGTGGTAGTGTGTTTTAACTAACATATTACTAACCTCCCTTCTTGGATTCTTATGATCATAAATGGAATGCCTAATGGGAAATTCAAGCATCTCATGAAATAAATAAGACTAATATTAAGCTATTTTTTTTTCTATTAATGGCCTAATAATATTAAAAATTCAAGTTTTTACATTGTTTTTCATGTCTTCTATTTTTTTGTGTTACATAGTTTTTACATAAAAATTGACTTCTATTCTAATAGAAATGATGTCGATCCTTCCAAAACTAATGTAAATCCACCCAAGACCAACATAAACCCATAGGTGAATATTATGGCATGTCATAAATGTAATTTCATGAGTTTTTTTTAAATTATTTTCATTTTATTTTGTGTTTGAAAGGCTTGAATATTGTTTTATTGACCCTTTGATTGTAGGATTTGCTATTATTCATTAGGTTTAAACTCATGGGATAACAAATATTTTTTCACAAAACTATATTATTAGTTTTATATTTTTTTAGGATTGATGTGCACCCCTTTTTTACCAACATTGGTTTCTCATCAATAGACTGACACTAGTTTCTACAAAACTAACATCGATCCCTTCTGGACCAATGCCGGTCTCTATAACAAAAAAATAGAGACAACCCAATAGAAAGATTTAGAAAATTATTTGTTCATTCATGAAATTTATTCAAGGGAATAAAAAACCCTCTAAAATTTTTAGGACCTAAGTGGGAAAGAGGCACAAATTTTAAAATGGTTAAGTCTTGAACATTTCATTTAGTGTCTTGAAGGAATATAGTCATTTTTTATTCTTAGATGTTTGTGAAAGTTTTTACAGGTTTTCAACTAATGCCAAGGGGCCAAATTTCATAACATTTGCCTTTAATGAATTAAAATGAACAGTCACTCTTATATTACATACTCTTAGGAGTGTTTGATTTTCATGCTCATTCTTTCAAAGTTGATTATTTTTGCAGAATGATTGATGCATGTATGCTCTCCCCCCATCCCCTTTAGGGAACTTGGGTGACCAAAATATCTCTTTATTTGCATTTGTGCCTTGTAAAAAGTCATGAAAATAATTTCATTAAGGATCTTCACAGATTATTATGAATTGGGTGATCTAAACATGACCTTAAAGTGTTTTCACTAGTCATTTATTTTTATACAATTTGGCTTGTGAGTGAGAGTTCATCGCCTCCTCATAGGTTCTATAGGGAAGAATTGACATAAGAATTCATCACCAAACACAATTTTAACCCAATCCACAATGGGGTATATAAATTGAGGTCAACTTACTAGTATGTTTTCTTGAGTGATTAAGTAAACTCTATTAGTAAGATACTACCTTAGATTATAGGGGCAACTTAGACATCACACTACACTAAGCAAGTAGTGGATGTAGTGATTGTGAAAAGGAAAATACCTTTTCATAACAAGCCAGTTGACATGGATATAAATTACATGATAATCCCTTATGTTAACCACACTTGGGACCATCTATAAATGTGCAAAAAATTATATTTAGAAAAACCCCATTTGTCATGAAAATATTGTTGATGTAGGTGAGTAGCCCAAAGTTCCATGCCACCATACAATATCTTGAGAGAAGGGGGTTGTAAAAACCATACTTATTCATGTACTTTTATTTTTGGATTAACAATTAAAATCCTCCCAAGAGTGAGTATATTGATAATATTTGATATTACTATTCAACCTTATCAATTTTAGGATATAGGATGTTACACTTGGGTGTTTTTGTCATTTTATCCTTTATTTTAGGGTTTTTGAGTCTAATCTATCCCTTTTGTTTGTTATGCCATGTCAAAATGAGTTTTATTTATATGTCACTCCTTTGTTTGAGGAGGCATTACACTAGACATTTTTATCATATGTGTTTGCCTTAGTCTTTTCAAAAATCTTTATATGTGTGTCTCACTTGATTGAAAAGGGTAACATTACACTATCCAATGCATTCCAAGCTTTTGTGATTTTGAGGCTTGAAACCAACCATTTGTTACATCTTTAGATCATGATAACATTGTTACACTACTCAAATTGTTTCAATGACTTGATTTCTTTGTGTTAAAAACCATTTGAAACCTAAGCCACGTGTGTCTTTTTTTGGATCTATACCTAGTGTCATTATACCATTCAAATTTGTATAGCTTATTATTTGTGTAAATAATCCTAATTTTCATTTTTTTTTGTGCCTTTATTTTGGATAAATATACTATATTATATATGCCTTATTCCAACTAACCAAGTTCATGTTTGATTTGGTAGCCTTGTCTATGCTAAAGTCTTTAAAATTTGTTAGATTAAATCTCACCTTTTTTTAAAATTCTATCTTTTTTGCCACATTTGGCCAAAAAACCTAGCACATGATTGTTTTTAGCCTAGCTTTTGACTTCGTATTTGGCCAAAAAAACATATTAACTTTTGTTTATTTAGTTTAGACTTATTTATAACACTTTATACCTAGAGTTTATCATGCCATTTTTTATTCAGATACTTGACCTTTTGTGTAAGACATTTGATGTTAGACTATTTTCTACCAATTTTTACCATAGACCATTTTGGAGATACAACTCCCCTAGTCCAGGTTAGACCAAGTTTGAATGTTTTATCCTTTGGACAATGTATTTACAGAGTTTACAAAACTCTAGGCCTTTTACACACCGTTTATCATTAATTTGGATATGTTTCATTACCCTTATGGTGGAGTCATGTACAATCAAAATTATGATAGAATGGCCACAAAAATTGAATTTTTTTGAGACCCCTATGGTGAAAAATTGGTTTGTTAGATGGTTTCTTATCCTCCTTACAATCCTCAATCTAGGGAACAAAGCTAAAGATCTTCAAGCATAATGTTTTGTAATACATTTTTTGGTCAGTTGATGTATGATGTTTTCCCTCTCACCTATCATGGCATCCAATCTCTCACCTATACCATTAACCCTCCTTTGGATTGTGTGAGTCACCAAGCTCCATAACATCTAAGGATTACCATTCCAAGACCTCATCCTTTAGATTATATGATCAACTAAGATCCATAATACTCTATCATTACCATTATAGGACCTCATCCTTTGGTATATGATAAAAATCAAGCTTTGTAATTACCTACCATTTCCACTCCAAGACCTTGTCCTTTGGCTTGTGCAAGCAACCAAGCTCCACAACTCCCTACCATTTCTATTCTAGGACCTCATCCTTTAGCTTATATGAGTAGCCAAACTCCACAATGCCATACCATTTTTATTTTAAGACCTCATACTTTGGCTTGTATGAGTAACCAAGCTCCACAATGCCTTACCATTTCTATTCCAAGACCTCATCCTTTGGCTTATAAAGGCAAACATGATTTACAATTCCTTACCATTACCATTTCAATACATGATTGTTTGGCTTGTTTGAGCTACCAAACTCCATAACTCCCTATCATTTATATTTCAAGACCTCATCCTTTGGCTTGCGATAGAAACCAAGATCCAAAAAACCATACCATTTCTATTCATAGACCTCACTATTTGGCTTGTGTGAGAAATAAATATCCATAAAACCCTACCATTTCTATTTCAAGACATTATCCTTTATCGTATGTGAGTAACCAAGATCCATAATTCCCTACTATTTCTATTCTAGGACCTTGTCCTTTCGCTTATGTAAGTAACCAAGACCCAAAATGCCCCATAATTTATATTCAAAGACCTCATCCTTTGGCTCATGATATAAATCATGATTCAAAACACCCTACCATTACCATTTTAGGCCATTTCAAGTATGGCAACTCATCATCCCAATGAGGTTATGCACCTATGACTAGATGGGTCACAATTATTATCATAGGACATAAACCAACCTCTATTAAGCCTATCATTATCAAACTTCTAAGCATTTGTAATTAATTTACAACCATTCCATAGTTTAAAAATCTCATGATAATTATCCACCCCCAACTGATCCAATCATTACCTCTCCAACTGAGACAGTCATTTGAAGACCAAGATATATTCAAGACTAGTATTTTACAATTAATTGTAAACCAAGGCCAATAAAACCAACCAATCCAAAATGTTTTTGTTGAACCACATATTTGTGATAATTCAACCTATAATGAATCACCTTTTGATCCTATGCTGATTGTCAAGGAGTCTCACTCTGATAAGCCAACATTTGGTAAGTCACTTCCTAATGATTATGACTGCCTTTGGGAAAATAATTATCTCAACCATATGCATATTTTTAAAGAGCCTCCCTTTGATAAGATATTATATGAGGAATTTTCTCTTGACCTTTTTTCCATCATTGAGGAGTCTCACATTGATGAACTAGTCTCTGTGGAGCCCATTATACCATCACAGGTTGTTATTTATTCAATACCAAACATTCAACAAGACATAATTATAGAAACACCCACACCAAATGAAGAATAAACATTGAATTTAAGTTATATTCTTGAATTTACATTAGATTTATCATCAAAATTAGAATGATCGTTAGTCTTAACATCAAACTTAGTGTCTCTTGAGTCAAAATCAGATTTAGAATTGGAATACGTTCATGGTTATTACAATATTGGATATGCATGCCTTATTCATTAGTTTGAATATAATTATGATCCTTCCATAGTTTTTGAGGATGATTAGTATATTCTATGAGGATTATGCTTCCTCTTCCCATTCTATTACCATTTCACATACCATTAACACTGACCAACCTAGCCATTATATTGGTGTTCTACCTCCCATAAGTGTTGATTGGAATCGATAGAGTCACACTTTATTAAAATGAATCTATGGTGACATATCAGTTGTAGAATATCAGGGGGCTAGGACCACATTCATGTAGAAAAATAACACTCTCCCACTGAAACCTTTTCATAGGTGCCAGGGGATAATCAAAGTTTAAACTTGACATCTTCAAGAGAAACCTTTTCAGAGGTGATAGAAGACAATCAAAGTCAAACATAAACTCTACTTATTGAAACATTTTTAGAGGAGCTATGGGACAATCAATATAACTTCATTGGTGAAAACCTCTTCGAGGCATCAATAGCTTAGCACAATAATTCTTCACTACTTGATGAAGACATTATCAAAGATAACATCAATATAGCTTCCAATATACAACATAATTAGATGGTGGCTACTCTCAAGCCCAAATAATATAAAAATATGGTGGTCCTATCGAGAGATTATTTAGAAGTCTTTGGCCCCAGTACATCAAAAATTATGTTGAATCTAGAATCAGAGACATTGTGTGTGCCTAAGACTCCCGATATTCATTTGTTTCTAAGCCATTATACATTCTATTATCATCCACCATTACATTACCAAATCAAACCTATCATCCACTATTTATTAGTATTTACCATCCCTAACCACATTTTCCTTTATAAAAGCTATAAAGATATCTTGTCTTGACATTTGGAGGAAATAAAATCAATGACCAATGAAGATCATAACAACATTCTTGGCATCCAAATTTGTAATAGGTTATTGATAGAGTAGATATTCATAAGAGGTATGGGATATAAATTTACATGATTTACTATTCTAATTATATCGTATGATGATCAGGACATGCATATATACATCAAAAAGATCAAATGAATCATTTACCTTGGCCAAAAATATTTATCTTTCCATTTTCATTTTGCCATTCCCTTTCCATTGTTCCATACCATACCATTTACCTTACCTTACCACTTGGGGAAAACCCTATTACCATTTTAACCAATATTCATACCATCATCATCCTAAACAATACGCTATACCATCCTACCATGCCATCTCTATTAGACCAAAACCTATTTTTAGCCATTCTACCTACCCATTTTTGATCTTGGTTCCTTTGCTTCTTTCTACACCTTCTACAAGGGGATTATGATCCAATTTTAGTAGTTTTAGAATTCTATGTTTAAATGATAGTCTATGAAAATAGTGTGGTAGTGGATTTGGTAATTTATCTTTCATTTATGATTGACTAATGGAATAAATTATAACCACTTATGGAAAAATCTATGTTCCACCTTGTGTTACTAATTATAACCACATATGGGGAAATTAGTAGCACAAACCTATTCGATTGTTTCCTAATTATAACCACCTATGGGTAAATTAGGAAAAACACCTTTTACCATACATTGCCACATCACCTTGCCATTACTATTTTCATTTTCCTTAATTTTTAGAACTTGTTGTCACCTAGTCAGTTCTTACCACCTTTTATATGGGAGGAGATATTATGTCTTGAGGTCATTTTGGAACTACATATGACATGATCAATTGACATTGAGGTTAGCTCGGTCCCTCTTTTCCATACACTCTCACCATTTTATGAGTAGCCTAAGCCAACACTCTCACCCTTTTGAGAGTTGTATCTTGTCAATCTCTAATTAGTTAAGATACCTTGGAATTCCAAAACCATTTAAAAATTCCACAATCCAAAAATATTTGTCCTGTTTAAGCCTAGTCAATCATCCTCAGTCCGCCCTACTAGGGAAAATCCATCATTAGGATGCATTCTTTTGCTTTTTCTTTTAGGATTTTTTATATGTTTGTTTTCTTAGTGTGTTGTTTATTTGCTATTTTGGTTTTTTTTTTCTTGCTTGCCTATTTTTTTTGCTTTCAGTATTGTGCCTTGACTTACTATATATGAATTCATTGGGTGTTTCCTTTTCCATTAATCTTAAGTCTATCCATATTCATACATCAACATTTTCATCATGATTTTTATCATTGATGCATTATTTTCAATTGTTTATTGGATCAGGAGTTAGTCCTTATGCATAATATGACTATGTTATCATGGTGTTCTATCATGATGCATACCATCATGTGCTACAAAAAAAATCAATTCAAGAAGTCTTACATGTAATGGAGACACATAATTTTTTTCTTGGTAACCTTGGAAAATCCTTTGACCCTTCTTGATCAAATCAATCCATTGATCATTCTGGTTATATCAATGATAATTAGGATGAACATTTCCACATTGGTAGGTATAACTAGATCATTTACATTGATCAAATTCTTATTTTTCTATTCATCTCTTTCATCACTTTGCAAATCCTCATATGCCTAGTTGTTTTGGCCTCTTCAATCATTAGACCATCACATATACATTCTTGGCCTCTCATATTTAATTATATAATAGGATATATCCTTGAGTTATGGTTATCAATCTACCCTACTAGGGCACAATCAATAATCATTTTTAATCTAGGTCATATTAATGATTATAACTACTTATGGGAAAATTGTTATTTTGATTCATCAACCCTTACTAGGTCATATGCATATGTCACTAATTATAACCACCTTTAGGTAAAGTAGTGTTTCAACCTTTGTTACTAATTATAACCACCTTTGTGTACATCAATACTCTTTATAAATCAATTTATGCAAATATTCTCTTAATTAGATTAATCTTACCCATGGGTTAATTTCATTCTTCTTCTTGATTCTTTTTGAGGGAGTGTCCCTCTAATGTATGTGATGGCTACTCCCTCAAGGGGGCATCATTATATACTTCTCAAAAATTGTTTTGAGCTTCTTCTTTAATCAAAATTTTCTTTGACCTATTTCATTATTTGAGAAGATGTTACTATGAATAAAGCTTGAAACATCTTCCTAAATAGGGGAAAATTGTAGACACCTAAAACTATCCATAACTAGTTTTTGATTAGACTTCAAATTTATTCCTACAAACCATTGAAAATAAATCTTAAGAATCACTAAATGCTTCATAATTTGCTTATGCATCATTCATCAAAACTCAAAATCATGTTGAGAAAAATGTAATTAGGGTATCATATCATATGCAATACTAACCTCTCATGACTCATTCCTAATCATCTTGCAACATTACAATATTCAATTTGGTCTATGGACCTATTAAGTGGGGCACATGAACAAAAATTAAATCTTGAAAGAGCTAAATAGGTAATCAAAATTAATTAAAAATCTAAACCAAATTAAATACCTAGTTGAATTATCCATGTGTAATTAATTAATATCATAAAAAGGAAATTCAAGAATGCAAATATACTATCCTTTCATCATTACCTTTATGAGTTTTCAAGCTCTTTTAAAATATCCTAAACCATCTCATTTTGGAGACCCATGCATATTCATTGAAAATCATGATTAATTGATAACTATTAACTCTACTGGGGTTATATTTAAACAAATTCCATGTTTAAAATCCACCTTAACTTTCTTAGGGTTAGATTAAAATATATTTGATATAAATACAATGCCATGACAAGTGAATTTTAAGCTCTTATAAGCGAAAGTTATAATGCAAATTAGGAGAGTGACAAGCCATTTGATTTAGTGTTATAATGTCAAAATTGCCTTGAAAGTAGTATTATAATGCCAAAATATTGAAGCAACATCAATAAACATCAAATACAATAGTGCCAATGAGAAAAAGAGCCAATAATATTCATTTCCCAAAGACTCTTTGATGCACTAGACAAATAAACTACTCAACAATGCATTTAGAGCTCCCAAGGAAGGTAAAGAATTCATTATCTTTTGCATTTTAGTTGTTATTTCATTTTTATTTTGTTAAATAAGATCACCCCTAAGATCTAGGATTAAATTGTAAATGTTATTATGTTTATTGAATTTTTTATTACTTGAACTAACATGTTACTAACCTCTCTGATTGGATTCATATGATCAGACATTGTAACTAATGAAAGACGAATGGGCACCTATTGAGAGAAAAAATTTCTAAATTGCTCTCAAGTGAGATGATGGATGTAAGTGGTATCATTTAAATAATTAATTATAAGCTAAGAAACCATGAAGAACAGTAGGCCTAACTCCATCAGCCTTATGTGACTTCATGCACACCACCATAGCCCTTATATATGCCACCCATTCTTTTCCAAGTGAGATTCAAAGTGTTTCAAATACTTCATATGTCCCTCAAACTCTTATTTCTTAGAATTACATCCAAGAGAGCATTTACAATTAAAAAATCCTATTGTTGAGTAGCTTATTGTTGAGAAACAAAATTCTACTTATCTTCCTCAATAACCCCCTAAGAAGTCTTTCAAGACTCCAAACTAAAATCATGAAGTAAGCAAGGTGAGACAAGTATATATTTTGGAGTTGATTTATAATAATAATATGAACCTATGCAAGTCTCTCCCACCCCTCCTAAAGAGTCCTCTTATATTCCATATTATCCTTCCTATGTTCCTTATTCACCTTTAAGAAAAGCTATTCCTAGAGAGTATATGCAAATAAATTTAAGAGTTGGAGCTATGAACAAGGAGTAAGTGAGCCAAGATCTAGAGTTTGAAACCAAATAAATATTTTTTCCCAATCAAACTCCATTACACATTCCACAAGAACCTCTAGCTTGTCCATCTTGGATGTCTATCCAAGCACGTCTTCAAAACAAGGAGGCTATAGTTGATAAGATTGAAAATCATTTTGTAAATGTTAAAGAGCTTCAAGAAGGATATGAGAAGAGTGAATTAATTGTTGAAGATAACTACTTGTTGAAAATCTAATTTCATATAACTTTGCTGATGTTACAATTGGTACTGAGGTTGAAATCTTTATAAACAAGCAAACTGAGGTTTTGAATGATATTGAAATAGCTTACAATGAGAAATGAGATAAACTTAAAGAAGCTACCTTGAAATCACCACATTCCTATATTAAAGTATTTGAAACTCTTGAAATCCATATGGTTCTTAAGGATAAAGGGGAAGGTATTCTTCTAGTTGGTCTTGCTCATATTGATACAATAAATAAGGACATGGATGATTGGCATCAGTACCTTTAGTATCTTCAAGAGATAAAGATTCTTTGCAAAGATATGTTTACTATTTAAGATCATGCACATGAGAAGATTGAATAAGTTATGGTTATTTAAGATAATGATGTATCTTGAAGTGAGTGTGCAAAGATTCTTGAAGAGTTTTATGAACTTGCAATACTTGGTAATAATTATCTTGTCATTTAAGATGCCCTTGAGGCTGAAGAAGGCTGCTTAAATGGAGTATCATTTGATGAAATTATAGATAAGGATAATCATGAAAAGGATCTTGAAGAAAAAGAGGAATTCATATTCATAGGTGATTGGTTTAAATTTATCATTCCATTTGAGAACATGCTAAGAGGAGTGGCATTCAAGAATAATATAAAGACAAGATCAAGGCTTAAGTGGAAACTTGCCTACTACTATTCTTCATCTTATAGAGAAAAAGATAGTACAATATTTTCCTTTGATCCAATAGGAAAGAGTTATTTTTAGTTCAAATTTTATATTGTTAGTTTGCTTTCTTATTTGTTGTGTTCCCTAAGTGCTTAATAACACATGTACATTTATTATTGTTTGCTTCATGTGTGTAGTCATTGTTTTATGTGTTTGGTAGTCCAAAAAATTTGTCTTATCATGTTAAAGAATTGGTGAGGTTTGAATTTGAGTAAAATTGACTCCATTACCCAATGGAAGGGCAACTCTATTGGTCTATTTACCATACCATGCATGCTACCTCCATGAATCACCAATTTGTTGACCAATTTTGACCCCCAAGGTCAAAATGCCAACCCCTATAGGTTAAAATTGAGTGTCATATTTTTATAACCTTTTTCATATCTTTTTCATGCTTTAATAGCCTTCAAAAATTCTTCATAAAACCTTTTAGCATTGTTTAAGGTAATTTTAGAAAAATTAAGGTAATGTCTTTTATAGGTTTTGTACCGGTTAGTCTTGTCATGGTGCAATGAAACTTGGTAAAATGATATAATATGTTCCTAGGTGTTATTAAAAGTCATTTCTTGCCTTAATCACCTTTTAATAACATTTCATGATGTTTTGGATAAGTTGATGTTCTTTTGTGGATTTTATGGTAGTGTTTTATGAAGAAAAAGGTGATTTTTTATAATTTTCATGTATTCCAAATCCCACCAAAGTGAATATCCCATACAAGAAACTTTATAAGGACATTGGATTATTTATTTAACTTACCTTGATGTTATGATAACATAAAATGGTCATAATCTTGAAATTTAATTCTTAAAAGGGAGTTTGATGCACTTGTATGAACTTATTAAACTTACACTTACTTTTAGGTAGAAATAGATTATAAGTGTCCTTTCAGATTATATAGGTTATATTCCATCTTGATATTTATTCTAAGGTCTCATAGATGCATGATACTCTTTCTCTCTCCCATCGCTCTCTTCATAAGCTTATGTAGGCTATTTTCAAATGAATGGTACATGATGTATAGGTAGAGTTGGAGGATAAGATTTTGACCAAATTTTGGGACCAATATGGAATATAAATTATTAAATTTTTTCATTTTATTGATCTCCTTAAATTTATGAATAATAACTAAGAAGCTAAGGTGTTTTTTAGGCTCAAATCCCCATAGGCTACATTTTTAATAATTCCCTTGCAAGTGTGAAAACATTGAATACATGAAATTAATTGAAAAAGATCATTGTATGTATAAATAACCATATTACACATTCATCCACCAAGTTGAAATGTGTGGGAAGCCATTTATCAAGGAAAGCTACTCACTTGCAAAGTTTGTAAAGTGACTATCATAGTTTTTATTTATTCCAAGGTTTTCAATGTCTGAGGTGATGAATGAATATTTAATATAATTTTTTCATTTTTATAATTATCTAAAATACCATCATGTCTCCATTATCTACTCCAAAAACACCTTCTCCAAGCAGTTCAAAATGCTCTCTTAGTTTGATGACTATGTGTGCAATCTACTTACAACAATGGAGTAACAAGGTTTGGTTTTGCATTGTTCAAGGGTGTATAAGAGTATTTACATAATTATGAATAAAATGGTAGTATAATAAAATACTTTTGAGAAATTGGAGTTCTAATAATGTGAGAATAAAGTCCAAAATCCACTTTCAAAGAATATGAATGTGTTTTAGTCACTCAAGGATCTACAGACCTGTAAGTGAGCTTTTATGATTTAGGTTTCATATTAAAAGTTTATTGGAAATGGATAAATGAAATTAAGAATCATAGACACTAATTTAACCTTGTAATAACTTACTGTATCACCAAAATGAATGAATGGACTCATAGACTTTCACTATCAATACACAAACCTTGCATATAAGCTGACTGTACACACATTATGTACAGGTAAATAAACAAACATGAGATTTCATAGGATGAACTAAAGTATAAAATACCATATGATTATTTTTTAATGATTTTATGCTACCCTAAATTTAAGGACCTCAAAGGGCTGTTATTAATAGTCAATGATCACCTAACAAATAGACATATAGTCGGTATAGGTGATTGAGCACAAGTTGAGAATGGTATAATGCTCACTCAAAAGGTTAAAAAGTTGTTAAATAAGGTGATATGGAGATTTAGGATAATTTTAAAGATTTTTCAATCTTTAATACTCAATAAGTAAGAATTTAATTATTTCTAATAACCTATACAAGTAGGAAAAGAGACATATAGGTTAAAAGCTTGTAGGTCCTCTTTTGGACAAAAGACACTTGTTCTTATAAATATGAGAGTGTGTACTATGAATATGATTCAAGTGTATAATTATTCAAGTCAAAAATTAGTGAAATCACCTAAACCATTTAAGATTCAAATAATAGTTGAGAGGAGTAAGTCTATAAGCCTAGTTTTCATGCATAGACCTATGTATGAAGGCAAGAAAGAGAAGTGTTTCTAGAACATTATGAATGAGCCAATGAAATATTAAAGTTAATGGAAATAAAATATTATTAAGTTTTAATATTATCAAAGTTACATGATAAAGGTCAACTTCTAGACCTCATGCTCAAACCCTTCTCTAATAACCATGTATAGTCATAGTTGAGAAGTTAGTCTTAAACAGGGAAGATGTAGTGTTTAGGCAGGTTGAAGAGGAGTTCCACAATAAAAAATATTAAAAATCCTTTATATTTTCAAAGGTGTGTAATTTAAAGACTTGAAAGCCATATATGTAGTTAAACCATCCTAATGAACATTTACAGGTTGCCTAGGTAAGAAGGTTGGTTATAATCTTCAGAAGAAAAGGGTCACCTATAGTCAGTGATATGGGAGTTAGGGTGAATTTATAGATAGGTTAGAAGAATAATACTAATCCAAAAGTACCTAAAAGAGGTTCACTAGAGTTTAATATCTATAAGAGTCTCTAAAACATTTACCTATTAGCCATTTTCACCCACATACCAAGCTTATGCCTTGATACAGTGTAGTGTCCTAAAGATCAACAAAATGGAGTAAGACCTGAGCAAGTTTTGAATGGAATAAGTGGACCTAAGGGATCATGTAGCTTGCAAAGATTTTGAAACACTAAGTTAACTTAAAGTGTAATTTGTCAAATTTTAAGGATAGGACTAGAGTTTTAAATACCCCATGAGGTGTCAAGACTACTTAGGTTAAGTATGGAAGTGCATGTTATTCATCTGGTTCTTCATTATGTTTATCAAGACAATTGGGTCTAATGGCATAAATTCTAAGTAGGAAATTTGCTAACATTATCATTGTCATGTGTGGATAAGTCAGGGAGAATTGATCAGATGGTTGTGATCACATTAGTCCCAAGTTTCTACATGATAAATTTTAGGCCATACATCCTAGTATAATAAAAGATATGAGTGTTCAAAGTTGTCTTCTCAGCCAAAAATCTCTAAGTTTCCATACTTATCCAATCTACAAAGAAGCTCAAATAGAGTCAAGTGAGTAGTTTGATGGTTTTATTTCTCAAATGTGTGGTATTTTTAGGGTAAAATTATCATATGGGTTTGTTTATCTTAGTTCCAAGAATATATACGCTAATTTTAAGGTCATGCAATAAAGCATGACAAAAGTTATGCATGTTCAAAGTTGGGATCCTTGGTAGTTTGATAGTGTTTCCCCATACTTAACCAAATGAGTTAGATCAATTTCATGGTATCATGTAGAATTACATAGGTAATCTCACTTGAAAATGTTATAAACAGACTTATAAATCTCTTGAAACTAGTGGATCAAGTGATAATAATGTTTTTGGTCTCAGAAACATCTCCTGTAAATTTCGTCCCTCCATGATTCTTATGCTTCAAGATATAAATCTACAAAATTGGTTAAATAATGGGATATGTTCGTATAGATGTCAACTTTAAACCAATGAAAAAATCCATTATATCTTAATTTTTATGGTCTATGGGATGTCAAATATGTTCACAGGGACATTAAATGACATTCACATGAATGCCAAATTTAAGACCCATAAAATAGCTATCAGGGTTTAAATATAAGTAGATCTAATGGTTGGCATTGATCTATACATCCAGATATGATGGTGTGAGGATGATTTTATAGTGTCAATGGGTCCCCATAATATCAATATAGTGTATTTAATCATACTAAGGAGATTTATGATAGGTGATCAAGTCAAAGGGTCAGTTAATCTTGAGTGCAAATGCAAAGGTGTCAAGTGTCAAGACTGTGTTAGCTTGAGTTCAAGATCAAAAATCAATGGGAATTATTAAAAATTGATATAGATGGTGAGAGAGGGGGTCAATAGGTCAATTATTGGAGTCAAATTTCAATATCCAATCAAGCAAAGGTGAGCCTAGGACTTTTGATGAAAGTTGAAAATGCAGGTTTTTAACTTAGGCAAGTTAATACAGAAAGGTTATGAGCTTAATGATGATCCAAGAATAACTATAATGGACCACACATGGTTTAAGGTCACCTTTGAGACTCCATGGAATATTAAAATGGTTTTGTAGACCTAATATAGGGTAAATGTCGACAAGAATAAGTGTCAATATTATAGAAAAACTAATATAAATTGGTTTTGTCTATGGTGGACCTAGTTTCAGGTTTCAAAACAAGGCCATAGAGGCAGACATGTCAAGGTTTGTTATCAAATATAATGACATGATTATGAACCTTTTTTCCACTCTCTCATGATAAAAGAACTAGTAAGGGGAAATTAGTACCGAAATAGGAGCATAACAGATTGATCTAGCTATTGTAACTACATCTATGCTAGCCCTCAACTTGAAAATGACTTGATCTTGCCATTATAACCAAAAATAACATCAATTTAGAAAGAAGTGGTAGAAGGAATGAGTGACTATTGAAACTATTATCGAGGTGGACATGACCAATTGAGCACTTTGAAGGAACATAAATGTAAGGTGGTTATAATTGCTATTGAGAGTGTAGTTGAGTTCAATGATGACTCCTTTAGTGTCAAAAAACTTCCTCTCTCTCATTTCATTATTATATATATTCAAAATTCTAAGACTTTATTTTCATCCCTCAAGTTGGTATGACTAGACTCTTCCAAAATTGTATTTTGTACCTCTTGGAGTAATGAGAAAGACATTCTATAGTGTTTATCAATCTATGCTTAGTATGTTATGTTCGCTTGATATGTAAAGTGGTCTAATCTTCCCTTTACAGGGTTGAGCTCAACTAAAATGCTAAAAATATTCTTTGTAGGTCATATAATGTGTCATAACATTGATATATCAAGGATATGATGTAATGTTATCTATAAGTGTCTTCAACTAGACCTTATCTTCATTGTCTTCCAGTCTTAGTACATCAAACTGACCTCCATGTGAAATATTATTACTCAAAAATCACATCACACATTGTATTAGTTTTATTCATGGTCCATTAGTGTGCTAAGGTGTCAAGCTTATGAGTGGATATGAAAAATTCATAGTGCATCACCACTTATTATAGTAGGTCTTATTTTATGCAACTTATTTATTCTTTTCATCCTAACTTTATTAGGCTTTAGGAAGTGAAATCCAAATTATAATATCTAAGGAGATATCCTCATTAAAAACCCTAGAGGTCTAACCAAAATATAGGTAACCTATAGCCTAGGGTCATTCCCATGTTAGACTAGGTTTGAGAGTAGGACTTGAATTTTTTTGCTTTAATCTATGGTGCACCCTAATTCGACAATAGTTCTGGCATGCCAGGTGGGACTCCTCTTTGGCATAGCCAAAATGAGGAGTTGAGGAGAAGTATTTTTAGTATACAAGGACACCCATCATCATCAAAATCTAAATAATCTCCAAGCCATAGAGTTCATAGCATCTTCAAGATAACACCTCTTATGCCAAAGGTTACTAGAAGGTTAGTTAGTAAGGGAATTCCCTTTGAATTTTTTTAAATACTTCCTTATTCATATAAAAGATCAAGATTCAATAAGACAGACCCTCACTCCCAAAATCAATATTTGTCTCTTGGTAACCTTATTGTTTTAAGTAGTATAATACCCACCATGTAGATGGTATAATCTAGATTGAAACCTTTCATACCCTTTAATGGTGGTATCCATCTTAACCTTCAGCAATATGATGACATCCTTATTTCCTCCTTGAATAATCTACCATACTTTATAGGGGAAAACTCCACCACTCCTATAGATCACATTGTTGACATTACAAATCTTTGTATAGTACATCATATTATGCAAAAAAATGTAGCCATTAGACTATTAGCCACATCCTTGAAAGGCAAAACCCTACAATGGTATATAGGTCTAGATCCTTCCTCAATTAATAATTGGGATGAGTTTGGTGAATGCCTATGTTAACATTTTGAGGATAGAAGTGACCATGTGTTAATTGTTGAGTAACTCACCTCAATCAAGAGGGCACCTCAAGAATCCATGGTTGATTTCAACTATATATTCCATAAGACTTGGGATAGGATCCCCATCATCATTAAGCCCACACCAAATTATGCCTTCCTTTACTATTTGAGAGCATTTAATTCAGACATTATAGTCATGATCCAATCTATGGGTGGGACAACCCTGCCAAGAGATTATGAAATATCTATAAGGGAAAAAAATTGTTTAATACAAGAAGGGAAGCTTATGCCAAGAACTCTAATGCCACTTTTCCCTAATATTCAACCAACCCCACCTTTTATTGCTCCATTAATCACCCCAAACAACCAAGCCCAACTTGTTAATGGTCAAGAACATAAATTTATAAGGATTGAAGCTTGTTGAAGGCTCAAAACAATAAGATAGTGGACCTAGAGCAACAACAATAGACTTCATGTAAGCTATACCAAGGCCTCTTCCAAACCCAATATCCTAATCAATCCTATAATAGACCCCCTTATTCACCAAATCAACTAGCCAAAGGTGAAATTATTCAAGGGATATATCATAATAAATACAACCCCATAGATTCTAATAGCTCAAGAGCCTTGATCCTCACATAAAACAATCTTGTACAAGAGGGTCAATGGTAGTCAGTAAGATAGTCCAATGAGATGGCAATGGATACAAGTGGAGAAATCTATCAGGACCCTAGTTGGCATCATGCTCCTTCATTCCAAATCCATGACATAATGCCTCCTCCACCATAAGTCCCTCTAATGAATCAAGGTAATGTGCTTTCCATGACACCAGTAGAAGCTCAAATTCAATAGTAAGGGAACATGGCTAAAGCACTAGCTGATACTATGTGCATAAACTTTCAAGGAGAGCATATGTTTGAGCATATAGTAGTATACATGGGGAACAATGGACAAAGATTAGATGGACCATTTTCAACTAAGATGAAGGATAAGAGGAGGATGATGGATGACAAGGTGGGGCAACCTATGGCCTTTTTAGTGTCTCCACAAGTCAGCAATATACCACTCCAAATTTACCTGTTAAAGCCCCTAAAACTTAATAAATACCTCAACATAATGGGTAGAAATAAAAAAATATATTTTCTCCTTATGTCACATAAGTGCCAAGTGATGCTTCTACTTCCAGGATGTAACCCAAAGGTACCGATGTTAGTTTCAATATTGTATATCATATGAAGAAAAATAATGTTACTATGTCTATATATGATGCCCTATCTTTTTTGAGATAGAAAGAGATTCATCAAGAGCTATCCAAGCCTTCCCATATGAATGAGACAACTGATAAGGTTAACACCATTTTTGTTAATAGTAATCAACCTAATCCTAGTCATGTTTCTAACCAAGTGCCTAATCAATGTCAAGCTTAGAATTTTGTTCATTCCCCCAAGATTGTCAAACCCCTTCCATTCTATTTGTTAGCCATCATAGGAGATTGCTTGGTACATAGTTGTATTATATATTTAGAAGATTCAACTTTATTTATACCTAAGGACATAGCAAATAAGCTTGTGCTTAAGTATGTTCCTAATGAAAATGGGGTTCTCCAGTTGCATGGTTCCCCCACTAAAATAGTAGGCATATTGAAAGACCTTAATATCACATTGATATCTTGCTCAAATTATGTCATCACTTAGGATGTGATTGTTGTAAACCTACCCTCATATTTCTCCCTATACCTATCCAAAGACTTTACTGCAAAAAATTGGTGTTATTTGTCCTTTGATTGGTCATACATTGTTTTCAAGACTAATTATGGAACTAAAGTCACTATTACATAAAAACCTATTTCTAGGTTATGTCTAGAGCCCTGTATGCCTAACTTTGTAAATGTCAACTATACCATATTTGAATAAGATGAGAATGTTAGTGAACAAGAGCCTTATGATCATATTGAAGGCATCTTTGATCTATACTTGGATGAATGGACAACTGACAATCATGGCTTTGATCCCTATAACAACATTGAATAAGTAGGCTTAGGTGTGTACTATATTCATGAGGAGGGTGCTATTATACCTTGTTTAACTTACACCACTCAAGAGGAATATGGTCTATGGGCTTTATTCTTTGATGACTCTACGTCAAATAATGGTAGTGGATTTAGAGCCATGATAATTTCAACCTTAGGTCAAAAGTACCATTTTGATGTAAGGTTTTGATTCAATTGAAATTTAAACATAGTTTAATACTAATATGTTTTACATGGTTTTTAAGAGGCAAGAATAAGAGGTGTCAAACTTCTTTGAGTCATGGGTGATAGTGAGCTTGTGGTGCAACAAGTGAGAGGCCTAATTTTAGTCAAGAACCAAAATTTAAAATATTACAATCACCATGTATGGGACCTCAAGGAGGACTTCTTAGAATTCAACATCCAATCCATACCAAGCAAAGAAAATTAACATGAAAATAGGATTGGAGCCATTGGATCTCAATATGAGATTGTAAATGGAGTCAAAGGCAACCAAAATCAAGATAATATCAAGGTCCTATATAGGCCAACTATACCAGAAAATGAGGTAAGTTGGTAAGTGTTTGACAATGATGATAAAATTATATGTTTTTCGATGCAAGAGGTATAATTCAACCATAAAAATCAAGACAATTTACAACATCAATATGATGATCAGTTTCTATCTAAATTTTTCTTTTTTCTTAAGTGTGAAAAGAAAAAAAACTAGTTAAGGGTGTGTAGAAGAATACCTGTTGAATGTGCCCATGTTGAATATAGAATTTGTGATAACTCCTCTTTGGATAGGGAAAAATGATCTACAATAAGAAATTGCTACCACAAAACTTGTTGGTTAGACAAGTAGTTGGGTGGATTGCCTAGCATGAGCTAGATCCTAGAAGTGAAAGCTTTCTAGGAGGCTATCAATCCACCTGCTTTTAACACTTAAGTTTGTGAATAAAAAGGAAATATAATTAAATTTAAAATAGAAAAAAAATTAAATTAAAAACAAATAAATAACAATAAATCACTAAATCAAGACAATAAATTTAAGCACTTTTAAAACAATGACTAAATAGAGCAAACTAATGATGAAAATTAGTCAAGACAAGGATATGGTTTTCGTTTGAAAATTTGACAAGGGATTAAAGAAAGATGGTTTGGTTTATTTATAAATGGTTAAGGTAATAAAAAGGCAAATATTAAAATGGGATAAATGTATGAATGGTTGATGAGGTAAGAATGTAAGTAGTTAATGTGGCAAAAGGGGAAGAGGATAAAGAGGGTAAAAGTGGCAAAGGTGTGAATGGATAAAAGATGGCAAGGGAGAAAATGGATTTAGGTAATGAAATGACAAAGGGACAAAATGGATAAGTGGGGATTAAAATATTAAAAATCCAAGGGGATGATAAAATGAAATTGAATAAACAAAATCAAATGTTACCTTTTAAGCTTGAAGAAGAATGTTGTTGTTGATGATGTTGTTAAAGATGTCTTGGGGCAATTTTGACAGAGCTTCATTTCTTTAAAATATTTTCCTCCAAGATATGGATGACCTCCAAAATTATGAACTCCTTTAAATACCTAAAAAAATATATTAATAACCAAAGACTAACTTCTAACTTAACCTTGAGTGAATGAGAGGGGGGTATTTATAACATTTATTATGAAGAATCATGCCAAAAGAATGAATAGTAAAAGTATGGTGCCATTTTCCATGTGGTGTATGAATGAGTCAAAAGATGAGGTTGGTGGGATTCCCATCTTAATCATAGGTCTCCCTTTTTTTTGGTGTGTCTCCCACCTTGCACATGAATCTAATTTTTAATGGGAATCATACACATGGGTCTAAATGAGGCCAAAGACTTTTCATCACCCTTTTTTGTCTTCATCCAAGAAATTAAAGAGACAACACACAAAATGTGGTGCAATTTACATGTGGGTACATGAATGAGTCAAAATATGAGAGTGGTGGGACTCCCACCTTGATCATGGGTCTCCCATTTGGGTTAAAAAGTCAAAAAGTAGTGCCCTTTGTCTTTTCCAAATCATTAAAGAGGTAGATGTATAATTTTGAAGTCCACTTTCATGTGTGAAGTAAAAATAAATGTTAAATTATGGTGCCTTATAAATTCACCATTTTTTAAGACGGGACCCTTGTGATGTTTAAATAAGGTCATTAATCACCTTGGGAAAGGGTCCCAAGTGGGGTATGATGTCCCACATCAGGACACCTCACTTCAAAGCCATGTCACTTGCCGTATCACCTCTAAAATCACCTTCCATTTCAATTTCCATCTCACATGCCATGTCATCATGAATAGTGATAGTGGGTCCCACAGTGAATAGTGATAGTGAATAGTAATTTCATATAGTATTATATGAATAGGATAATAGTGATTTGGTTAGGTTAAGAGGGGTTAGTTAAGGGTTAATAAGGTTTACAGGTTCTTTAGGGGATCCTAAGGCATTTGTTCATCAAAAATTGTAAGTGTCTAGTAATAAAAAATGGAAGCTCCAAAGGGTCGAAAAGATGGCTATCAAATAGGTTTTTGATTGGTTTGGTAGAAAAAGTGGATGAGATTACCTAGGATGCAATGAGATGATTGATTAAACTATGAAAAATGAATATATAACCACGGATAAGAAAGTTCAAGCCACCATTTAAAAAAAAGATAAATATGCTTTACCAAACTTTAGAAAATCTAGCACTACTTGAATTGCCATGATGACTTGACATGTTCTTTCATCACCATCCAAATAAGACAAAATTATGAAAATTCCACAATAATGTCATTAAAAAGCTATGAAATGGTACTATTTAATGATTTGGGGAAGCCAAGAAGTAGAGTGGCTAAATGAGAAGTGGAAAATATTTAAACACTTGACCCTTAATCTAGTGGGGACCCAAAATAAGTAAGCGTTGAGTTTTGATGGAACTTAGAGAAAGGTTATTAGGTGGAATGTAAATCAAGAGTAGGAATATTATAGTGCATAAGAAGATGTAGGATGGGTAGGGATAAACAAGAGAAATTATTGGTTGGGAGGTAGGTCAATGAGAGGGCATAGCTAGCATCCACACGTGGGTACCCCAAATCTTTGATTTGAAGGTGGTTTTAGTTTTGATTCTAACATCTCCAAAGGTAAGAGTAAAAAGGGTTTCAAAATAGGCAAGACTAGAGGGGGTGGGGAAGGCATCTTCATCCTAATGGCTTAGTGGTGCTTAGGCTTGCTTATTGGTCGTATGAGCCTATAGGCTTGGCCTATTGTGCTATAGAGCCATATGATCAATATATATCTCATAGTACACCAAAGTTGAATGGAACACCTTCGAGGCCATATCATGCTATACATTGTGATCATATAAGATAAAAATGGGTAGAGGGTTTAAAAGTGAAAAAGGTGATAGGTAGGGTGAAGGGAGTAACTTAAGAGGGACCAAAAAGAGGATCTAAGATCAACATAAAAAGGAATTCAAGGAAGAAAGGGATGTACCTAAAATAATGAACCTGACGAAAGATCATGCATTAAAGCAAGGGCATGGAGGACATGAGGAAGTAGAAAAGGAGATGTATGTAAAAGAGGTACAACTAGTGACCACACTCTAAGGAGCTAGAGGTTAAATGGGAGAAAATAAGGGAGATCCAACAAGGGATGAGGTAAAGGTAGACCAAGAGATGGATGAAGAGATAGGTAAAGAAAACAATAAGGTCAAAAATAAAGATGAAGGTGGAGAAGGATCGAAGGAGCTAGGCATGGACATATAGGAGGAAAAAAAAGGTTAGGAAGAAAAAGTAATGTCATTAAGGGAGATGAAAAAAATGAAATAAAATAGAGAAAGAAGAAAAATAAAAGGTAGAAGATACGGGGGTGAGGGATGCACTAAAGAATGATAGATTGGAGAATTTAAAAGGATGGGGAGAGACGTTTAATAATCATGAAGGGTAAGGGGAGGATGAGAAATATGGGTGGCCATGAAAGGTTTGAAAATAAGTTTAAAAAAAAGACCAAGGAGAAAATAGTTTGGTGATGAAAATGAAAAACAAGGCAATAAATGGAAGAAAATGAGATAAGAGGAAAAAGGAGTGAAATGAGGACACAAAAGGATGATAGTATAGTGAAGAAGCAGGTGGTATCTTGACTAAGTAAGCATGGATGATGATAGGCAAGGAGAGGAATAATGAAGCAAAGTAGATGGCGGTTTTGGAGATGAGAATGGGATGGAAAATGGAAAAGGGGTGAAGAACAATGAGGGAAAGAAAAGGATGGGTGGATAAGAAGGTGAAGAGATAAGGTAGGTGTCAACCAACTTGTTAGAAGAGATTCACAAGTTGAAAGGGTGATTACAAGAGATTGCCAATCTGGAGAGGTAATGAGGTGGTGAAGAAATAGGGGAACACGATGAAAGGGAATGAGATGAAAATAAGGGATGAATATCAAGGATGATAAGAAGAATAATGAATTAGGGATATAAAAGATAGACACTCATACAAATGCAAAAGATAAGTGAGTACCGAGATGGAAAGAGGAAAAGGGGAATGCAAATTTCAAAAGGCAAGAAGAGATAAGAGAAAAGGGAAATTATGGAAGGATTCTCAAAGGATAAATACCTAATTAGAAGTTAGTTGTGGAGGCAAAAAATGGAAAAGGTGAGAAGAGTGTCAAATCAAAAAAGAGTGGTGGCATACGTTAAAAAAATGGGATTCTAGAAGAAATAGAAAAAATAGAAAGCATGCTAGATTAAAAATATTGGAAAGAGGAAAACAATAACTAAGAATTGGAATGAATATGGTTTAGAATTAGTGGAAGGTCAATAAGAAGGTGGTAGTAAATAAGAGAAGGTAAAAGTGTCACTTAATGTGCAAGATAATATGATGATGGGGAATTGGTGAGGAAAATAGAGTGATAAAGAGGGTACAATAAATATTCAAGGGTGAGGGGAGATGATGAAGATGAAGAAAGAAGGGAAAGGGGGTAAAGAGCAAGGTTGGTAATAAAGGGAAATAGAGACATAAAATGCAAAAGGTGGGTGGGAAATAAAGCTAAAAATCATGTGAAAAGAAAGGTTATGAGAATGCCAATGAATCAAAGTAGGTGGTAGATTTATGGGAGCTAAGGGGGGCCAATGAGGAAGGATATTAATCCTTGTGTTAAAATATATTGACAAGCTAGAAAACTGGTTAAAAAAGATTGACAACTTGAAGGGAGGGAGGTGGTGAGGAGATAGGTAGAGAAGTGGAGGAAGATATTTTAGGTGAGAAGGGAAAACAAAATAAGGGATGAGACTCAGCTGACCTCATTAACTAATCGCTACCTATATATTCCAAAAAGACCTCAGACCAATGTAGTTCTCCCAGCAATTAGGGAAAAATAAAAATTAAGTATTAGGTGATGCTAAAGTATAAGAATGTTAGGAAATATATAAAGAATCCCTAATATAAGATGGACTAAGCATGAGTTAATTATAATCAATGGAAATTAATGAGAATAAAAAGTGGAGGGTAATTAATTGTTAGCGGCTAAACTACCCTTAAAAGTTAAGTAGCACCTACATAATCGATGGAAATTAGCCAATGTAATTCAACTAGGGTTTGAAATTGGTGCCAAAATTGGTTTCCCCAATTTGATGGACCACATGGGTTGGTTTGGGTTAATGGAGAAGATATTGTAAAATAGAGGTTTTGTATTTTGGTGAAGATGATGGTAAAAGTGCATGGTGTATATTGGTGAATAGTTACCATAATGATCCCACATTTAGTAGGATGAGGGACATGGATGGGTATGAAAAGATAAATAAGAAGGGAAAACAATGATAAGAACCATAAACAACCTTAAATGGAGATAATCAAAAGAAGAGATACATTTTTGAGGATGTTTCACCTTCTAAAATTGTGTGAGGGTAGAAGCCTAGAGATATCATCTACTACTATGAGCCAAGTTTTAGGAAATGGGCTCTATCAGGATTTTTATAGTTACTTTGGCCAAGGTTCATCACCATTATGAGCCAAGTTTTAAGGGTAGTATACAAATGACTACTTGAAAATAATTTCTTTGATGGCTAAGTAGATTTTACAAGGTAGAAAATTTGTAGTGTGGTGAGTGATAGAGGATGGACCATGCATGACCTAAGAGCTAAATGGGTAAGCTAGATAAAAGGCATCTATGTTTGCATCCTCTATCCGAGTACCTTAGAACCAATGACTTGGGGTTCCACTTAGAAGAGGCCCTAGAATTATGGAGCTATGTGGTCCAAGATATTGGTTATATATTTGGATTAGAGTGGGAGCTTATACAATGGAAAGCATTTGGGAGTTACTACCAGCAACAATAGTGGTAGTTTCAAAGGCGTGATCATTACAACAACCCATGGTTGGAAGCTAATTTATGTCAACTAGGCTAAAGGCTATAATGATGCAAATTACCACCAAGACCATAAGGACTGCAAGATGACAAAGCAAGGAAAGACATTAGATGTGGATTAGATGATAAAGGTAATAAAATGATATCATGATGGTGCATAATAGATTTATCGAGATGATCAATTAGATCAAGGATGATGTGTTCTTATGAAAAGGTAAGTAGACATGACTATTTCAATTGGGAATACTATTCAAGGGAATTAATGACATCATATGGCCTTCCCCATTGATGCAATGGAGAATCATGTCAACTAAGAAGAATGATCAGGGGTTCTATTTAAATAATCATGATAAGGATGAGTGTCTATCATTCATTTATTTGGTTTTACAGGTTATAAAGAGTGTAGAGAACTACATAAGGTTAAAGATAGTGAATAATGGGAATAATATTGTAGATAATTAGCAACACTTACAACCCAAAATAATCAATATGGTGAATGTGTATATCTACCAATTATTGAAACATATAATGGTTATAATGGAAGTATTGTTAGATCAACAACAAGAGGAAATGCATCCACAACCCAAGCTTGAGCCTAAACTCTTACCTTCACAACAACAAATAAGGTGATAATTTTGTCACACAAGATGTAGGGTTAGATAACATGATCATTGACCTATCTTTAGAGGGAACCCTCACTGTCCAAGGGGATGTGCACTAAGGCAATAACTAGTAGTACTTATGTAAGTAAAACAACCAAGTTAGAGGGATGCAATGGCTATTATAGGCAATCAAGGTGAAAGACTTAGATCAAAATATGATTCTCATTATATGGAGAAGAATGCAGAAGAGGAGAACAAAGTACACACTTTAGCAACTACTGAGACATTGAATGTTATAGATGTCAATTCATGGAGAAATCAAGTAGAAATATGGTTGAACATAAATCCAAAGTCACTAGATAATAAACCTACTATTGAGGTAGGGAAATAATATATGTAGGGGCCTTAGGTGAAGTGTGGATAGTTTGATAACTTTGTATGTGTCATGTGACTCCTTGCACCCTAAATGAAATATTTCATAGCTTGTTGTAAACATGTTTAAAATGTTTTGGATGCCACTGGTCAAATGTTATCATGCTTAAGGTTGCGTATATACTTATGAATGTTATGGTTATGTTTATGATTGGTATGGTTATGATTTTTTTAATCTCACTTAATGTAAAAATAATGATTATTGTTGTGGCAACACTATATGGTAATAGTCGTGATGAAAACATCAACCAAGCACATTAAGATAAGAATAGGTCATGATGCTTTGTTTTTGATAAGGACTGAAAACAAACCCAAAGTGGAATGTGCTTAATGAATATAAGATCTTAAAACATTGTGCATGAGTAGTCATGAGTTGATAAAAAAAGGTTTCTTGATCACAAGGTACCAAGTAAGATCTAAATCCCCTAATTTATAGATAGTCTAAAGGGAAAATGGGTTATAAGTGGTGTAAAGGGTAATGGGTGATATGTATGATAACCTTAGGAGAATTAGTTTGTCCCCTATATTGGTGGCCTAAGAATGGTAATATACAAGTCCATGTCATATGCTAGATGTAGATTAATCAATGCAAGAAGTATACATGTGAAAGCCAATTGCAGCTTCCAACTTATTATGTTGCTTGAGAGCTGATTGTAGCTTTAGATTCTATTGTGATAGTGGATCTTTCACTTTAATGTTGTATATGTGAAGCTAATCGATGTAGGAAGATTATAATTTTGACAAAATTAACTTACCCATCCTTCAAGGGAGTGGTCTAAGCTTATTGTATTTGATAGTTGTCCTTCAAGGGAGTAGTCTACCTTGTATTTAGAATTTTTTATTTTATAATTAGGCAGCTATCTTTTGATGAAACAGTCTGTAATGCTTAAGATATTGACCCAAGTAGTATTTTGGTATCCAAATTATTTTTGGATACAATGTTTTTAGACATGGAAAATTCTAATTAGGTTCAAATATTTACCTTTATGGAAGCAAAATTTTAACATAAGGAGGTTAATGATATGAAAACGTGTGGTTTTTGAGAGATAATGACCATGGGAGTCCATCTTGTTAGAGATGAAATGTATCCATGAAAACCATGATATGGGTAGAGCCATGGTACCCACATTTAGGATTAGGACATTACTATGATGGTTATTCACATGGTTCTATGTTGTAAATAATTTTCCTCAAAAGGAGAGGAGAAAGATGGGTGAAGGTTAAAATCTCATAATCAATGGATGAGCTTAAGTTGGACAAAATGAGTGAGTTTAATCCTTTTTAATACAAAAAAATATATAGATGTAAAGCATTGAGAGGCTTAGGTTCTAGTTTGCTTTCAAGAGAGGACAAATGATAAGCTCTTGATCCATACTTATGGGTAATTTTATAAGGTCCAAGACAATTGCAAGTAAACATACCTCATTTACTCTTCTCCATATTGGTCACATGTTTTTTATTTAGGATGAGGTCTCTAATATTCAATTCCCATTATTTGAGGTGCTTGCTATAATCATGTTTGATACACTCTTGATAGATATGGAGGTGGGTGAGGGATAGTAAATGATGCTCATCAAGTCGAGATAAATGGTGATGATGAAAATCTTCCTAAAAAATAAGATCTTGAAAAGATATGTGAAGAGAGGGGATTTGGACTTCAAGAGGAAAGACTACCTCTACTCCAAAGACTAGAGAGAAAGGGGTAGAGGTAGTCTTTCTCTCTAGTCTTTGGAACACCAACAAAACCCTCAACAAAATATGAGGAACACCAAAGTGGTAGATGATATGATGGTTGATAAAGATGATAATATTTCTACTTTGATTGAGATAAGAGGAATATCTTCCATCCATTTAGTGAAATATTCAGTGGCTGTGATGATGGAGCTATGTCAATATGAATAATGGAGGTTAATTTCTCCAATGAGATGGATCCCCCATTAAGAGAAAGGACAAAAGTACTTAGATACTTGGAGGCTATTGGTTGTTGCATGATGTAAATTAGAATTTTGTTGAGATTTAACACATTTTTCTACATAATCATAACAGTCTTGGTTGAGGGTGGGCTAATAGTATTCAAGGTGAAGGATATATTTAGTGACCACTAGGCCACTAAAGTCTCCCCCATAGGTCCCATCATGTGTTTCCTTAATGGCATGGGAAGCTTTATGGATATGTAGTAAAAAAATAAGGAGACCATATAAACCACTTTTTTAAAGGATTCCCCCTAGTATGGTGTAATGAGAAGTACTCTAAATAAAGGCTCTTCAAGTGTTCCTAGAGAGGTTGGGAGGAATGATTCCTAGGTTGAGGTAGTTAAGAGTTTGGTCATAACAAATGTTAGGTTGGGATTCCTCCACACTAAAATGGTAGGGAGATCAAATTGGTTATAGGAGGGAGTGGTAAGATGATGATTGGTGATAGGAATTTTGGAATTAGAAGGCTTATAAGGGATCTAGGAAGCAAGGCAAGCCATCATATCTATGAATTTATTGGTTGATTAAGGAACATATTGGACTAGATAATGTTTGAATGATGCTAAGAGTTTGTCAACTAAAAGTTTATATTTTTTCTAGAAATCATTCTTATATTAATAGGATCTATTGACCTAGTTGACCATGAGCTATTAATCACCAAAGACATGGATTATCTTAATTCCAAAGGCTAGAGCAATTTAGAGACCTATCACTAGGGCTTCATACTCAACTATATTATTAGTGAATTCAAATTTAATTTTGAAGGAGAGAGGAAGGTGTTTGAGATTGAGGGGAATGAGAATAACTCTATTACCCCCTCTTTGTTGGCATTTTGAGCCATTGAAGAACATGGTCATTTGGTAGGTTATGCCATCTTCTTGAAAAAGAGTCATGATAGACTCATCTAGAAAAGAAAGAGGAGGTGGTTAGTTGTTTGGTAAAGGAGCTTCAACTTATTGGTTGACAATGACCTACCCTTTAATTGACTTATACTAAAGGAATTCAAGGTCAAATTCAGCTAGGAACATGATCCACTTAACCATAGGATAATTTTGGTATGGTTTAGAGTGTATGTACTTGAGTGGGTTAGTATTAGTGATAACATTGTTTTTATGGTTAAGAAGTTAGTGGTAGATTTTGGTGGCCATGAAGGTTGAGGATAAGCAGAGTTTCTCAACATGTGTATACTAAGTCTTGTATTCTACAAGTGTGTAGCTAATGTAGTATACAACTTACTCTTTGTGTTGTTCATCTTGATGAGCCAACATTTCCCCTAGGGAATGGTCTATGGTAGAGATATATAGGTAAAATGAGTGGTTATATTTAGGAGGGGTGATGACAAGTGGTGAAAAAGGTACTATTTGAGTGAATCGAAGGCCTTTTGATAATCACTATTGTATTTGAAAGAGACATCCTTCTTTAGAAGGTGATGGAAAGGTTGGTACTGGTCTAAAAGTTGGGAAATGAAACAATGAATGGATTGAAGTTTTCCTTGTAGGATATGAAGTTACTTAAGGTTGGTTAGAGGAGGCATGTCCAAAATTTCTCTAACTTTAGAATGGTTTAGTTTGATTGTACGAAGAGAGATGATGAAGCCAAAAAGCTTTTCTGAAAAGACCCCAAAAATGCATTTCTTGAGATTAAGGTAAACATGGTAATGGATGAGGCATTCAAATATGATCATAAGAACAATCAAGTGATATTTTTAGAGTTTGGATTTCCTAAGAAGGTCATCCACATAGTATTTTACAATCTTATAGATGATATCATGGAAGAGATAAGTCATGGCACATTGGTAGGTTGCACTAGCATTCTTTAACCTGAAAGGCATGAATCTATAGAAAAAATCTCCTAAAGGGGTGGTAAAGGTAGTTTTATGTTAATATTTAGGAGCAATCAAGATATAATTATAACCCAAAAACCCATCAATGAGAGATAACATTTCATGGCTGACTATAAGATCAATCAAATAGTCAATTTTAGGTAGAGGAGAGGCATCCTTGGGGTAGGTGAGGTTAAGGTCATGAAAGTCCACACAAATGAGTAGACCCCTAGTGATTTTGGTGATAGGTATGATATTTTAGACCCATTGGGGGTAGTCAATGGGTTGAATGAAGTTTATAAATAGTAGACACTAAAGATATTCTTTGATGAGAAGGGCAATGTGAGGATGCATGCATCGAAGTTTATATTGAATAGACTTGGCACAATAATGAGTGACTATCTTATGGGTAGAAATGGTGGGGTTAATCTTAGTCATATCACTATAAGACCAAGTGAATGCAATGTTTTAGTCTTGGAGGAAAGAGGATAAGTTCCAAAGTTCCTCACTATTCAATGATTGACACAAATTGATAATGTGGAGGTTGTCTAGAATGCCTGAATTGATATCCATGGTGTATTAATTTGACATGGTTGAGGCCCCAAGAGGAAGGGATTTATGGATAGAAGAATCCCCCACACCAAGGTAGGTAATAATGAAACCATCATCTTGATGTTGGATGGTGTTGATGGTAGGAGAATCGTTCTCTACCATTTCAGGGTGTATGAGTGGAAGGACTTTGGTTTGGCCACCCTTTTGGTAGATGAGAGGGCAAAAAATAATGGTATTGACTAGAAAAAAAGTTAGGGGGGATGATGTTAGGATAATCAAGTGAGGAAAGTGGTTGGGTTGGTGAGGATGGGATATCTTCCTCAATGGTGGTTCATACACAAGGCCAACTGATTCATGAGGTTACAAAGTTTTGATATGGGGTAACTCATGAGGCCCTTATTCATAGTGACTAAGGCCAAATACTTTCTAAGCACATCTATGAAGATACAACTTAGTGAACTCTAGTTTTCTAAGATAGGAAAATTTAGAGGTAAATGGTTAGATGGATGAAGTAGTGGTAGGGGCTAGAAGTGGCCAATTAAGTCCCCCATAAATGAAATTTGTTTGATAGTTAGGGAGCCCAAAGGGGATGATGGTTTCAATGTTAGGGTTGTAGGAAGGGTCATGTATGAGATTCCCATATTTTTGGGGAGTAAAGAAGGCATCTAAGGCTAAGAATCTATATTCCCTGAGTGAAAGACATTGGAAAGTGGTTGCCATAGGGTTCTCTTTAGGAATATGGGAAGAAGGGATAGATGAGCTAGTAGAAGCTTCATCAACATTTATTGTTGAAGTGTCATGTGTTTTGGTTGGTGGGGTTATGTCATTAGTAGATGGTTATGAGGTGGATTAAGGAGGAAGAAGGATGTCATTAGGCTAATATGTCATATTTCAAGATGTTAAAGGACTAGGGTCATCCTGTATAGTCACAACTTGCCCTTCATGCTCAAATTTGACACATCAATGTAAGGTGGAAGGGACACAACTCATGGTATGAATCCAAGGGAACTCAAGTAAAACATTATATTGCAATTATCCTTATAAAATATTTAAAACATTGGGAATGGTACATTTCCCTACATGGATATGGAGGACAACTATGCTCAAGGTAGTAGCCATGGTCTCATTGAAAGAATGAAGGACTATTGTGCTTTCAAACATGATGTTCATGAGTAAGTGTAGCTGGTAATAGGCATGGGAGGAGATAATATTGATGTTGGCTCCTCCATCAATCATCACCCTTTCGATGTAGGTTTGATTAATGTATGCCATAATGAAAAGGGGGGATTATGATCCTCCAAATGAATAGAAAGAATTTCTAAATTTTTGAATGTGACAAGGTTGGAAGTTTGAAGAGAACCAAAAAAGGTGGCTAGAGGTTGACGGTCATTGCATTGGACCTCGATGGATTTCAAGGCTTCTATGAATGGTTGATGGTGATGGGGGGAGGTAGATATTAACTCATAAAAGCTCATTTTTTTTGGAGTTTGGTAAAGTTGCTTGAGGATAGCTTTTCAGATTGATATTGCATATGGGTTAGGGTATGGAGGGTTATATGGGGAGGCAACTAAAATAAACACCTTGGGTTTTTTTGAGGATAGATATGATTGGGTATTATTTGGTTGGGAGTTTAGGGAGGGTAAGTTTTAAGGAATGGATTCCTTATCCTTTCCTTTATCCTTCTATTGGGCCCAAGATTGGGTAACGATGTGAATAGTGTGGATAAGGGGTTTTTTTGGATTGGGTGGTTGATTTTTTCCCTCCTCTTTAATTTTGAGTGAGACTAAAGACTGGATGGGTTGAGTTGGTGGTTGAATTGGCAATGGGGATGAAGGAGGTTTGCCTGATAATAGATCATCATCTTCATACATGTTATAAATAAGTGCTTGGAAAGCATTATAGTTTTCTATGTCATGTCCTAGTGTCCTATGGTATGCACATATCAAGTTATCACTGAAACAAGAGGGTTTGGTACATTAAGGGTCAAAGGGTTTGATGGGTGATAAGCTCAAGGAAGAAGTTTTTAATAATCACTAGAGAATAGTTAAGTAAGATTCGGTTAAAGGTGGTAAAGTTTAGTGGTTTCTATTTTGGGTGTTGAAGTATAATGTTGTGTAGATGTAGATCTAGTGGTAGGTGTCTTGGGTAAATTGGTACTCTTGGTTGATGGTTTTGGATTAGTCAATATTGTTGACGAACTGAGGCAGAGGAGGAAAAAGTAGGTAACTTAGGAATTGTTAGTGTAGTGAGGAAAGGTGTCTTTAAAAGCAAGTATGAAAGTGTGACCAATAAAAGTGGTGGGGTTTTGGTAAATATTATGGACTTCATGTTCAAGGTAGAGGGATGAGGATCCAAAATGGAGGGCAAGGTTGAGGGAGGTAAAATTTAGTGTTTTAGGTCTTTTGGTAGTTTTACTTCTTTGGTTTTTTTAGTTGTTGGTTTTAGAGGGGATTTTGTCACCTTAGTTGTCTTAGTGGGTTTAGGTGTTTGAGGTTTGATTAATTTGGAGAGGTTTTGGTTGGTTAGGTGGAGGTTTTAGTTGGTTTGGAAGAGCTAAGTTGGTCTACCAAAGAAGGGGTTAGAAGTTTTAGTTTGGTTCCCTTACCTTTGTCTTAACCTCTAATAGAATGTTCTAAAATTAGAGGTTAGGTGGATGAAGTCATATTATCTTGTGAGATAGTTTCCAAAGAGGGGGTGGATGGTTCTATGATAGGGGAGGTAGGTGTGGTATCCTACAATGGAGGTATGGGTACAGTGGCTTCCTTTGTTCAGGTGTTCAAAGGAAAAGAAGGCATTTTTTCTTCCATTAGGGGAATGGGAAAGAGGTGGTTAAGGTAATGTTTTCTTCAATAATGGGTTTGTCAGTAACCACATTAATAGTATATAATTCATGAGATGGATCTAGTTTATTTTCATGGTAAGGGGTATAAGGAGCATGATTAAGAAAAGACTTTTAGAATATGTCAATGGCCTAGTTCGATGGTGAATTTAGATTGTCTAACATAAGCCCCCCCCCCCCCCCCCCCCCCCCCCTTGTCAATGAGGGATTAGATAAGGTATTTGAAGGTGTTACACCTATTAATTCATGTCCTATGACTCAGTGAAAGGTGAAATGGTCATTCTCATTATACCAACCCGATATGGGTTAATAAGCATCAAAATTTTTGGGTGGTTTAATTGGTAGAAGTTTGATGATACTGGCTTTTAGCAAATTTTCCAAAATAGAAGGATAGGGTTCCCTAAGTGGAGTTAATTGCTTATGACTATTATAAGTTTGGTTCTTTTGGTTTTAGTTTAATTAATTAGAGGAGTTATAGGTTTGGTTCCTTGGGTTCTATTGGTTGGTAGATGGTGGTGTTGCAAGTTTAAGGATAATAGCATTGGTGGTTGATTTGTTTTTAGTGTTAGTATTGGTTTGGTTGTTTGGTTTAGAAGAAAAGGGATCATTGGGTTTGTAAGTTGAGTTATTTCTCTTCAACTTTAACCTTCCTTCATCAATCACTCTATTCTCTAGTTTGTGAGCCATGGTAAAAGCATCATCAAAGGTCTATAAAATTTAAACATGTAATGTGGATGAAATATGTTTTGCATATGCTTGGGCGAAGAGCTCTATAAGCTCAATTGAAGGAAATGAAAAATAAATTTGGTTGATTAGGCTCCTCTAATGAGATAGAAATAGGTAATAGATTCATTTTCAAATTTCTAAATGGAGTAGAGGTTGGTAATAGAAATTTTCTTGGATATATTGATTGAAAAGTGATCCAAGAAGTTTTGGGCTAATTGGGTGAAAGAGAGGATGGAATGTTTGGGTATGGCACTATACCAATATAATGTTGGTCTAGATATTGACATAGGAAAGGTATGGAGGATAAGATCATCATCATGTGAAATCAAGTAGAATTAATGCCTAAATGCTCTTAAATGTTGTTGAGGGTCTTCTTTACTATTAAACTTGGTAAATTTTGGAAGTTACCATTGGGACAGATAAGGTCTGATAGGGACCAAAGGGTGAATAGGCTCATTGAAAATTTGATCATAGGATAATATATTATGGGCTTTGAAGATGGATGACTCAAGGGTAGTCATCTTGTCTATGATCAATTTCATGAAGTCTACTTGAGGTTGTTGGGATGCGTAGTTATATAGTATGTTTTGTTAAGGTTGGGAAATGTGTGAATAACTAATAGATGGTTGAGATGATTCCATGTATTGGTATGTGGTCTTTGGAAGTTGGGTGGAAGATATATATTAGTATGTAGATGTTAATGGTTAGGTAGAGCCATGTGGTTAGATATTGGGTATATGCCTTTATGGGTTATGAAGATAGCTAAAGGTTTCATGTTGGGTCAGAGTGATGGTTAGGTTAGTGGCTAACGAAAGGGTGGTAACTCTTGTGTTGATTGGTGGTAACATGGAGGTTATGGACACCACAAGGCTTGGAAGTGGAGTAGTGTTTGATGTATTGGAGGTAACCAGAGGAATATGTGTAGTGCTATAGGTATGAAATCCTATTATGGAGGAGTGATTAATAAGAGGTATAAGGGTAGTGGTAGTCTAGGTTAGTGGGTTAGTTTCAAAGGAGTTATTAGTTTATAATAACATTTTGGCAACTAAAGGCTGACTAGTTACCATGGTAGTGGAGGTATTCCCCATGAGGTGGAGAGGCATGCCATAAGGTAGATCTACAGGTGGGGTTAAAACTAGGATTTGGTAAGACATGGTTCTTGGGTAGTGTTTTAAGGTTACATGATTATTATTTAAGAAAGTGGAAAAAATTTCATCTCTTAGGACTACCTGAGTAGGAATTCTTAGAGAGCGAGGGGAGTCTATGAGTTCATAAATGTGTTCCATGGATGAAGAGGTAGAATTTGGTGATGGTTAATTTGGTGGTGGGTTTTATTCCTTGAGGTCTTTTTATTATTGGTGAGTGAGAACAATATGAGAAGATAAGAAAATGATGATACGTTCTCACACCTCAAACAAAGATAAATAAAAAGACTCAAGAAAAACAATGCATTCACTAAGAGTTCATTAAATCTTAGGATTATTTTTAATCTCTCTTTCGGCTTATGCCTTATAAAAATGTGAAGAGAAAATTGGCTTGAATAGGTCCTGAACAAGGTAGTCTATGTTTGGTTCTAGGTTATGTTTAGGCACCTAATATAAGTTTGTACTAGTTTGAGTAAATGGCCTATTACTTGGAGATTTCTCCCTTCACAAAATAATATTGTAGCCAGTGTAGGTGCTTAGCCAATATGTACTAATTTCTAGATTTTATACTTAGCCAGAGAACTAAGTTGAATATCCCCTTGGTGATTAAATCCATGTAAAATAATTAAGAAAGGGTAAGGTGATCTGATAGGTGATGAAATCCTAGTTTGGCCTTGTCTCAACTATGTTTTGATGTTTTTTTGTGAAAGTGTTTTAGTTTTTGTAACATTTGTGAACTATGATTAATTCATAATGCTTTTAACTAAACAAGCTGAGCTAAAATCAAGCAAGCAGTTAATGGATGCACTCAATTTTAACCAAAATATTTTTTTTTGAGTTATTTTAATGAAGACAATAATAAATAAAATTCACATAAATGTAACATGAAAATTCAATCCTAATCCTATGATGAATTATCTTTTCTTTATTTTTATAAATGCAATAAAATTTAATTTTCTTAAAAATGCAACTAAAACTTTTTTTTCATTTTTTTATAAAGAAATAAGCTTATTTATTTTTTAAATTCAACTAAATAAATTTTAATAATTCAATTATAAATGTCCTAAAACATATAATAACGAAATAAACACAAGGGTCCCACTAGATGTGCGAAAATGTTTATGTCTAATTTTTGCTTTTTCTTAAATGTGAAAAGAAGAAACTAGTTAAGAAGGGTGAGTAGAATAATACATGTTGAATGCACACGTGTTGAATATAGAATTTGTGATAAATCATGTTTTTATAGGTAATAATGACCTATAATAATAAATCATTGCTACAAAACCTATCGGTTAGATAAGTAGTTGTGTGGATTGTCTAGTGTGAGCTAGATCTTAGAAGTGATAGCTTTCTAGGAGGTTGTCAATCCACCTGCTTTTAACACATAAGTTTGTGAATAAAAAGGAAAGATAATTGCATTTAAAACAAAAAAATAATTGAAATTAAAAACAATTAAATTAAAAAAAATCAATGAATTAAGATAATAAAGCTAAGTGCTTTTAAAACAATGACTAAATAGGGTAATTAATGCTGAAAATTAGTCAAGACAAGGCTATGGTTTTGGTTTGGAAATTTAGCAAGGGATTAAAGAAATTTGGTTTGGTTGTTTATAAATGGTTAATGTATTAAAAATTTAAATATTAAAATGGGATAAATGGGTGAATGGTTGATGAGGTAATAAGGTAAGTAGTTAAGATGGCAAAGGGGGAAGAGGATAAGAAGGGTAAAAGTGGCAAAGGTGTGAATGGATAAAAGATAGAAAGGGAGAAAATGGATTGAGGTAATGAAATGAAAAGGGTATAAAATGGATAAGTGGGGATTAATATATTAAAAATACAAGGGGATGATATATTTAATTTGAATAAACAAAATCAAATGTTAACTTCCAAGCTTGAAGAAGAATGTTGTTATTGTTGATGATGTTGTTGAAGATGTCTTGAGGAAATTTAGATAGAGATTCATTAATTTGAATTATTTTCCTCAAAAATGTGGATGACATATAAAATTATGACCTCCTTCAAATACCATAAATAAGATCTTAATAACCAAATTCTAACTTCCAACTTAACCTTGGGCGAATGAGAGGGGGGTATTTATAGCATTTGTTGCGAAGTATCATGCCAAAAGAGGGAATAGTAGAAGTATGGAACCATTTTATATGTGGTACATGAATGATCCAAAATATGAGGTTGGTGGGATTCCAATCTTGATCATGGGTCTCCCATTTGGATTGGTGTGTCTCCCACCTTGCACATGAATCTGATTTTGAATAAGAATCATGCACATGGGTCTAAATTAGGCCAAAGATGTTTCACCACCATTTCTTGTCTTGATCCAAGCACTTAAATAGATGGAACATAAAATTTGGCACTATTTTACATGTGGGTGTATGAATAATTTAAAATATGAGGGTGGGGTGGGAGTCATGCACATGGGTCTAAATTAGGCCAAAGACTTTTCACCACCCTTTCTTGTCTTCATCCAAGCACTTAAAGAGATGGCGCATAAAATGTGGCACTATTTTCCATGTGGGTGCATGAATGAGTCAAAATATGAGGGTGGTTGGATTCCCACTTTAATCATGTGTCTCCCATTTGAGTTAAAAAGCCAAAAATGGGTACCCTTTGTCTTTTCTAAAGCATTAAAGAGGTAGGTGTCTCATTTTTAAGGCCACTTTCATGTGTGAAGGAAAATACATGTTTAATGATGGCCCCTTATAAATTCTCCATATTTCAAGGGGTGACGCTTGTGATGCTTAAATGAGGTCATTAAGCACCTTGGGAAAGGTTCTCAGGTGGGGTATTATGTCCCACATCAAGCCACCTCACTTTTACACCATGTCACTTGCCATATCACCTCCCAAATCACCTTCCATGTCACTTACCATGTCACATGCCATGTCAATTTCCATGTCACTTGCTATGTCACATGCTATGTGACTTGCCATGTCATCATTTATAGTGATAGTGGGTCCCATATTGAATGGTAATAGTGGGTCCCACAGTGAATAGTGATAGTGAATAATACTTTTAAATAGTAATTTCAAATAATATTTTTGAATATTATTATGTGAATAATAAAATAGTGATTTGGTTAGGTTAAGAGGGTTTGGTTAAGGGTTAAGAAGGTTTAGGGGGTCTTAGGGGCTTTTGAGGCATTTAATCATTGAAAATTGTATGTAGTTTTTTAGTGTCTATAATCAAATAATATAACTAAGATATAATAAGATTCCTAAATGGATTGTGACATTAGAGAACATCTTTAATTAATATGACCAAGTGAGTAAGGGAAAAGCATGTAGCTTAACTAAGGAAGAACATTATGAAAGGATATAAATCTTTAAGGATAGGTTGTTGAAGTTTGGAAAGGCCAACACAATAGAAGAGAGAACTACATTTGTTGACTTGTGCTAAGAATTTTTTGACATATTTTTATGGAAGTACAAATATTTGAAGGGATTTAATCCCAAAATTGCAAAACACACCATTGAATTAGAAGGCAATGCAAAGTCAATCAAGTAGAAACAAAGGCTTGTCAATCTAGAAGTGGAGGACCTAAAATAAGGGAATTGTTTAAATTGATTAAGTTAAACATCATATTCCCCATTAAAAATTCCTAATGGATGGAAAAAAAATTTCCAATAAGGAAGAAGAATAGGGAGATATGTTTCTGTGTTGACTTTAGGGACCTCAGTAAGGTGTCCTTGAAATATCATTGCCCACTACCCATAATGGATTAGATTCTTCAAAAGGTGGTAGGTTCTCAAAGGTTATCAATTATTAATGAATACTTTAGCTATAATAAAATCATGGTTAATGAAGAAGATAGACATAAGACTACCTTTACCATAAAGTGGGGCACTTATCCATACATGAAGATGCCCTTTGGACTATCCAATGCTGGGGAAACTTTCCAAATGGGTAATGGATGTCATATTTGAAGGTTTGATAAATGATATGGTGCTCATGTACCTAGATAATGTCACCATTTTCTCAAAGGAACTAGTTTATCACATTTTTCACTTTAGGTTATTATTTGAAAGATTCATAAATTTTGGCGTTTTTGAATAGTAAAAAATGCATATTTGGTGTTCATGAAGGCAAACTATTAGGTCAAGTAGTGTCTAAATATGGTCTTTCCATATACCCTAAAAGAGTTGAGTACATATTATCCTTACCCTTATCCAAGCATAAGAAAGGTCTACAAATTTTCTTGGGAAAGATCAATTTCATAAGGAGGTTCATTCCAAACTTTGTAGAGATGGTCAAACCTCTTACTCATATGTTGAGTAAGTGCAAAGAGTTTACATGGACCCTATAAGGTAAGATAAGTTTTGAAGTCATCAAGGAGTCCATGTCTCATTCCTCCACATTATTTAATCCTATTTTTAACAAGGAATTCTATTTGTATGTCTTATCTACATTAGATGCAACCTCCACCATTTAATGTAGTAAAATGACCAAGGTATGGAACAACCTATTGATTTATTTAGTTAGGCCTTAGAGGGATATAAATAAATATACAAAACTATAGAGAAGAAGATTATTTTATTGGTAATATTCCTGAATAATTTTATGCACATGGTATGTAATAGCAAGATCACACTCATGGTAGCACACCCAAGTGTCAAAAAGTTCATACTCAATAGGGAACTCAATGAGAAATAGTTGGATGGGTGGAAAAGTGCATGGAATATGATGATGAGTTTAGAGTTATAAATCTTGTAAAATGTAGAGGATTATGTGAACACATTTTAGTAGAGGTAAAACATAATAAGGATTAGGTGTTGGTAGTCCATGATAGAAAATAGATAGTTACAGACAACACACCTTTCAGCTGGACACATGACATGATTACGTTTTTTGAGTTAGGAAAACCTCATATGGGGATATACATAGCTAAGATAATATATTTTAGGTTGAAAAGTATGCCTTATGTCTGAATATATGGTGTACTTTTCAAGAGATACATGAAAGGCATGCTTTTGAGGTATGTGGAATCAGGTCAAATAGACTAATTGCTTTAGCAGTTCCATCATGGTATAGCTAGTGCGCACTTTGATGCCAAGACCATAATATACATATCATTAGATCTAGGTAATTTTGGCCCACTACATTTATAGATGCATATTCTTAGGTAAGGAAATGCAAAAAATGTACATTTTTTGTTGGAAAACATAGATTAGCTGCCCTTCCCTTCCATACAATACAAGTAGAGGAACCTTTCATGTAATGGGGCTTAGATTTCATAGAGATGATACACCCACCTTAAATTAAATGCAAAAAGTGGATCATTATAGCTAAAAAATAATTTACAAGATGGGTTGAAGTAGCTACACTTAATGAGGCCAATGAAGTTTTTGTTTTGGATTTTTATGATAGTCTTGTAACTATATCTGGTGTGCCTTCTACAATAATTTCTAATAGTGCATTAGATTTTAGTAGAAACAAGATGTTTGAGTTGGACAGTTCACATGTGATTTATCTCAAAGCACCCTCAAACTATTACCCACAAGGAAATAGACTAACAGAGTCCACAAATAATAACTCGTTGAAGATCATCAAGAGGACTATAGAGGATAACCAAAGGGAGTGGTACACCCAAATGAGGATTGAATTATGGGTAGATATATTCACACCTAAGAAAGATATTAGACATTCCCCATATCTTCTTATATATAGGAAATAAGACAATTTCCCTATATCTCTTAAACATACTACATTAGAACTTGCACATTAGCTTGAGCTCTTTGAAGATGATATTATTCATGTGAGGCTAAATGACCTAAGACATCTAGAAGAAATAAGAGACACTAATATGCACACCATGTGGTCCAATCAAAACCAAGTGAAGAATTCATTTGATAAGAGAACTTCCTCAAGGAATTTCCATCGAGGTGATATAGTCCTCAAATGGGATGAGGATCAAGCAAAACTAGGAAAACACTCCATGTTTAAAAGTATTTAAAGTGCATCTTATGTCATCACAAGTTGTAAGGAGAGCAATGCCTTTGATATTTCTATAATGAATATAGATATCTTTCACATCCATATCAGTGGGAGGTATCTCAAGTTCTATTACTAGTTGTAGCTCTTGATCTTTATATATAGTTAGATAGGTTTGTCTTTCCTTTAAGTGCTCTTTACACATGGCTCTTTTGTTGTTTAATTAGTTGTCTAGTTTGTTTAATTACTTTCTTGTTTTTTTTGGTGTTCCTTTATTTCAAAAGTTTTTTAGGAATCAAGTAGAGTCCTTTTACAAGCATGCATTATTCATTTAGCCATCATAAGCAAGCTTGATCAATGTCTAGGTTCTATGACTAGTAGGATAGTCAAGCTAGTTGAGTCATAAAAAATGTTTGCCATTTTGTCCCACATATAATATTATACCTAGATTCAGTGTAGTGTCCTAAAGATCAAAAAAATGGAGCAAGAACTGAGCAAGTTTTGGATGGAATGAGTGGTCCTAAAGGATCATGGAGCTTGCAAAGCTTTTGAAACACTTTAAGTTCACTTAAAGTGTAATTTGTCAATTTATAAGGACATGAATAGAGTTTTAGAGGCCCCATGGGATGTCAGTAGTGCTTATAATAAGAATGGAAGTGCATGGTATTCATCTAGTTCTTCATTGTGTTCATTGAGACACTTGGGTCTAGTGGTAAAATATCAGAGTAGGAGGTTTGTTGATGTTATCATTGCCATGTTTGGATGAGTTAGGTAGAATTAGTCATATGGTTTTGGTAAAATTAGTCCCATGTTGATATATTCCAAATTTTAGGCCATGCATCTAAGCATAGTAGAAGATATGAGTGTTCAAATTTGGTCTCTTAGGCAGAATTTGTCAAGTTTCGATACTTAGACAATTTTTAAGGAAGCTCAAATAGATCCAAGTGAGTAGTTTGATGGTGATATATCTCACACATGTGTTAATTTTAAGACAAAATAATAATATGGGTTTATTTAGTTTATTCCAAATAATATATGTGTTAAGTTTCAGGTCATGTGATAAAGCACAATAAAAGTTATGCATGTTCAAAGTTGGGCTCCCATGTTGTTTGACAGTATTTCCCCATACTTAAACAAATGTAATAGATAATCATTAGGGAATCATAAATAATTTAATAGGTGAAATCACTTAAATATTTTGTAAACACACTTAGAAATCTTTTGGATCCATTAGATCAAGTGGGCATTATTTTTTTGGTCTCAGGTAAATCTCCAACAAATTTGGTCCCTCCATGATTATTGCACTTAAAGATATAAATCTTCAAAGCTGGTAAAATAATGGGATACATTCACATATATGTAAAATTTAATACACTATAAAAATGCATTAGAACTTAATTTTGATGGTCTATGGAATTTCAAATACATCCATAATAACATCAAAGTAGATCCAATGGTTGGCATTGAGATATACATCTAGATCTCATAGTGTGAGGATGTTATAATAGTGTCAGTGGGTCTCTAGAAGATCAATGGAGTGTATTTAATTGAATCAATAAGATCAATAACATGTGATCAAGTCAAAGGGTCAGTGGATTCTGAGTGAAAATGTGAAGGTGCTAAGTCTCAAGACCACATTATCTCAAGTTTAAGATCAGTGATATACAACCATTAAAGAAACTTTAGATTGATGGTGTGAGAGGAGGTTAATAGGTAAAAGATCTAGTTCAACTTTGATGGCCAATCAAACAAAGGTAAGTCTAGGAGTTTTGATAAAATTTAAAGATGTAGGTTTTTGACTCAACCAAGTTAATACAAAAAGGTGTCGAGCTCAATGATGATTTAGGAAGAACCAAAATGGACCTTGTAGGTTTGAGGATTGGCTTTAGGACTCTATGAAAGATTAAAAGGGTTTTATAGACCTAATATATCACAAAATTTGAAAATAAGAAGTGTTAAGATTATAGAAAAAACAATATAAATTTGTTTTGTCTATGGTTGACCTAGTTTTAGGTTTCAAAACAAGGCCAAGGAGGTAGACATGTCAAGGTTCATTTTTGAATCCAATGACGTGATTATGACCCTAATTTTCACTCTTTCATGATAAACAAAATAGTAAGGGGAAATTAGTACTAGAATAAGAGTATAACAGATTGATCTAGCTATTATAACTACATCAATGTCAACACTCAGATTGAAAATGACTTGATCCTGCCATTGTAATTGAAAAGAACATCAATGCAGAAAGAAGTGAGAGAAGGAATGAGTGACTATTGTATCCATTTATCAAGGTGGCCATGAATAATTGAGTGCTTTAAAGGAACATAAATTCAAGGTGGTTATAGATTCTATTGAGAGTGGAGTTGAGCTCCATAATGACCCCTTCAATGCCAAAACATTTCCTCTCTCTCATTTTATTCTTCTATATATTCAGGCTTATAAGCCTTTATATTCATCACTAAGGATAATATGAATATAATCTACAAAATTTTTATTCTTCACCTCTTAGAGTTATGAGAAAGACATTATACAGTGCTTGTCAATCTATGCTTAGTATGTTGTGTTTGCTTGATATGTAAAATGGTCTAAACTTCCCTTTAGAGGTCTGAGGTCAACCTGAATGCTAATAATATTCTTTAAAGGCCATATAGTGTGTCATAACATTAATAGCTCAAGGATATGATGGAATTATATCTATAAGTTATTCAACCAAACCTTATCTTCATTTTTCTCTAGTCTTAGTACATCAAACTAACCTCTATGTGAAATATTATTGCCCAAAAATCACAAGCATTGTATTAGTTTTATTAATGGCCCATTAGTGTGCTAAGGGTTCAAGATTATTATTGGATATGAAATATTCATGGTGCATCACCACATGTTATAATAGGTCTTATTTTATGTAACTTATTTACTCTTTTCATCCCAACTTAGGTTTTAGAAAGTGAGACCTAAATTATCCTATCTAAGGAACTAGCCTCATTAAAAACCCTAGAGGTTTGACCCAAATACAGTTAACTAAAAGGATAGGGATGTTTCCATGTTGGACCAAGTTTGATATTAGGACTTGAAAATTTGTGCTTTCAACTAGGGTATAACCTAAGTATACAACACTACCTATATAGCCAGAATAGTGTTTACAAGCCTTCCTAAGTTCATGAGAGGCATTTGCTTGATTGAGGGAGCTAAAGGTCTATGAGAAGGAAGATTGGTGGAAGAGATAAATATGAGAAGGTAATTTAAGGATTAAAATAGATATGAAGTATTGACTAAAATATTGGCCAAACTAGGGATTTAAACCTTGCATATACAAGCCAATGTGAGCTACAGACCTATTTTCTTGGTTGAGTGAAGGTCAGTTGTCCAAAGTAAAGAGAGGAATTATGAGGAAAGGAAAGTCATTTGAAAATGGTTTCATAGTGTCATCAAGATATAATTTATATCCTCAGACCTCATAATAAGGATAAAATGAAGACAATCCCTATCTAGGCCTAACAAACTTAAGACCAAACACACAAACCACAAAGTATAGTCATGAACAAGATTTTTGGGAGTAAGGTGATGGTTTGAAGGTTTTGAGGAGTATATATACATAGTATAGATCTAAAAGAATCATAATAAAAATGGGATAACAATTAGAAATGGCACTTAATCCTTCTAAACTATAGACATCCAATTCCTAACACCATTGTGTTGAAATTTTCAATCTTACTCAAAATTTATGAAAATGCACAATTTGGGCCAAAATCACTTAAACATGCTAAATGGTTCGAGATTGTTGTATACAAGTGATTATTTAGGCTAACGTATCCCTAAATGGGGAAAATTATTTTATGTGATTACTAAATTTTTACATATCATTTTGAGTCAAAGTGATGAAAATGTAATTTGGCCCTCTAAACAACTAAATTCTTCTAATTCAGAGGCACACAACATGTGCATGTGATATTTCATGTCGACAATGTCCTAAATGGGATATTGGTATGTATGCACATGATATCTTATTATAATTCCACTCTAGTTAAATTATGACCTAATAATATGATATTCTTACCAGTTTGATCAATATTGTGCAACTAATTTCCAAAGAATTGCATAAAATTTGATTAATCTCACTTAGGAAAATTAATCCAAATTAAAAGCTTAGGTGATAAATCCATGGAAGTTATTGAATATACTTTAATTACAAATTTATTCTAAATATATTCATCATCAAATGACATCATTTATGGGTGGCATCTATAAGCCATAAATGCAACAAATATCAGGTTTAAGGCCTCTCATACCTATTTAATGCCCCTTCCTTCCAAATATTTATAAGGGTATTTATGGATTAATTATAAAAAAATAGAATAATTCATTTCCACACATATTTTTTTCAATATGGATGGTCATGATTGATCCTGATCAAATTCAAAAATCTATAAATAGGAGGACTAAGATCACCATTTTTAAGCTTCATTTGTGTAAACTTATTATGAAAAATTCTCTCCCCAACATTTATTTGTGTAGTGTTATAATGCTTAATTTTCAATAGGATAGCTTCAAGATAGGCATAACATTAATTCAAATATCATGAGCCTAGTTTCATTGGTGCAATTAAGATGGTAGCGAAGCTTTGCTTTGTATAATTAATGAAGACTTAAACACCAAATCAAGGGGGAAAATCATGTTTTGAGATGCATTTGGGTGATGGGATGCTCTTAGGAAGGTATTGTGTATGTGATTTATTTTAATAGATCTTAATTTTCATTTTCCAAACCCCATCAAAGGAGTTGGCTTAACTAGTTATGTTCTTATGTATTTTATTGAATTTTCTTAACTAATGCTTGATCTAACCATCTTTGGATTCCATCTCTTCATCTTGGTATGATCGATGAGACCACACATCCCATTCAAGCAAGGATACCAACTTGGAAATCTTAAATTTCTTAAAAACTCCTTAAAAATCCATAAAAATCAAGTTTTTATCTAATTTTCCCATGTTTTTAGCTTTTCGTTAACATACAGTTTACACAGTGACCAGTATCAATTCTATGGAACCAACATCAGTTCTAGTGTAGGGTAGAATGTGATTAGAAAATTACATTTTAGGTCTTTATTCAAAATTACAAGTGGTAATTTTGGAGTTTTAAGTCTCTATCTAAACATTTTATTGCATGATCTAGAGTTTTGTTGGAGATTTTATACTAACTTGGGCTAACAATTTTTTTTTTGATAAAATGGTTTTTTCCTAAGGGTTCATAAGTAACTAGAATAGGTTTTATATTGAATGAAATTATTTATTTTATGACCATCATCAGTCTTGTTGTAACTAGAATCAGTCATTGTTGATCGATGCCGATCTTTGTGTAATAAAAACAAAGAACCTGAGAGAAAGTTTATTAAACCTGCTTATTCATTAATGATTATGCTTTAAAGCACAAGGAAACCCTCTAACATTTGTAGGTCACACACTTGGAAAAGTGCCAAATTTAAGCATGATAAGTCTTGAACTTCTCTTTTGGTGTTTAAAATGAGCCTAGATGTTTTTAAGTTAAGTTATTTTGTGAAAGTTTTCAAAGTTTGCAATTAAGGCCAAGGGGCCAAAAGCTTCATCAAACACTTTACTTTTGATGCATACAATTTACATTAACTTAAATTGTAAATATTTTGAAAGTGTGTTGTTTTATGTTAGATCATTTATTACTTTTTTGTTTTTTGTTCGAAATGAAGAGTGCATGTATGATGTCACATGATCCTCTTTAGGGAACTTGGGTGATCAAAAGTGCCTTTTCCTTAAAATTTGTGCCTTTTCCAAGGCATGAAAATAATGTTGTTAAGGATCTACCTAAAACCCATATGGTTTTTATGATGTAAAAATAAAATTTAAAGTCTTTTCACTTAGTTTTATTTTATGCAACTTGGCTTGTGAGGGGGACTTCAGAGCTTCTTCATGAGCTCTTTGGGGAATATTTAACCTAGGGTTTCATCTAATAGAATTATTTCAACCCCACTCCATGGTGGGGTATATAAATTAGGGCATATATACTAAAATTACTAGGGGATTGAGTGGATAACCTTTCCAATCATAATAAAAATTTGATTTAGGTCTAGTTAGCTAGTGGACTCCACTAAGAAATACATGAATGAAATCGCTATGTAAAGGAATAAAACCTTGCATAGTAAGTTAATCAATATAAAATCAATTGATGTGAGGCATATATATTTTTAATCACACTTGGGACCATCTAGATGATCAAAATTTTAATTTTTAGAACAACCCCGCTTACTGTGGATATATTGTTGATGCAGGGTGAGTAGCCTGAAGGTCCATATTACCATACAATGTCTGAGGAGAATGGGGGGTGTAGAAACCTTACTACTTCATGCACTTTTATTTTTGGATTAACACTTAAAATCCTCCCAAGAGCATGTATATAGATGAATTTCATCAATACAAAGCAACCTTATTAGTTTAGGTCTTAGAGCATTATACTTAGTTATACTTGCCTTTTCCTTTACTTAATTGGTCTTGTTTGATTATAAAACTTGTTTAAGAACATGTCACAACCAAACACATTTAATATCTATCATTTTATTTAAACAAGGGAGGTATTATGCTGACCAAATCAAAGTCATTTTTTTTCCTTATTCAAATCCTCATTTGAAACATTATTTTTATCTTATCCAAACAACATTGTTATGCTGCCCATTTGAGTTTAAACCATTTCCCCAAACTATCCAAGTCCTTCACTTTTTAATTTAAATTCAGAATCTCACCTTTCTAAGTTCTAGGCCATCATGTTAATTGGTTTACCATTTTCACTTGGTTTGAATTGACTTGGGTATGATTTCCCATTTGGGTTGAAGGTTGTTTTATAGACTCATCATCACTTGATCATTGTGAACTTAGATTATCTAGCATATCAGTCACACTCTAAGTTATAAAACACAATTTATTCTACTTCTTATTATCATGTGGCTAAGTTGTGCTACCCATTTGGTTTAGTTTTATACTTATGAATTCTTGCATGTTTTCAAATCCTTAGTTTCTTAGTTTGCATTATTGCTTTCCTAATTAGAAAGAATCTCTTATAATTTTATAGTATCAACTCATGAAAGATAAACTATATTTTACGGTATTGATGTATCTATAAACCTACATTTGGTATACTAAATAACACTATAGGTCTTCGATTTATCATACATTCTTGTAATTTAATGACTTTAACCCACCAAAGTTGAGTAATTTTGTGAGCCATTTCTTCTAATTGTATGCTACTACACCACTTTATTTAATATAGTCTCTTTATTGCCTGGTCATTTGTTTGGAAAAAATAAAAATACACCTTGTTAACATTTGAAAAACATTTTTTTATAAAATATTTGAAAACATAGAGAACACTCTTCTAGACATGACTCAAAGGTACATTTATAATTGGGTATCTTATAGCCCCACCTATGAGGAGGAGCACTTTTATAATGGAAAAGATAATTCCATGGTATTTGATGAAATTCCCATGACTTTAGGAATTGAGGAAGATTACTTTGAAAATCAACCCATAGAGGACAAAGATGAAGCAATCCTAAGGTTGTGTTTCACTAAATTTTGTCTATTTTAAGTCTAGAGGAAAACAAAAAGAAGGATGGGGATAAGTCATTAGAATGAACCCATATTTCATTTGTGCATTATATCCAGACATTGTGAGCACTCCTCTTTGGCTGGGAAGGACTACCTAAAAATAAGAAAGAACTACCACAAGATGTTTGTTAGCAGATAAATGAGTGGGCTACCAAGATACGTGTTTGTTTTAGGAAGTGCCAAACTTCCCTAGAGATGAAAATCCACTTTTGAGAGATAAAAGAATAATAAATAACTAAAAGATAGGTATAGAGAGAGTGAAGAAAAGATAATATTACCATTATTAATAACTTGTGCATAGTAGAGAGTGACAGGGTGCAGGTGAAGTACTCTATTTATGTTTTAGAAGTTGTCTAGGTAGGTTTTGAAGAGGTTAGGTAATCCATAGTCACTGACATAATTAAGGGAGTGATCAATATCAGTTATACTATCGAGGTTGATAGTCAGGTTACCTATGTTAGTTAGGTTATTGAGGTTAGTAAGGGAAATAATTGTCTGGGGGCTTGCAAAAGGCTTTCTCAAGTCTGGGAAATGGTTTGGATCAAGTCAAGGAGGTTGGGAGAGTTATGAGAGGGAGATTATGGATTGGTTAAGTCTGGGCAGAGCTTTGGTATGTTAGCTTAAGGGAAAACAAGCAAGGAAGCTTTATAACTCCCTCATGGGAATATAGTTAGAAGTACATAAAGCAATGTAGAGTAGATATAAAGAAACAACAAAATAAATATTTAAATGACCTATAGTATGAGTGATGTATTTAGTTTTGGTGGTCATTAAATGATAAGTGCTAGGTTGATGGTCCCTATCAAGGAGTCTAAACTTGAATTCCTAAATGGAGAGAATAAACAGGTGTTGTTAGTCCTCAAGAGCTCAATTTCTGATTGTGATTGACTTACATAGGTTGATTGTATGTATGGATGTCAAAAAATAGAATGTTGAGAGCCTGAATGAGAGTAAGAATCAATTTTCTTAATTTTTACTAATTTTAACTATAGGTTGGAGCTTGGCTTATATTACTGATGTTAGGGATCTCACCGACATTGGTCATGGGTTGACCAACATTGACGGTCCTAGAATAGGTAAACCTTTCAATTTTTGGCCTATTTTCTATTGTTGTTCATGCCATGTGTGACACCCATTATAAAATGGTAAAAATAAGAGGTTAGGGAGGAAGTAGTTGATTAGGAATTTAGTTTGGAAGTAGGAATAAGTCTTAGGTAGTTAGGATGAGTGGACTAGGTCTTGAGGTGACTTATCAAGGGAGAATTAGTCATAGAGTGAGGTGGTTAGGTAAGGTGGCAATAGGGGTTTTTAATTAACTTAATTAAGTATTTTAAATTAGTTAAATGTGTGAGGGGTAAAATTATGGGCTAAGGAGATTAATTTTTATTATTAAAATGGGTTTAAGGGGGGTTTTGACATAGGGAGTTATGGACGTGCGTGTGACATAATTTTGGTGTCTACATTTGCCCCCTTTTGCCTTGTAATTTGTACTAACATGTTGCAAGACAAAAAAAAGAGTTAGATGCTCCAAGTATTGGATGAGATATCCCCCCTCAAAATAAGAATTGATGGAGGAAAAACTAGAATCAGGTATTGATTTGATAAAAAGGTAATTGGGTGACTGGTGGATAATTGAGTATCACTCCATATGTGTATGCCACAATGAGCTATAGTCGACAAAGTTAAGTATAAGAAAAGTTAAGGAAGACTCAAATAAAAGTAACCAAAGCATATCTTGTAAGCGATAGCTGACACGTTAAATCAATCGAAGTTATAGATCTAATGGTCAATGTGTCTTAGGTATCTGAGGTAGGAAGTGCCCCTAGGAAACACAAAAGGATTGAAAGTGATAGGATGGGCTTGGTTTCCATCCACAACACCTAACATAAATTCATGTGCACAATGGCTAACTATAGAAAAATAACATAAGTGTGCAGGACATGTAATGCAAGGTCAATGATTGAGGAAATATTTTTGATATCCAAGCAAAGTCATCATGGGTGAAGATTTAAGTGATCTTCAATATTGTTATGTCATGGTTACGGGAGATATCTGTGATCTCCAACTACCTTAGTATATGGGGAAAATAGTATTGGAATGGTGTTGATGTTGGTTATATTTGTTGATATCGGCAATATAAATTACTGATATTAGTAAACCTAGGGCAATATTACTGATGTTGATAAGCGTAAGAATCGACAAGCGTAAGAATCAACATTAATAGGTTAGGTCAAGAATTTTGATGTCAGTGACCAACCAGACCCAATAAAAAAGGGTTTGTTGGTTGACCAAACTTATTTACAACTTGGTGATTGGTGAGAAGAAATAGAGCTTGAGAATTATTTGAGATGGTAGCTCAAGGAGGGAACGTAGCGGGAGGTGCACAACTAGTGGAGCCAATGATGCCAGCCAAGAGGAGACAAAGAGATGGGGGTATTTGTAATTTTTAGGTTAAATTAAGGTTGCGGGTGTAGAAAATTTTAGTGGAGGGGTAAAAAATAGGTTAGGGTAGGTGTAGGATAAGTTAGGGGGTTTTGTGTGTAGGTTTTTATGGGAAATGGGTAAGGTTGAATTTAGGTTGTTCAGCCCTGGGGCCAAACTAGTCACCGACATCAGTGAGGTTGATCAACATTAAACAACACAACATCAAGGTTGGTAGTTTCTTGGTGATGTTGACCATTACACAGGTTGATAAATTTCCAACATTGACATTAAATCTAACATCGATGATTGATAAAAAGTAGAAAAATAAGAGAAAGGGTGAGTTTTAGATGTCTAGTGGAAGTAATCATCTATCTGAATGGCCAAGCTAGCTTTAGAAGACCCCATGTCATCTGAGTGCTATCTACATAGCTGATTTTAGAGCCTCAAGCCAATGTAGTTCTCTTAGAACCTAGGCAAAAGATATAAAAAGGTATGTTTTAGGGACAAAGGTAAGTTGAGATAGTTTTAGAGGTCTAGGGCTAAAACGATAGGTCATAGTGTTAAGAGTCAAGAATATAGGCTACAAGGCCTAGAGTTAGGATAAGAAAGTAGGTCTAGGGTAGAGTGAGAGAGGTAGTAAAGGCTAGGGTAGAGAAAGAGAGAGAGGTAGTGAAGCCTAGGGTAGAGAGAGAGGCAATGAAGCCAGGGTAGAGAGAGAGGCAATGAAGCCTAGGGTGGTTAATAAGGTGGGTGTATGGTTGAACTAACCTCAGAAGACCCCATGTCAACTAAGTGTTACCTACATAGCCTAGTTTAGGGCCTTAGACCAATGTAGTTATCCCAATGGGAAGGGAAAAAGGTGGTGATAGAGTATATTAAAAGGTATGTGACCTGAGTTATTTGTGTGTATGGATGTTGGTGAGGATGGAGCTTATACTATGAGATCATCTACTGAGGCTATTTACATGCATTAGGAAAGATGTCACTCTAGATGAGTGGGACCATATGGTGGTTGTGAGATTAGGAGGAGTGTGATGGTACTATTGAGTCATGCAGGATGTGTCTCTAATGATAGATTTGATTGAGAGGTAGGATCACACCACCAACACCTTCCATCTATCGACTGGATAGTTGATAGTGACGTAGGAGGATGTGTATAGGATTTTGTGACTACCACTCTAGGGTGAGGAGCTCTTCACATGCTTGAGAGAAGAGCATGATATAAATGTGGTGACTTACCAGTCTATGAGTTTTTCATATGAGCCACTCTATATGGCTAATGAGGAACAACATCATTTGAGCATCCTCATGATGATCAAGATCATGGTGTATGTAATACCAAATGTAGATGGTGGGAGATTTTTGATTATTTTTATAAGTGTGCTTACATAGATGATTGATCAATAGACTATTTTTACCTAGGGTCTAGTATTTTTGGCATAATTATATAGAGAGCTATGGGGTTTGAAGCTATCACAGTGATATAGTTTATGTGTCAATCATATTTTGCACTATTGGGCATATGAGCACATCATGGTGACATAACCACTAGGGTTACCTACCACTATAATGGCTAGATTCATGGTTGGTTTTAGATGGTGGAGAGAGGGGATGGCATAGACCTAAGTGGATGGCATGGTGTGAGACATTGCCTATTATAGGTGCATGATCAAGGGCTTAATCCCTACAAATATTTTGTGGAGACCATATCTAACATACCCAATTTTTAGAGGGAAAAAAAAGTAGCTTGTTGGGTTGTAGAGCTCACTATGGGTTAGGGGGAGATGGGTCAGTGAGTTAGAGATGGTACCTATAGCATGGGTCCGGATGTAGTTTAGGCTACTATAGGATATTTTACCTACCTTCCCTTGATATAGGTGGGATGACATAAAAGCACCCCTACCATTACCCTAGGAGATAGATGGGTCAAATTTTTAGGAGCTACTAATAGGGCCAGGTGTTGGGGACCCAGGGTGTACAGTGTCCTATAATGTTGGTGGGTAGGGTTACATCTGATAGTAGAGGTCAAGAGGCTACCACAAGATTAATAGGGGTTAGTTAGAGAGAGGGATGCAATGCTACGAGTTTAAGATACATTAGTGTAGGCTTAAGATGTAGTATTATAGGATAAAGAGATAATGCAAGCATAGGTTTTTTCCTTACAAGGGTAGGTGGTGACATTGTAGGTTAGATTGGGGCTCTACAGGGTCAGGTTGCAACACTATAAGGCCATGTGATTATTTTATAAGGTTAGGTGACTATAATGATAGTAGAGAAAGATAGCTTAAGAGTAGTAGGATAGGTTACTCCTCCTCCACCACCACCATAAGGACTAGTACAAGCTCGGCCATCATCAAGTGCTATGGGTCCTCTACAAACTATATATATAGTGAGATATTCTACTACCCTAGATGAGATTGCCTACTATGAGAGGGTAATTAGAGATTTCTCATAGATACATAGATATTTAGAGTTTAGAGAGTAGGAGAGGTCAATGAAACGTTCAATGGATTTTAGCTCATGCAGACATAGATAGATGAAGAGTGGTGATGATACTACCTCCTCATGACCACAAAAATAGCCTCAAGGACCTTGAGTATCAGAGTTTACCAATTTTGATTATATATGTTATATGTATACTGGCCTATGATTTGAAGATGTGAGGTGTACATTTTGAGAGAGATTTATGATTTGATGATGATGAACATGTACTTTGATCACATATTATCTATATGAGATGTTCATTTATTTCCATGGGTTCATTTGAGATGTGTTTCCTGTGATTATGATGATGATGTGGATGATGTTTATTTTATGCTATGTTAATTTGGATGTTAATGTTGATCATGTTATTTGAGTTAAATTAGGCTTTCCCATTTATGTGATGGTATATGCATAGTTGATTGGTTAGTTTCATCTTAGTATTTTTCCATATTTGTGATGGTGTGTGACTAAAATAAATTTAGTAGGCCTAGTTAGTATTGTTATGACATTGTTTCTTCATCTCAAATAGAGATATTGACATGTGATGTGGATAGGAAAAGAAAGACGTAGAATGCTCGTGCATTGGTAAAGACCGTATTTTAGAAGATAAATAAGCTCAGTAAAATGATCCTCTTTCATGCCTTATATCTTTAAACCATTATGTTTGTTAGAGAAGCATCATGTTTACGTTATGTTAAGTGAGCTTCACAGTCCCTTGAAAGAGTATAAGGGGAAAAAGGGGTAAAAGGAGAAAAAATGTTTAGGTAGCATAACCTACCAGGTAGAGATGATATGTCCCTTTTGTGGGTGACTTGAGAGCTAATATAGGCAAGTTTATGACTTAAAGTTTTTTTTTGTGTGTAAGCTGATCAATGTGGGAAGCCTAAAATGGGATTTTGTATGGGTTAAAGTCATATAAAGCTATGAGAATCCTTTTGTAGTTGTCTTTCCCTTTGATAATATATCTTGGCTTAGCCATCCTTTAAGGGAGTGATCTAAGTGTTTGTTTTTAAGTTTAAATATCTATCCTTCAAGGGAGCTATCTATTGATAGGACCAAAGGGAAGTTACACAGCTATCCTTCAAGGGAGCAGTCTACATTGAAAAGCATGACCTGAGATTTTATAACTTTTTCTGATATCCCATTTTTTTTGTTTTAGTCATGGACAAGACTATAGAGGCTTAGGATTTTTTCACTTGTGAGGACAAAATCATGCCACTATATAAGTTATCTAAGTGTATAATAGTAAGGGTGAAAAGGAAGTGAAATGAATGTAATAGGGATGGTCAAGGGATGAGCTCAAGTTAAACATGAAGTAAAGTGATGATAGTTTAACAAAAGAATGGTTATAGGTGTAAGGCATTTAAAGGCTCAAGTTTTAGCTTTCCTTCAAGAGAAAATAAGAGATAAGTTATTGAGCCATACTTGTGAGTTATGATATAAGATCCAAGCTAATTAGGAGCAAACTTACCCTATTTTCTTTTCTCCATGTTCATCACATGTTGATTTTTATTTAAGATGAGATCTCATATATTTAAATCTCACTCTTTGAGGTTTTTGTTTTAAGTGTATTTTATATGCTCTTAATATATTTGGAGGTGGTTGAGGGCTATGAGATGGTGATCATCAAACAATTCAAGTTGGGACAAACTTTCTTGGTGAAATTCATCATTAGTAAGTATTTCATGTATAAAAATGTGAAGAGAAGGAATCTGGACCTCAAGAGGCAAAATAGCCTCTGCCCCATATACCAATGAAAAATGTGTAACACCCATAGGGGTTCAAATACTAGTGTGGTAAGCCCATATATCAAAAAGAATGTGTGTGTACCAATCTTTGCCCATATCATTGACTACCTTTATGAGAATTTTGGTAAATTTTTTGTTAGAAGCTTCTACCTATCCATTAGCTTGGGGATAGTATGGTGATGAGAAGCTTAATTTGATTCTAAATGCATCACAAAGACCTTAAATAGTCTTGTTTTTGAAAGAATTGCCATTATCTATTATAATCTTGTGAGTTAAAACAAAATGATAGATGATGTGATGGGTAATGAAGTCAACAATTTTATCAGCTTTAGTGGAGATAAGAGGGATGGCCTTGACCCACTTGGTGAATTATTTAGTGGCAATAATGATAGAATGATGACAGAGTGATGAATGAGGTTTAACATGTCCAATTAGATCTAAGCCCTATTGGGAGAAGGGCCAAAAGTCTTTGGTGACTTATAATACATGACTAAGAATGTGAAGGAGGTTAGCATGTTCTTGACATTTGACATACCATCGAACATAATCAACATAGTCTTGATGATGTGTGGGCCAATAATAGCCAAGTCGAAGGATATATTTATCAATTGTGTGACCATTGGAATGCCCACCATAATTCCCATCATGGACTTCCTTAATAGCAAAAGGAGTCTCAATACTAATTAAGCATATAAGAAGCATACCATCAAAAGTTTCCTTTTAGAGAAGTCCCCCTAGTATAGTGTAATGAGTGACACATTTTATGAAGGCCCATTTCCCATTATTAGAAATATTAAGAGGGGTAATAGAGAAGGAAAGATAATTCATGAGTTGTTTATATCATAAGTCTTATGGGTTTGTTTTTACATTTATGACAAAGAGGATGTTATCTAAGATATCAGAGGGTAATGTTAAGTGATGCATGGTGGCATATATTCTCAAAGAGGAGGATGAAGAGGGTATGTGTGAATCAAGTGAAGCCATCATGTCAAACAACCTGTTTGTATATCGAGGAACCATTTTCAAGAGATAAGAGTCAAATGATCCTAAGAGTGTATCTACATGATGATTATACAACTGTATAATTTTATTTTTGCATAGGTAGGCACAATTAACTTGGTTAATCACTAGCTGAGAATCACCAAAAATGGTTATGGATTTGATACCCAAAAAGAGAGCTATTTGAAGTCCTAAAATCAAAGCCTCATATTTGGACATACTGTTAGTGCATTCAAAATCTAATTTAAATGACAAAGGCATAGGTTCATCATCTATAGGAATAAGAATAATCCCCACACCCCCACCATGTTGACATTTAGATCTATCAAAGAACATCATGATTTGATAGGAGATGTCATCGATGGAGAGCATTGTAATATATTCATCAGGGAATTCAAGGTTTAAAAGGTTGATTATTAGGTAAAGGGGCAAAAACTAATTAATCAATGATTTTTTCCCTTTAATAGATTTTTTTGAATGAACTCTAAGTCAAATTCAAAAAGAATCATGAGCCATCGAGCTACACGTTGGTTGTGATATGGTTAGGAATGCATCTATTTAAGGGGATCAGTATGGGTGACCACATAGGTTTTGTGATTTAAGAGATAATGGAAAAGCTTAGATGTGTAAAATACCAAGACAAGGAAAATATTTCTAGTATGGGTATATCAAGTCTCATAATGAATAAGTTTGTGGATTATGTAATGAATTGCTTGCTCTTGATGTTGGTCATCTTGGTGTGCAATTATATCACCTAGAAAATGGTCTGTTGTGGAGATGTATAGCTAAAAAGTTTTATTTTACTTAAGTGGAATAAGAAATGGTGGGGAAAGGAGGTATTGTTTAAGTTTGTCAAAGGCTTCTTGGTAATCTATACTCCAATTGAAGGAGACATCCTTTTTGAGGAGATGGTGAAAAGGTTGGTAATGATCTGACAAGTAAGAAATGAAGTGGTGAATGGACTAAAGTTTGCTTTATAGGCTATATAGTTGCTTGATATTAGTAGGTTGAGGCATTTATAATATTCTCTAACCTTAGTAGGATCGACCTTGATACCACAGAGAGAAATGATAAAACATAAGGGTTTATCAGAAAGAACACCAAAGACACATTCCTTTGGGTTTAGTCAAACGTTATATTAGAGGAGACAAGTGAATTTTATTTTGAGAATTATTAAGTGTTATTTATGAATTTTAGACTTGTCGAGTAAGTCATCCACATAATCTTCCATAATTTTGTGTAGGAGATCATGGAAAATGTAGGTCATGGCACATTGGTAAGTTGCACCAGCATTTTTCAGGCCAAAAGGCATGACCCGATAAAAAAAAGTCCCCCCATAGGGTAATAAAGGTTAAATTGTGTTAATTCTTAGGAGCTACTAGGATTTTATTATATCTAGATAATCCATCCATAAGTGATACCATCTCATGGCTAGCTGTTAGATCAACAGGCTGGTCAATACTAGGCAATGGGAAATCATCTTTTAGATAGATAAGATTTAAATCATGATAGTCAGTGCAAATATGGATTCCCCCAGTCACTTTTTTGACAAGAACAATATTGGAAATCCATTACAGGTAGTTGATGGATTGGATAAAGTTAATAAAAAGGAGGTGTTGGAGATCTTCTTTGATAAGGAGAGAAATAAAATGATGTGTTTTGTGAAGCTTCTACTTAATGGGTTTGGCATCTCGATTGGTGAAAATGTTATGGCTGATAATAGAGGGGTCAATACCAGGCATGTCATAGTAAGACCAAATGAAGGCTTTGTTATGGTCATTAATAAATGTGGCATAATTATCTTGTTTAGAGGAATCTAAAGATTGGCCAATCTTGAGGACATGAGGGTTATCATGAGAAGGCAGGATGATGTCAATGGTTGATTTATTTAACATAGCTGGCATTTTAGATGGGAACAATCCTTGGATATAGAAATCATCTACACCCATGTAGGTGATAATTGCATCATCATCTTGACATTAGATAGTGTTAATAGTGGGAGAGTCTTCATCAATTATTTTAGGATGAACTAGAGGAAGGGATGTTATTTCCTTACCTTGATGATAGGTGAGAGGCCCTAAATGGATGGAATTTATTGAAAAAACAATTAGGAAGTATAGATACCTCTAATTCTATAGGTGATGGTGGAGAAGGAGAGACTGGTTCGTTGACAATAGGTTTATGGGAGGTTATAGTGAGTTTATTTGGTTCATCATATCCTACCCCATGCCTCTTTTTGGCATTTTCAATGTTATTTCTAATAGAATAGTCAATAGGCATATAGACACCTTATTCATATTGAACCAAACCATCCTTTCCAAGCACACATATAGAGATAAGTGTGAGCAAATTTAGGGTTACTCAGGAAAGAGAAGTCATAGGTAAGTGGTTGTGGTGAAGAAGATAGATTGTTGATAATGAGAGCTTGATTAATTCCCCCATATATGAAATTGGTTTGAAGGTTAGGGGGCATATAAGGGATGACCATCCTAATACAGGGATCATAATTTGGGTGTATGTGTAGCCTTCCATACTCTTGTGGAGTATAGAACATTTCAAGTGTCAACAAATGATATTCATTGAGTAACAAATGTTGAAAGGTCTCCTCCATGGGATCTTTGTCAGGAATTTGTGTTGTCGATATCTATATAACCATGGGAGTGGAGCTTGTGGAATATTTAGAATCATCATGCAATAAATATGATGTTTTCAATGGGATGAGAACATCATTAGGACTATAGGTCATATTACATGTTTTAAATAGAGTTAGGTCAACAGGGATAACATACACTTGTCCATCATGTTCAAACTTGACACAATGGTGAAAATATTAGGGTACACATGCCATATCATGTATATAAGGTCATCCAAGTAGCATGGTATATTATAACTCTCCTTCCACAACATAGAAGAGCTCAATAATTATGTGGGGACTTACATGAATATGTAAAATAATAGTGCCCACCATAGTAGCTGTAGTATCATTAAAAGAATAGAGTACCACATCGGTTTGAGACATGCAATTATCAAGAAGGGATAGATATTTGTAGGAATAGGTGTAAATAATATTAATACTATCCCCCCCATCAATCATAACTCTCTTGATATGAGTTTGATCAATATATGTGGTAATAAAAAGGGTAAACTCCTAATCTTCAGGGTGTTGAAGTGGAATCTCTTAATCACTAAAAGAAATCAAAGAGATAAAATTAAGGGATACAACCAAAGATGCAAGATGTTGGGAATCATTTGATTATACCTCAATTTCTTGTAGAACACTAATCAAAGCTTGATAGTGTTGGGGTGTGTTCTAGATTAACTCATACAGAGACATTTTCATAGGAGTTTGGTGAAGTTGTTTCACCATTGAGCTTTGAATAACATGTGAAGATGTTGTTTTAAGAACACCCAAGATGGAAATCTCAGGATTAGTAGGGGGAGTGTCTTTGGCGAAGGGATGGTTCAAAGGAGTAGTGACATTTTCCTTAGCTTTATCTTTTTAGTTTTATGACCGTGTGGCCACATTAACTATGTTGATTTGAAAAGTTGGTCAAGGAGGTGGTAAAGGTGTTACGATGACATATTTGGGTTTGAATTTATGTGGAATAGTAGGAGGCACTATGGATGCCAAAGGTAGAATAATAAAAAGGTTAATGGTAGTGTCATCGAAGAGAGTGTCGACATTGAAGTGTTGCTGAATAACTATTGTGAGGGCTTTACAACTCTTAGTATCATGTCCAAGTGAATGACGATATAAACATAATTGTGTATCATCTAACCAATATGGATCCATTCCAAGAGGAGTATAAGGCTTAATGGGATGAAGAGTTATTACCAAAGATTGTAATAACTAATGTAAGAAAAATCTTTGAGAGCCTATAAGTAGACTTGCACTTGTGCTAATAGGAGTGGACACCTTTTTTTTCAATGTTGGAAAGGAAATTTTATGTGGTGTCTTGTTTGGTGATGGGGGAGTTACATGTTTTTCTATCACTTTCTTAGTGTGAAATTTGAGAGGCCTACTAGGTGGAAAAGGTAGGAGTGGAGGTAGCTTAACCTTTTATTTGGCTTGGTTAGATGATATTCCAACTAAAGTAGAAGGGTGTGGTCCTAAAATTCATGGTAAAGTTGAGGGTTGAAGAAGGGATAAAAAAGATCTAGGAGGATTAACATTATTCGATATTTTAGGGTGAGAAATGTCAACTTGTGGTTGAGGAGTTAAATCTAATTTCACCTGTGGATGAATTAAATTATAAATGGGGCATACACCTGAGGGCTTAATCTACTTTAATGTAACAAATTACTATGAGGGTGAGGGTTCTAACTTAGTATAATAAAATTTAGTTGTTTTTGGTGAAGAAGCTCTATCTTTGTCAAAGACTTTAGGGTAAAGGGTAGTAAGGGGGTTGGTGGTAAAGGTTGACATTTGTTGTGTTGGATACGGAGTTTTAAGTCAGTCCCAAAATGCCACATGGTCTAGCTTCATGGAGTCAAGAGATTTTAGACTTTTTACCAAACATGAAAAAGGTTTAGTTGAAGTTGACATAGGTCTTATGGTTGTGTTTTTAAAAGGCTATAGTATTTTGTAAATGGGGACATTTTTGGTGTCTACTACTTTAGAACAAAGATGAGAAAAAAATACAATGGGGTCCTCTTCAATAGAGATGAGAGAAGAGACTTGGTTTGCCATGGGTGGAGGGGAGGTAGGAGAAGAGGATTCCTCAAGAGGATAAATCATAAGTATTATGGCTCCCTCAACATGTGGTGAGGCATGGCTAAAGTATGACCCTCCATAGGTAAAATAAGGGGTAAGAGTGGTGTAATTGGAGTAGGCACAAAAGGGTTCTCATTTGTTATGGGAGTAGATGATATGGAATCTTCTAGGTGCAAAGTTGAAATGGGTGGGGTACCACTCTCTATAGGTGGAGGAGAAGTAGGTGAAGAAGGCTCCTTAAGAGGTTATAATGCAGGAATGATGTTCCCTTCAACATGTGGTTGAGGAATAGGTAGGGTGTGGTCTTCAAGTGGTAAGAGTATAGGTAATATTGGTGTAAATAACTTTGGCATTATAGACTCCTTAGGTGGAAAAAGGAGTGGTAAAGGAGGCTATTCATATCAAGGGAGTGGAATAGGTGAAATAGGCTCTTTTATTTGAGAATGAATAATGGGCAAAATAGATGACACTAAATGTGGGGGAGGAGTTAATGAAATAGATGTCTCTTGTTGAAGGGCAAGTTGAACTAAAGTTAAAAGAAAAACCATATGGATATTATGATCACCTGAGTTAGTTGTGGATTAGACAATATTTTGATTTGATGAATGGTTAGGAAAAGTGTGTTTGAACACATCCATACTTTTATTAGGAGGTGCTTGAGGATTATCCAAGATGAGATAACCTCTATCAAGCATATCTTGAATAATGTTCTTAAGTGTCTTGAAATTATTAGAGTTATGGCCTTTAACTCGATGGTAGCTACAAAACTCATCTTCTTTTTACTAAGTTGGGATAGGATAGGATGGGTCAAACTATATAGGAGGTTTAATCTAAGGAAGGGTTATGACACCTTGTTGAAATAGTTTCTCCAAGATAGATATATATGATTCCCCAATGGGAGTATATTGTCTTTATTCATACCATTGTTAGAATTACTTGGTCAAATTTTGATATGCCAAGGATTTTTATTGGTTTGTCATGGAAGAGGCTGACTTAATGAACACCACATTAGTAGAGCCTTTAGCCTTTTGATTAGAGGGAGAAGTTTTAGAGGAGGATTCATTTGACTTCGTATTGGTATTCTTACTACATAGCTTGACTTTACCTTCATCTATATTGCAAACCTAAAATTTCTATGCCATTGTAAAAGACTCATCAAATGTGTAGAAAGTTTATACCTAGAGTGTGGATGAGATGTGCTTACCACATTCTCTTGAGAAAATATCAATAAGCCTAGGTTGGGATAAGGAGGAGAGTTGATTGATCAAGCTTCTCCAATGAGCAAAAAAATATGAAATAGAATTGTCATCAAATTACCTGATAGAATAAAGGTCTGTTATAGAAACCTTTTTAGAGATGTTAATAGAGAAATGGTCTAGGAAAATTTATGCAAGTTGGGTAAATGAGAAAAGTGAGTTTTGAGGTATAGAGTTATACCAATCTAAGGCAACACCTAAAAGAGACATAGGGAAAGTATGAAGTAGTAACACATCATCATGCCTTATTAAATAGCACGCATGTATAAATGATCACAAGTGTTATTATGGGTCTTATTTAATCTAGAAATGAGTAAATTTATGGAGTTTCCATCGACATGGATAAGGGAAAATAAGCACAGAAGGATGGATTGGTTATTTACATATCTAATCATAAGATAATACATTATATGAACCTAAAATGGATGTCTCTAGATTAGACATCTTGTCCATTAGCATCTTAATAAGGTCTGGAGGGGGATTAGTTTTGGGGATACCTCCTAAGTTATAGGAAAGCTAATAAGAAGCAAAGGGAGCATATGACATAGCTTGCTAAGGTTGTGTCAGGGTAACATAAGGATAATGAGTCATAGGTTGAGGTATGAAAAGAAAAGGGACTTGTCCCATTAGGTTGGAGACTATGCCTTAGTTGGCTGTTGTTACTACAGGTTAGATTATTGGCATGGTTAGACTGGATGAAGGGTGATTCATAACTTGGGTAATTATAGGCCCGAGGGTGGATGGAATAGGTACCACTAAATTCTAAAATAGGGTGTGACTTGGTTGAACTGATTATGGTTGTGAAAGTAGGGAAGTTATACCAGGGTTTTGGTGGGATTGGGCAGTTGGAGATGCTATATTTGAATATTGTTTATAGTTGGGTTACTCATCAAAGTGGTGGTTTGGGTAACCATGGGGAAAATAGTGGAGGTAACTAAAACTGAGGTTGTCTCCATTAAAGAGGTTGGCATATCATAGATTTGGTCACCCAAAGAATTATGGGTTCATCTCATATCAAGGTAATGTTGAAGGGTTACCGCATTATGATCAAGAAATTTAGCAAAATCTTGATCTCCCTCAACCACAATGGGAATTTGGTTAGGGCTAGGAGTATGTTCTATATTTTAATTATGCTTAATGATAGAATCAAAAACAGGAGGGGAAGGTGGAAGTGGTTTCCAGCTTGAGTAATTGGCAATAATTTTGGCTTGAGATCATGTCAATACCATGCAAGAAGAGGTTTAAATAGTCTTGCTACCCTGTAATTGAAACATAATAAAGAAAAACTAGGTTTGAGTGTTGGTAAATGGGTTATTTTAGCTTGATATTTTGAGCAGATGAAACTACACAGTCGTTGATGTCAGTAGGGGAGTGACCGATATTGGTAGGAAAAGTTCATTGATGTTAGTGAAATAAATGATGTTGGTAGGTAAAGTCTGATGATATCGGTAGGGTTAACTGATGTCAATCACTGTGAAATCTTGGGAAATGGAAAATTTGATGTTTTAAGAAATAAAAGGCTAAAAATAGGTAAAATAGTGGATGTAAAAGGTCTATGTAAAAAGGAAATTTTCTCAAAAAACCTAAGATAACATGTTATACAAACTGAGTTTTTAGAAATAACATTGATTTTCTAAATTAACATAAAAGCATCCTTACCAACTCAAAAATATAGAAGGTAATGGAAAAGTAGAAAAAGAACATTTAGCCAACAACTATTAAGTCCTACAGATTTATTTTGTGTCTCGTGTTGGCTTATGCCTTAATCAAATAGTGAGAAGAGAATTTGGTTATTGAAGGTACTAGAAATCAATCTAGAGTTGGTTTTAGGTTAGTTTTGGTGATCAAGAGGAAATCTATGTTAGGCCAGGTATGTGGCTTGTTTTAGGAGCTTGCTCTCTACACTTCATGAACCTAGAGTTGAGCCAAGCCGCTTAGCCAACATATACTTTTGGTCTAGATATTATACTCTGCTAGAGAATAGAGTGAGTTCTCTCTTTGGTGGTGAAATCCAAGAAGGATATCTGGGTAGGATAAGGTGATCTACCAAGTGATGAAATATTGATGGGCCTTTTCTCAAGTAAATTTAGATGCTTTTTTATGTGAATGTGATTTGGGTGTGTAACATAGGCATACTACAATTTATTCAAAATGTTTGTAGTTAACTCGGTGAGTTAATATGTAAAAAGCAAACTATGAAATGCAGTAAGTTTTAAACCCAAATTTGTATTTTTTAGATTCAAATGAAAACAAAGAGGAAATAGGAATACAGTACGAATTTAACTATCCTAATGTGCATGCAAGAGGAATTAAAGAAAACATTATTATTTTTTTTGTAAAATAAAATGATAAATTGCTTTTATAAGCAAGGAGAAAAATTTAGTTTAATGCCTTTTAAATAGAGAATAAGATATTGAATTTTTCATTTTTAAGACAAAAGAGAAGGAGGAAGTGAAAGAAATGAAATTTTCACTATAATGCACCTATATGAATGTTTAAAACAAGAAATGAACCCAAGGAAAACTCCAAGGTCCCACCGGGTGTGCTAGAAATGTTTCACTAAACTTTGTCTAATTTAAGTCTAGATGAAAACAAAAAGAAGGATGGGGATAAGTGGTTAGAATGAACCTAGATTTGGTTTCCATGCCATATCCAAATGTTGTGAGAACTCATCTTAGGCTTGGGAGAACTACCTACAAATAAGGAAGCACTACCACAAGATGTTTATTAGAAGATAAATGAGTGGGCTGCCAAGCTACATGCTTATTCTAGGAAGTGTGAAACTTCCTTAGAGATGACAGTCTACTTTTGAGATGCAAAAGAATAATAAATAACAAAAAGAAAGGTAAATAAAAAGTGAAAAAGAGATAAGATTATCGTTATTAACAACCTATATGTAGTAGATAGTGATAGGGTGCAACTGAGGTACTTTGTTGGTGTTTTAGAAGTTCTCTAGGTAGGTTTTGAAGAGGCTAGGGAATTTACAGTCACCAACATTGGTAAGGGAGTGATAAATATTAGTTATACTACCAAGGTTAGTATTGAGGTGACTGATGTTGGTTAGGTTGTCAAGGTCAATAGGGGTAATAATTATCTAGGGGCTTGCAAAAGGCTTTCCCAGGTCTAGGAAATGGTTTGGATAAGGTCAGGGAGGTTGGGAGAGTTATGAGAGGGAGATTATGGCTTGGTTAAGTTTGGTCAGAGGTTTGGTATGTTAGGTTAAGGGGAAACATGCAAGGAAGCTTTGTAACTCCCTCATGAGGGTACAGTTAGAAGTACATAAAGCAATGCAAAGTAGATATAAAGAAATAGTAGAATAAATATTTAAATGACCTACAACATCAGTGATATACTTAGCTATGGTGGTTGTTGAATGATAAGTGTCAGGTTGATGGTCCCTATTAGGGAGTCTGAACCTAAATGCTTGAATAGAGAGAACAAGCAGGTGTTGTTGGTCCTTAAGAGCTCAGTTTTTGATTGTGATTGAGTTATGTAGGGATATTATAAGCCTAGATGTTAAAAAATAGAATGTTGACAGCCTAAATGAGAGTACAAATCAATTTTCTTAATTTTTGCTAACCTGAACTATAGGTTGGAGCTTGGCTTATATTGCTAATATCGATGATCTCGCTGACATTAGTCATGGGTTGACTAACATCAGTGGCCCTAGAATAGGTAAACCTTTCTATTTTGGGCCTATTTTTTTATGTTGTTTATGTCAAGTGTGACACCCATAATAAAATGGTAAAAATAAGGGGTTAGGAAGTAGTTGATTAGGAATTTAGTTTAGAAGTGGGAATAAGTCTTGGGTAGTTAGGATGAGGGGATGAAGTCTTGAGGTGACTTATCAGGGGAGAATTAGTCATAGGGTGAGGTGGCCAGGTAAGGTGGAAATAGGGGTTTTTAATTAAATTAATTAAATATTATAAATTAATCAAATGTGTGAGGAGTAAAAGTATGGGTTAAGGATATTAATTTGTATTATTAAAATGGGTTTAAGGGGGGTTTTGACATAGGGAGTTATGCACATGTGTGTGACATAATTTTGGTGTCTACACGTTGATTTAATTAGGTGCTATATTTACATCAAACTTTCCTATGAAACAATTACATACCTTGGTTAGGGTAGAAGAACAATAGAGAGAACAATCCCTCGTGCATATTGAAAAAAGAAACATTGCATCTTCTAATAAAGGAAAAGAAATGATCATAGATTCAATACCTAATGATCAATATATTATCACCAAGATCAAAAATATAAGTCAATGATATGCATACCAACTTATCATGAACTTGATGGACTCTTTATTTGTTTCATCAATACACAATGATGCTTCCAAGGGGCATGGGAATGTGATGGAACCAACACAACACACTTTACTTGAGAACATACCTATGATGAATCAAGATGTCTTAATTGAACCAACCAAGTATCAAGAGGTTCCATAACATGCTTCTCTAGACATGAATCATATATTTTTCAATCATCAAGAAACTCTTATTCCTTTTTAGAATCAAGGACCAAAACATTCAGTGCATAATTAAGAAATTATGCAAAAAAATTTGGTAAGTTCTTCTCAACTAACACGTACTTTAGTGAATAGACCACAAACTCCCCAAAATCAACATAACATGTGTAATTCAAGATGGCCAAATTTTAGTAATGTTAATCAATGTAGGAATCAATGACTCACCTACTTGACTCAAGGAATGAATCAAAACAAAGTTGTGGATTATAGGGTGTATATATCTAATAAATCCATGTAATAGGGGCACATACCACCCCAATAGAATTATATTCCACCCACTAATCCACCAAACATACAAGAGTTGAACTTGATGAAATAAATTACATTGTGATTATAAACAAGAAATAGAATCAATAAGTACAAATTTGATGAGATATATCCATATCCATTCAATTTGAGTATTCTCCAAGTCCCATTTACCCTTCATTTTGAGGCACCTAAATTTGATAAATAAAAAGGAAAAGGTGATCCTTGGGAAAACAATCAAGACCTTTTTGTGTTATGCCAAGAGATAGCTTATAGTAGCATTTATTTGCTTCATTTGTGTCCATGAAGTGTAGTGGGACAAGCTCTAGACTGGCTTCTTAAGTTACCTAAGGGATCAATTGTGGACTGGAACAATCAATCTAAATTTTTTTTCATCCACTTCTCATACAATATTAAGAATAAATTGACCATTAATAACTTGTGCAAAGCCAAAAAAAAAGATGGATAAAAGTTCACAACATGTCTACAACAATAAAGAGCATTATCTAGATGCTTTCAACATATTTTTATAGATAAACATTTGGCCAACATTTTTTCATAGAACCTACACCCTAAGGTGGCACACAATCTATGGCTTGCTTTTTCAAACATATTTGATGAAATTATAGATAAGGGTGTGTAGATTGACAAGGTAATTATTACCAAAGTCCTTGTCAAGATTTATTCATAGGGTTAAATGTCAAATCAAACCCAATCTCCTAGTCAAATTATTTTAATAGAGAAGCCGAAGGGCTTCAATAAGAATAAAACATGGTTGGAAATGGAGTAACTGAAGCAATAAATGTACAAATAGTGTAAACTCCACCAGATTCAAATATGAAAATAAGTCTACCCAATCCACCAAACACTATACAAAGAGTCTCTCTATGAAGGGTATTTAATAACAACTTTAGAGTCTTTAGCAAACTAGGAGAGCCTATTGATGTAGTTTTCCAAAAGCTCATAACAACTAATTTGATTGTATGGATTATACCAATGCCATTCTCTGAAGATCAAACCAAACCTGATTAGCATTAGGCGAAAAAAATTTATAACTTTCATCATGTTGTTGGTCATGATGCTTATCACTATGTTCAATTGTGGCACTTTATTGAATATTTAATTGAGAGTGGTGAAGTTGAGATTAAACTTGCTCCATAAGACACTAATCAATTTATGGGAATCTACAAAGATCCATTTCCTAAACATAATCAACAACCATCAAGGAACAATCAAAACCAAAGATAGAATTAGTGACAAAATTAGAATCAAAGTCAAAATCATAATCAACATGATCATAATTAGGATAATAATACCCATGCTAATAACCTAGGTTATAACAACATGCCTTAAGACTATAATAATACCATTAAATGCATTTCTACAAACCACATTGCTATTGTCACTATTTAGTCACGTGAACCATCTTGTACTTCATATGATACCAAACCCATTATTATAGGGTTAACACCCTCTCCCTTAAGTATTGTCACATCAAGTTGATGTAATTATATTGTACCTCCAGTTACATGGGTTATTATTTCTAGACCCCATCCTTCCTCTAATTATAATGGCTCTTTGTCGACTCAAATTTGCTTAAACACAACTAGACACCTACAAGTCACCCTCCAAAGCCTTTTGCCTTCATCTTCTAATTATAATAGCTCCCTGGCACCTTTAGATTCCACAAGCACAAATAGATGATCATGAGTTACCCTTCATGGCCCTTTTCCTTTTACTTCCACTAAACCCATTGTAAACATTGTGCTTTCATATCCAAAGTTGAACACTATGTTAGCCAAGGCCGAACCATCTCATCCTACTATTAAAAAGCCTTATAGTCTATCAGACCAACTAAGTAAAACCCCTACATAGATTTCAATTTTGGATCTTTTGTATATGTTTGAAGTTCATTAAACTATTTTCAATGACATTTTACAATAATCCATTATTCCTAAGATATTAATCTTGAATAGTTCCAAACACTTGTAGGATATTTGTCTTCAATTTGATTGGTCACATTTGATAAAAAATACATCCACTCTTGGTTTGGGCTATAATAACCCCTTATATATTGAGGTCATCATTGAAATTCATAAAATCAAGTGGGTTCTTATAGGTAATGGTTCAGGGATAAACATAGTGTCCCTCAATTTGGTTCAAAGATTTAGATAAACTATGAAGATCATTCATCTAGAGAGGACCACCATAAAGTATTATGAAAACATCGAGAGGGAATCTTTTGGTATAATTTTTTTGCCAATCATTGTTGGGTCTATGTCCCATCACACTTTATTTCATATTGTGAATATTGAGTTGCCTTATAACATACTTCTTAGTCATCCTTAAATCCATGAGGTATAAGCCATTCTATCCACCTTGTATCAGTGCCTTAAGTTTTTGCATAATGCGATTGAGGTCACCATTCCTACTAATCTACAACCTTATCAATATTGAAAACATCTAGAGGTTGAGTATCATAATTATAACTATTATCTTGGTTCTAACTTCATTGTAAAGAAGAATAAGGAAATAGTTTCACATCCCTAAAAATCCATTTAAATCAACCCTAATGACCTTGCTTCCGCTTAGGTTGATCCATTTCCCATAACTCTTACAAAATAGGTTGTTATAGAAGATGTTGTAATTTACACATACTGTCTTAAGGATGCCTTCCATGTTGCTAAGTTGTCGAAGTCTTCAAATCATCTAGTAAACCTCAACCTTCCAAAATACATAACAAACCCAACATGATCTAGAACTACAAGAAAGAAAGAAAGAAACTACCAATGGTATTTATACCTACTACTTCACCAAAACAAGATTGAGAGGCTTTCACTAAAGGAGACTGGTTATATTCTAATTGCATTGCTAACTATTTTTACAATCCAAAATATCTTATCTCTAATAGGATCATGGATAATTTTGATTATATAGGAAAAGGACCTTACCCATGAGTACAAAGAATCTTGGAACTTGTATTACATGGAAAACCTAATTTGAATCAAGGTCTTATATTTATACCGCCTAAGGGTGATCTCATGAATTTTGATAGTGATTCTTTTGAATAGATTAATGATGAGACTCCTAACAACAATATAGCATCCCATTATAGCCTTTTCAATGAGTTGTCTAACATAAACTAATTTGGTTCAAATTCCATTATAACCTTAACACCCCATTATTCCCTATGCCTTCTCAATCCCAAAGTCATTGATTAGGACCAAAACATTTTAGTCATACACCTTATTAAATTATATAATGAAGAATTAATTTTAGAGTATATGGGCCTAAGAGATGGGTTTAACAATGGGTTTAACATTGGTAATCATAAACAAGGATTTGATTTTTATTTGGATCCTTCTACCTACTTTGGAGAGTAGGCAAAATTTCTTGGTCATAACAAAGATAAAACATCAAGATCTTTGGGTGAACACCTCTTTGAGATGTTTGTTGATCAGGGAAAAAGTAAAGAAAAATACAAGCCCTTGAATGAAAACATGTTTAAGGCACTCTTGTTGGGAAAGTTTTCTCATCCCTAAAGGATTTAGAAGGTCCATCAAGTCCTAAGTCTATAGTTATTACTGGTATCATGTCATAATAATAACAATTCTTTGAGTGTCTGACTCTTGACTTTATTGAGATTTTTTGTAGTTGGACATTACCTAATTTAGTGGATTTGGATTAGACAAATTATCCAGAGCTTTGGAAGTAATAAAAAGAAATTATAACAAAAAAAACTGATCCTAATAACACATTGCCTACTATTATTGAAGATTATTATACACTCCTTGTGGAAAACACTATTGAAGTGAACTTGGGAATGTATAAGGATCCCAAAAGTGTTTACCTTTGATCTTATCTCACTAATAAGGAGTGAGATCACATTATATCCATTTTGATGGATCTTATTGATATTTTTTCATGGGCATATTTTGACATGACAGGCTTGGACCCTAACTTAGTTGTGCATTGACTTGTTGTTAATCTAGATATTAAGCTAGTCAAACAAAAATTGAGGAAGATACATCCACGCATCATTATTTTAGTAAAAGTATAATTAGATAAATTATTGGGATTAGGATTCATTAGACCACTGGATATTCTAAATGGATATCAAACATAGTATTAGTCACCAAAAAGACACAGGGTATAAGTCTTTGTACTAAATTTAGAGATAGAAACAAAGCATTCTCTAAATATGATTTTCCTTTGCCCAACATTGACATGATTGTAAATTATACTACTAGTTATGAGATGTTATCCCTCATGAATGGATTTTATGGATATAATCAGATAAAAAGAGCTCAAGAAGACTAGCACAAGGCTATGTTTACCACCCCATCGGGAAAATTCTTTTATCAAGTCATGCCATTTGGATTGAAGAAAATTAGAGCTACTTATCTATATGTTATGATTGTCATCTTCCATGACATGATGGATGATATTATCGAGGACTATGTTGATGATGTCCTAGATAAATCAAAAACACATGTCAAACATCTTGATGTTCAACAGAGAATCTTTGAGAGAATTCATAAGTATAAGGTCCATCTAAATCCTAATAAATGTGTCTTTAGAATCACTTCAATAAAATTGCTAGGGTTTATTATATCCCAAAGAGGGATCAAATTTAATCCTACTAAGGTTAAGGCCATTATTGAAATGCCTCCACCTTCAAATCTTAAATAGCTTCAAAGCCTGCAAGGAAAGATCTAGTTTATCCACAAGTTCATTTATCAACTGGAAGATAAGTGCCACCCATTTACACAAATCTTGCAAAAAGGGGTTACATTTCAATGGGATCAAAAGTGTCAATTATCATTTTAAAATATCATAACATATTTGGCCAATCTACTAGTTTTGAGACCGCCAACACCTAGATAACCATTACTTCTCTATATTTCAATGACTGAACATGCATTAGGGGAACTTTTATCCCAACATGATTATCAAGGTAACAATCATGCATTTTATTATTTAATCTACACACTGATGGATTATGAACATAATTAAATGCCTATTGAGAAGACATGTGTAGCTATGGTGTTTTTGATTAATTAAGGTAGTAAACCAAAGGCTGAACCCTACACACTCAAAAAAGGCAGGAAGGTTGGCAAACATAAGATGCGAACACCGAACCAACGACACAACCAAGAAACAAATTTAGAAGCATAACAAAACACTAGAAAGACCAGAGTCAAAAAGGATGAAACTACATAACTATAGAATTAACAAGATCCTTAAGATTCTCATTGTCCACATTGTCAGCATTCCCTGGACCACTTCCATGATCTGCAATGGCCTTCTCCATGTGGATCACCTTCAAAAGCTATATTTGTCATCAATGTGCATCATTCATGCTCGATCATCTCCTTTAGTCAGGGTCCCCAGAAGGTGACTATCGATTGCCACCCTAATCATCAATGTTTAGGGGAAACCCTAATTCTAAATGATCTATCTAATGTTTGAGGGTGTATGAGCCCCTTGTTGCCAGACCCTTCATTCTGAGAATTGTTGACCAAGGTTAGCACAAGCATCAACGACCTTGTTACCTTCTTTGTAGGTGTGGGTAATCTTAAATTCAAAAAACTTTTGTAAAAGAAACTGGATGTCCGTAATGATGTCTTTTAGATGGATACCAATGTTAGATGCTTTATTAACAACATCTATGATCAACTTAGAATCTCCCTGAATATTCAAATTTTTGATTCCTAGGGATATAGCTAACTTTAATCCCCAATGTAAGGCCATAGCTTTAGCATAGTTATTGTTTTGGCAATCCATGCCACTAGCATAGATAGCAGACATCCCTCCTTTTTCATTTCTTATTATTCCTTCTCCAATTGCTTTACCACTCAACTTGGATGCCCCATCAAAATTAAGTTTCATCCAATTAGGTTTAGGTGGCATCCATTTAGTATGAAGTCTCTGAAGAATTTTGGAATTATCATGCCTAGGGATAAGGTTTAAAACCTTCCATTTGGCAACAATTTGACTTTCAAATTCAGATAGGGGTTTCTCCACAACACTAATATGAGCTATTGTAACACTTTCCAAGATGGTCCTGGCAAAAGAGTTAAGCACCTGAGCAACATTTCTAGTAGTGTCCCTAAAAATTCTTTGATTTTTATCTTTCCATAAAGTCCATCTCAAGCATGGTAGAGCTTGCTTCCATAGTTCCTTAATCCTGGGATGTGAGAAGGTTGAATTCCAGTTGAGAATTACTTCTTTAAGGTCAAAATTGCACACCCATTCAATGCCAAAGTTTTTAAGTATTTTTCCCCATAAATCTCAGGTAAACTCACAATGTATGAATAGATGTGAAATTGATTCCTCTCTAGAACCACACAAAAAACATCTGTTGACCAAAGTAAACCCCCTCTTTTGAAGGTTGTCCTGAGTAAGGATTTTGTTATGGGTAGTAGCCCATCAAAACGAGTTAATCTTTGGAATGAGTTTATGATTCCAAACCTTTTTCCATACCTCATTCTGAGCTTCAGGTGTAAGTAGATGCTAGGCAAATTTGACAGAGAACATTCCATTCTTATCCAACCACCAGTATTGTTCATCCTCCTAAGGGAAGAGTGGGATTCTAATCTCCTGAACACATTGCTATATCTCCCAAATTCTTGGAATAAGCTCAGGCCTGTGCACACAACAATCCAAAAGTTTTTTCCAGCTCCTTATCCCATTGTTATTTTCCATATAATCACTAACCCTATCACCAAAGAACTGAGTAGTCAGGCCTATAATTTCTCCATAGTTTCCTTGGGAGATGAGAAGATTGTCCCTTAACCAATTATCCTCCTAGAATTTAATCTACCAACCATTTCCAAGCTTCCACCTAATTCCCTATTTGAGAAGACTTCTAATTTTTAGCATTTTATTCCATATCACATACCCCTGGGGTAATCCCCCCTATTGAAGAAAGTTGGGATCATCAATGCTATGCATGTATTTGGCATACATTATATCTCCCCACTCACTATTGTTGTGAATCAGATTCTAACAAAATTTTGAGAGGAGGGATTTATTCATTTTCATGATGGATCTTATATTAAGTCCACCATGAGATTTTGGGAGACACACTTTTTCCCATCTAACTAAAGACATTCTCTATTTGTCTTCCACTCCCGTCCATAAAAATTTCCTTTGGATCTATTCCAACTTTTCAGCAAAATACATAGGAATTTAGAAAAGAGACATGAATTAAGTAGGAATACCTTGCAAGGATGTCTAAAGAAGTTGTAGCTTACCCACACTACTGAGTAGTTTCCCCTTCCACCCAAGAAGTTTCCTCTATGTACGTTCCAAAATACCATTCCAAAAACCTGAAGATACCTCTTTGACCGAGAGTGGGAGACCTAGGTAGGTAGCTGGTAGGCCAGCCTCAGCACAATCTAAGATATCAATGATTAAATGTCTAAGTTAATTGGGAGTGTTGAAGAAGTACATATTGCTTTTTTGGAAATTTATTCTTTGTCTTGAGTCTCTGGCATAATCATTAAGTATATTCTTCCATATTCTAGCTTTGATCACTGATGAGATAAAAAATAAGATGGTATCATCCACAAACTACTGTATAACCCTAAGATGAAGGGAAGAGGTAGGTTTTATGCCTACTAGCTTTTTTGAAACTATATCAGCTTGTATGTATCTTCCTAGTGCCTCAGCCATAATGATGAATAGGTACAGGGAGAGAGGGTCTCCCTGATGAATTCCTCTCAAGGAGGAGAAAAACCCTCTAGGAACACCATTAATCGATGTAGCTATGGTGTTCACTTCCTAAAAGTTGTGACATTATATTTTGAACAATAAAACCTTTGTTGTTGTTAAGGTGGATCCTCTCAATTTTTTATTATCCAAAGCAGATCTCATAGGATGCATGACTAAATGGGTCATGATATTAAGCAAGTTTGATGTTGACTATCAAAATTAGAAAGCTATCAAAGGTTATGCTATTTCTAATCAACTTGCAAAAGCCCCTATTATAGACACTCAACCACTTAGATTCAACTTTCTAGATGATTCTATCATGACCGTAGAAGAATTACAGCATGAACCTAAATAATGGAAATTATATTTTTATGGTTCTTTTACTTTTAATAGATTTGGAGCCAAAATATTGTTCTTTATAGCACAAGGGGATTTGATTCCTAAAGTGTTTCACATCAATTTTCATTGTACCAATAATATGGCTGAGTATGAAGCACTTATTGTAGGACCTGATCTTGCATTATAGTGGGATATCAATCACTTAATGGTCTATGGTGATTCTAGATTTATTATAAATTAAACCACTAATCAATATCAAATTGGATATGATAAGCTTGTTCCCTAAAATCATATTTTTGATAATCGCAAAGCTCATTTTAAATCTCTAAAGTTTGAACAAGTACCAAGGGCCAATAATAGATCTATGGATATAATGGTAACAATTAGGTCCATAATATAGATTGAAATTATTACTAAAGAGTATCAATTTATCATTAAAAACCTTCCATATCTTGCTCATGTCTTTCCAGATTTAGAAAATACATGCACCATTGTTGGTCCCAATCCCCCACCTGAACTGCCTTGGTTTCAAGTTTTTTATAATTATTTTCATGATCACATTTTACCACATGACCTTTCCAACAATCACCAATTTTTTTTCCTTCACCGTATATCCTCATTATACCCTCCTTGGAAACATACTTTATCACAAAGGCTATGATGGAATGCTACATCATTTTTTATCTTCAAGAGAATCCAAGCTAGTGCTTAGGGATGTTCATGCAGGAATGTGTGGGGCCCACACCAATAGTGTAGTCATAGCTAAAAATCTCCTTCAAATAGGTTACTATTGGACCAAAATTGAGATAAATGATTTCAATAATGTAAGGAAGTGTGTTCCTTGTCAAAAACATGTAAATTTGCTACACACACCTTCCTTGCCACTATAAGCAATCACTACACCATGGACATTTTCTACTTGGAGCCTCGATCTCATTGGGAAAATAAACCCAACATCTTCAAATGGCCATTAACATATTTTTACTACTACTGAGTATTTTACTAAGTGGATTGAGGCCATTCCTCTCACTTACATCATCGGTAGGTAGATTGCCAAGTTTATACATTAACATATCTATTTCTATTCAAATTTTGCTTTCTATATTCAAGAGAAGAAATAAGAAACTAAAGATATGGTCAAGGCTTGTGTACCTGGATGTAGTCTGTGCACCGTAATCCAGATGCTGTGAGTACTCCTCTTTGGCTGTGGAGGAATGACACCTGTAAAGAAAAGAAGTTTGGACAAAAGAAGGCGTTAGATGGATAGATGGTGGGTTGCCAAGCGAAAGCTTGTTCCCAGAAGTATGAGAACTTCCTTAAGGGAGGTCAACCCACTGTTTGATAAAGGAAAAGTCTGATAGAAGATAGAATGTAAAGATACTGATATGATAAGAAGACTGAAAGAGAAAAGGAAGCAAAGGCTTACCTGGAAGATGTTGTCGAACTGGTTACAGTCACCGGCGTCGGTGGTCCTACTGGCGTCAGTTGGTCAAGGGAGGCCGATGTCGGTTGGGGTAGTGACCGGCATCAGTCAGGGCAATAAGCTTGGATGGGGTCTGGGCAGGGCTTTCGTCTCTGGATGGGTCTAGTCAGGGTCTAGGTCTGTTTGAGTTGTCTGAGACAAAGTTTATGGATGTGCTTGAATGGATTTGGGGAATGGTCTAGGTCTGGTTGAATGGTCTAGAGTCTGGGTCTGATAGTCTGGTTGAATAGACAGAGTAGATGCTCTAAATAAGGAGATGGGATTTGGGTCTGGTCTGGTCGGGTTAGCAGTCTAGTCTGGGGGGATAAAAGTGCTGAATCTAGCTTAGAAGCAAATGATTATAAAGCACAATGAAAACACAAATAGAGTACTTACCTGTGCCCTGTTGAAGAAATGTTGTTGATGATTCCCATACCTGCTGTTGATGTAGCCTGTGTGGAGAACCTGCTGCTGATGTAGAAGACTGATGCAGGATCCCTGTTGCTGCACCTGAGGGAGAGAGTGAGAGGCTTTGGCAGATTGACGGATGACTGAAGACTCCAGATTCCAAATTAGCTCAGTGATTCAGAGTTTGTGATTAGAGAGAGATTATGATTTTGTGATTCGGGGCCAAGAAAGAGGTTAGATGTTGGTTTAAGTAAACCGACGTCAGTGATCCCACCGGCGTCGATCGACAGTTGACCGACATTGGTGGGTTCAAAATGCGTAAAAGGGCACCAATCCCATTTTGCATCTGCCAAGTGCATAGACGGTTGGAGAATTGGTCAAAGGGAAGGATAAAGACGCACGAGGGTTGGTTAGGCAGTTGGAGAGGAGTAGGAATAGGTCTTGGGTGAGTCATAGGGTAGGAAAGGGTCTAAGGTGAGGTGTCCTAGGCGAGGTGTCAGGGGTGAGGTGTCCAAGGAGGGGGGTAAGGGACTTATTTAATTAAAAATAGATAATTATTTTCAATTAATAAGACCTAGGTGGGTTAGAGATAGTCGAAGTGACAAGGAACCAAGGGGAGAGAGGATGACCAAGGGTTAGACACTTTTTAGGTGTCTACATTTGCCCCTTTTTGTCTTGTTGGTTGTTCTGGATGAACTGCAAGACAAAAATAGGAGTTGATTGCCCCAAGTGTGGGATGATGTGGATTGCCCTGAGGTATGGATGAGGTATTCCCCCTCAAAGCGGGAGTCGAGGGAAGGGAACCAGGAATCGGGTGCTGATTTGACAAAGAGATGGATGAAAAAGATGAAGAGTGAGTGAAAATGCTAAAAAAGTCATGATTGCGCGTATACCACGTCACGGGACAGGTAGGTCAAATGGTCACAGTCAAAACATCAAGGAGTGCCAAGATTGAAATAATCGGGCCCCAGCATTTAGTCGTCTGCTGATTGGGTTATTCAATCTAAGCTGAAGCTCTAATGGTCATCGTGTTCTAGGTATCTCAAGCTCAGGAAGTGCTCCCAGAAACACGAAAAAGTCACAAGTAGTGTGGATCATCTGGCTTGCGATCCTATACTTGTGAGGGTCCAAAAAAAATAAGGTCTGCGAACAATTTTGCTATCTATTCGCGAGGGAGCATGCATGCAAAAACAACCAAGGCAACATTGTCTTGGAAGTGGTCAAAGGTTGAAGGAAATAGGCATGATCTCCAATGGTCATTGGTCAAGGCGGATGGATGGATGAAAGGATGTGGCCGAGCTAACCTCAGAAGACGTCATGTGATCTGAGTGCTACCTACATAGCCCTTGTGTGGGGCCTCAGGCCAATGTAGTTCTCCCTAAAAGGGAGGAAGGGTCAGAGAGATGGAATGAATTGGTCTTGGTCATGGTCAAGGTCATGGATTGGTCTTGGTCGAGGTCAAGGTCATGGTCAAAAGGAGGAAAAAAGGTTTGGCCATCAAAGAGACGAACAAACGAGGGTGGTCGAGCTAACCTCAGAAGACGTCATGTCATCTGAGTGCTGCCTACATAGCCCCGGTCTTAGGGCCTCAGACCAATGTAGTTCAGAAAGAGGGTCAAAATGGTCAAATGATGGGTGTGGTCATGGTCGAGGTCAAGGTCGAAATGATGAAGAGAAAAAGATGTTACAGACTTTTCCAAATGGTGTATTCTATAAAATTGGTCGAGTGTCTTTCATTCCTAGCAATTTTCCATATTCATGATGGATGTATGCTAAAAATGAATTAAGGTCTATTTATGCTTTAGCAAGTATTGGTTTATGCTTAACATAAATTGTGTCAGGTCGATAGTCTCCATGTGTATTGGTGTCCATAGAAACTATGTGAAATGGACAAGGATGATGATGATGTCATGTTTGTTGGTCTGAAAAAGTTGTGGTTGGTTTGGTTGGACCAAAGTGTAAAAGATAAGTGAAAGGCGAATTGCTCTTTCATTAACAAGGACCAAAAAGGACGGCATGGATAGGGGTTGTTAGAACAAAAGCCCCGTTTATGCGTTGCGTCGTTGACCATGGTTGATGCTAGAGAAGTAATTGAATCACTTGACATTAAGTGAGCTCGAAGTCCCTTGAGCGGGTGATGGGTTGAATATGTGATAGGAGAGGAGGGGGTAACCCATTTGTGGTAGGAAGAATTTTGCCCCTTGTATAGGTGACCTAAGAACGTCTATAGGCATGTCCATGACTTGAATAGTGGGTCAGTCATTTTTTTTTTAGAAGGCGGACTGATCAATGCGGGAAGTCCACATAAAGATATTATTTGCTTGGTGGTCATGTTGTGAAGCTGATCAATGCGGGAGGCTTCAAAAAGAGTGTTGTTTGTAGCAATAATTAGTCATAGCCATCCTTTGAGGGAGTGGTCTATATTTTGCTTTAAATGTTTGATAAGTTGGCCTAGCTGTCCTTCAAGGGAGCAGTCTAGTAATACAGCAATTATGTAGCTGTCCTTCGAGGGAGCAGTCTACATTTAGAGAGTTTTATGACCTGATATGATAGGTATTGAAATTTTTGATATATGTTGACTGAAGTTGAGCCATGGACGAGCCTGTAGAGGTTTAAGGGTTCCCTTTTATAAAGACAAAGCATTAATGCTTGACAAAAAGGGTTGACATAGGACTTGTTTAAGGGGAATAGGGTTAAAAGGAATAGGAATGATAATGGCAGGGATTGCTCAAGGGACGAGCTCAAGTAAAATGTCAAGTGATGAATACTCAACTAACAGAAGAATGGTCGTGGATGCAAGGCATAAAAGGGGCTCAGGTTCTGATAAGTCCCTGGGCCATGCTTGTGCATTAAGGTTCAAGTCAATTAGGAACAAAGGTGCCCCATTTGCCTCTTTTGAGATTGGTTAGGTGTTGATTGAAGGATGTGAATAAGTGATGTGTGTTTGGTTGGTTGATGTTTGATAATTCAAATTTGGTCGAAGTTCGGTTGATGTTGGTCAAGGTCATGATTAAAAGATTGGTTGATGATTGGTCGAGACTTGGTCGATTGTCTAGGCTTGGTCGAGGTTAGGGTAAGGTTGGATTCCCCCAGTCGCTTAGGGAGAATGTTGGATAGATTGGTCAAGGTCGGTTGAGGCTTGGTGGTTAAATGGACTGTGTTGATGTCGAATAATGGGGTCAAAGGCGACAAAGGGACCATAGTCTATTGTGGAGATCCTAATTTAGGTGATGAGGTTGGAGAGGCATGGGTTGGTATTGATGATTTGCCGAAGAGGAGGTCGAGAGGATCCTTGATGAGAAGGGAATCCTTTCTTCATTGTTGACAAATGACAGCTTTGAGATCACAACAATGCTCAGTGTCATGTCCCGGAGTGTGATGATAGTTGCAAAATTTAGAGTTGTCGAACCAAGATGGCCTTGATCCGAGAGTTGATGAGAGAGGCGGTGTTGAAGGCTTATTGATAATGTGGTCGAAAAGAGAGGTGTCATTTCCCAGACATTGGCGAATGGCGACTTTGAGGGCACAACAATGCTCAGTGTCGTGCCCAGGCATGTGATGATATGCACAAATGCGAGTGTCGTCGAACCAAGGTGGTTTTGGTCTGAGAGATTGATAGGGTTTAAGAGGTGGGAGATTGATGCGTGAGGACTGCAACAATTGCCATAACAGTAAGGCATAAGAACCTGCTAACGGGTCTGGATGTTTTATTGCAGTGGGGGTTAATGACGTTGGTTTAAGAGGCATAAGAAGCATAAGTCGATGGATTGGAGGAGATATATGTTTAAGGGGTTGAGAGAGTAATGGAGGTGACTTGCCTCTGTGAAGTATGGGAGTGGGTAACACCCCTATTAAAGTGGATGGATGCGGGCCCAAGATTGAAGGTAATGTGGAAGGTGGGGGAGGAGTCCTCCGATGTGGTCTAGTGGCCTTCTTTGATTTGGTTTGAGGGCCACTATTGCGAGAAGCGAGGTTAGAGACGGGTTTGAGTTTAGATATGGATAGAGGTGAGTGAGATGTAGTAATCTTAGGCAAAAGGCAAGAGGAAACTGTGACTGGGTCTTCCTCGGTCAAAATAGGCGAAGAGATTGGATTTTCTCTTGGTGGAGAAGAAATAGGAGAGTGCAGCTCCTCAAGAAGGCAAGAGGCAGGGATGAGCGTGCCTTTTACTTGTGCTTGAGGAGTAGGCAAGGTAAGGTCTTTGGATGAAGGTAGGGCTAATGGCATAGGCGTGGTCAAGGCGTCCCCCAATATAGGAGAAATAGGTGGAGGACTAATAGGAGAAGAAGGTTCTTCATCCTGTGATGGAGAAATAGGGGAAGAAGGGTCTTCCACCTGTGAAGGAGGTTGGTCAGGGATAAAAGGCAAGATAGTGTTAATCGTGTGAATGTCATGGTCATGAGAGTCATTGGTCGAAGTCTGGATGTTGTTTTGAGTAGGCGGATGATTTGGAAATGGTTGTTTAAAGATGTCAATATGTTGGTTGGGTGGGGCATTCGGGCTATCTAAAATAAGATCCCCCTTGTCGATCATGCCTTGGATTATGTTTTTGAAGGTTCGGTAGTTGTCGATGTTATGGCCATGGACGCGGTGAAAGTGGCAGAAGTCAGCCTCCCTATACCATGTAGGGATGGCTTTTGAAGGGTCGAATTGAGGTGGTCAGATTGGAGGGAGATTGAGGACCCCATGCTTGACAAGTTTTTCCAAAACGAAAGCATATGATTCTCCAAGTGGAGTGTATGAATGCTGGATATACCGTTGTTGGAATTGTTTGGTGATGCTGGAAGATGTCGAAGGTTGAGATTGATAGTTGTTATCGATGATGGTGGTCTAATGACCACAGTGTTGGCCACTCCTTTGGACTTGGAGTTGGAAAAATAAGAAGGTATGGAAGAGGAAGGGTCATTGGTTTTTGCATTGGTATTACGCAATTTGACCTTATCCTCTTCAAGGGCATAGAGTTTAAGCTTTCGAGCCATGGTGAAAGCTTCATTGAAAGTGTGGAATGTCTGAATCTGCAAGATAGAAGAGATGTGCCTGGCACATGCTCGAGAAAAAAGATCGATGAGCTCAGGTTGAGGCAAGGAGAAAGAGAGCTGGTTAATCAAGCCTCTCCAATGAGCGACAAAATCAAGTATTGATTTGTAATCAAATTGCCTAATGGAGTAGAGGTCCGTGATCGAGACTTGCTTAGTGATGTTGATTGAGAAATGGTCGAGAAATAACTGGGCAAGTTGAGCGAATGAAAAGATAGAATGTCTGGCAAGAGAGCTATACCAATCAAGGGCAGGGCTAGAAAGGGACATAGGGAACATGCGTAAAAGCAACGCATCGTCATGGGCAATGAGGTAGCAGGCATGTCTGAATGCCCATAAGTGTTGTTGTGGGTCCTCCTTACTCTGGAAGCGAGTGAATTTAGGAAGCTCCCATTGGTTGGGGTATGGTTGGATAGGGATAGAAGGATGGATGGGCTCGTTGCAAATCTGGTCATATGACAGAGTATTGCTTGAACCAGAAATGGAGGCTTTGAAATTGGACATTTTATCCATCAGCATTTTAATGACGTCTGCTGACGAATTGGTGGATGGGGCACCCCCTAGGTTTTAGGGCACCTGAAAGGTGGTCGAAGAGGCGTATGACGTACTTGGTTGTGCTTGTGTAGGCACAACATATGGATAGTACGTCATAGGGATAGATGTCATGGTCAAAGGGGCTTGTGTCATGAAGTTAGAGGACACAAGTTGACTAGATATCACCATAGGTGGTTGAGTGGCAGCACTAATAAAAGGATAGGTCGCCACTCCTGTGTGTATAGGTGCAAGAGTGGGCGAGGTCGAAACAACCAAGTTCTGGTATGGTGTAGAACTCTGTTGAAATGTGTGTGGTTGAGGGGGTAATGACACCCTGATGGAGGTTGGTCTAGAAATAGATGAGGAGGCCAAACTTTGCGTATTGGCCATGGTCAGGTTAATGATTGAGGTAAAAGGCTGTGTCATAAAAGGTTGGGTGGTGAATGGTGTTGATGTCATCGCCATGTCACTCGAGAGGTCTCACGTTGGGTTCCTCGCGAGATAGTTTTGGAGGGCTGCGGCATTGAGGTCCAAGAATCTCTCAAAATCTTGGTCCCCTTCAGGGATGATGGGAATTTGAGTCGGGGTCAGGGTCGGTCCTGTAGGAGTTCTTTCAGTATCCGAGTGGAACTCCATGATAGGACTGGTTAGGGACGGAGTAGATAAAGGTAGTTGATAGCTAAAGTGGTCAAAAAGAGCCTTGGTTTGACTGCATGTCAAAACCATGCAAGACGAGAAAGGGTCAGGTTCCAGAAACTATGTTCTTGCAATTTCAAAAACTCAGAATGTGGTTTTGGCAGAAAAAGGGTCTGGTTTTAGGTTGCTATTTTTGAAGAAAAAGGTCTGTGACAGTGACCGACATCGGTTGAAAAACTGATGTCGGTACAAAAGTGGCCGACGTCGGTCAGATGACTGATGCCGGTACATAAAAGTTGCCGACGTCGGATACAAAACTGATGTCGGTTACTGTGTTTTCCAGAAACTCAGAAAAAAAGTTTTTGGAAATGAAGAAGACATCCTTACCAGCTCAAAAAAGACAGATAAAAATAGAAAATAAGATGATGACAGACAGATCTAAGCATTAAATCTTAAGAAACAATTTTATTAAGATCGTGTGGTTTTATGCCTTAAATGAATGTTTGGGGAGGTTCACTGTAAGAAGGGTCCTATAATAAGTAAGCTAAAGATGGTTTCAAGTATGTTAAGGTGCTCAAAGGTCTGTGTTAGGTCCTATAATTATTAATTGAAAATAATTATCTATTTTTAGTTAAATAAGTCCCTTACCCCCCTCCTTGGACACCTCACCCCTGACACCTCGCTTAGGACACCTCACCTTAGACCTTTCCTACCCTATGACTCACCCAAGACCTATTCCTACTCCTCTCCAACTGCCTAACCAACCCTCGTGCGTCTTTATCCTTCCCTTCGACGAATTCTCCAACCGTCTATGCACTTGGCGGATGCAGAATGGGCTTGGTGCCCTTTTACACGTTCTGAACCCACCGACGTCGGTCAACTATCAGCCGACGCCAGTGGGATCGCCGACGTCGGTTTACTTAAACCGACGTCTAACCTCTTTCTTGGCCCCGAATCACAAAATCACAATCTCTCTCTAATCACAAACTCTGAATCACGAAGCTAATCTGGAATCTGGAGTCTTCAGTCATCCGTCAATCTGCCAAAGCCTCTCACTCTCTCCCTCAGGTGCAGCAACAGGGATCCTGCATCAGTCTTCTACATCAGCAGCAGATTCTCCACACAGGCTACATCAACAATATCATCTACAATATCATCTATTGATATGGTATCCTAACTTGTATTATACTCAATAATGGTAGATCATTTATAAATAGAGGTGTTAAATACCTTTGTGTAAAATTCAAAATCAAGCACAATAATTATACACCATATAACCCACAAGGTAATGAATAAGTTAAGGTGTCAAAAAAAAACTATTGTAGCCATTTTAAAGAAGATTGTCAATGATATTGGCATAATTAGCACTTGCAAAATTTTTGTACCCTTTGGGTTTATCACACTAGTCATTAAATCCCCACAAGAGCCAATCCATACTCCCTTATTTATGACATATAAGCTATTATCTTGATTGAGTTCAAGCTACCTTCATTGTGAGTTTCTTTGGAGAATATTGAAGATGATTAAGATTATAGATTTTCTAGATTACAATAACTAGAACTTCTTGATGGTAAGTGTTTGGCTGCCCTAAAAAACTTACAAGCCTATTAGAATATATTGTGAAGAAGCTAAAACAAGAACATTATCCCTTAGGATTTTGAGATTGATGATTTGGTCTTGAAAGGAAACCAGAAGAACACAAATGGTGAATGCAAGAAAAAAGGTAAGTTCCAACCTAATTGGATTGGCCTATATATGATCATAACAAATTATGGATCAGGGGTATATAGACTGGCTACTCCAGGTGGTGAAGAACTTCTAGAACCCATGAACATTATGAACCTTAAGTATTTATACACTTGAAAATTATTTGAACCATTGTCCATAAGACCCCTTAATTGGGGGAAACCTGTGTTAAAGTTATTTTATCCCACTATTATATTCTAGACCATCCTATTTTGGACCATATTATTTTTATCTTGACCTACCCTAGGCCATTATTTTGAGAACCATATTATTTTATGACTCTAAATAATTGAAGCTTTAGACTGTTGGCACTTTGGATCATTTACATTCTAGTTTGACTCCTTTTATACCACCTTGGATTGTCTTCTTTTGGACCCTATTCATTTTGGACTATTCTGTTTAGAACCACATTCTTTTCATACCCTAGGTCATTGTAACTATGACATGTTTTATCCCTTGACCAATTATGATCCTAATTATGACTCATATGCATTATGAAAACATTCAATTTCAGTAATATAAAGCATTTTAGAATGAATAATATTTTTTTAGCTTATTCTATAGATAAGTGAACACGAATAGATCTTTAGCTCAGGATTTTTGTCTACTAGATGGTTCTTTAGATTTATCTAGTGATGCATACTATTCTATTATTATTTTACTGATGTTTGGTAGGAATTATTTCCTTAACAAGACCTCACTCTAATTAATTTGTGAGGATGGACCATTGTAACTGGTTTAACTATTGTTTAAATACTTACTTATGGACATGCATCTCTTCAGCTAGGTAGTTCCCATGACCTTTTGTAAATATTTCATCCCTATTGCTTATTCCAAAAACACAAAAACATTATAAAATGATTGATTAAGAGAACAAAAACATTGTCTTACTTTTTTGTATATCTTGATCTCCACACTCTTACCTTTTTGCAAGCACTAATTTGAATGCTCTCACCATTTTACAATTCTATTTTCCTTATTTCCTCTACAACATCCATATGGTCTTCTTGTTATCACTTTTATTCTATCCCATTTCCTAGGAGAACTACATTGAGCCTATAGTTCATGTTGGATCTCACATCCATGAAACTATGTAGGTAGTGTCCACTTGTCTTATGCATCTGAAGTCAACTCAGCCAACCCCTTCATTTTCTTCTTTCCCCCATTTAGTTCTTCTGTGTTATTTCCCTATCACATAGGGCTAGCTTTGTGTCCTTATTCTTGTTACACTATGTAATAAAGTAACACCTCTGCTACATGTACCTAAACAATCATTTTTAAACCACACAAACATTATGACTAACTCTTGTTTGTGTTTATTTGATTTTTATTTGTGTTCTGTGGTGCTTTCTTGTCTCTTCATTTATTCCTTTTTCTTCTTTTTTCCTCTTGGTATTTTTTGTTCCTTTATTGTCTTGTTCTTTTGTTTTATTTTCCATGTAATTCTTAATAGTACACATGGATCTTGATTATTCATATCTTGATTTCATGTTGCTTATTAATTTGTTCTTATTTGAATTTTCCACATTTGTGTTCCTAATTAAATGATGATTGTCCATATCTCTATTTTAAGCTAAGTTACATTTATGTTTTGTTTTTATCTTTGTTTTTTTTTTTAAAATGTAAATAGTTTTAACTCTAGCATTGGTCAATCTTATCATTATCTTTAGTTATAAATATTCACATTTGAACTGGTGTATTGAAATACAATGTCATTATATGTTACTCATACTTATGATGCATAATTCAATTTTTTTATAGTAAGCACTATGTTCTTTGGATCTAAGTCTTAAAATCAATATAGATTTGAAGATCAAATCTCAGGTGCACCAATGAAACTAGATAGCAATGACTTATCCCATACCTGAATCTATGCAAGATGCGTATTTTTTGGCATATATCATGACTGTAATCAAACAATGGTATGTTTTCTTCTATTCTTCATTCCTCATTCCATTCTCTTTTGTTTCTAGGTAAACTACATTAGATTGAGGTCCATTTGGACTATGTAGGCAACACTTGGATACATGACATATCTCAAGTCATCTCATCCATCTTCATTTTTCTTTTCATCTCTTTCATCACTTTGTGCATCCTTTACTCATGGCTTTATGTGGCTTTTTCAAGTCCTTAGACAATTACATCTATTTTTGTTCCCTCTCATATTTAATCTATGTCATAGGTTATATCCTTAACCTATGCTTACCAATTTACCCTACTGGGGTACCACCATTTTAACTAATCACAGATTTAAATCAACCTTATTAGGGTACAAATTATTTATCAATGATAAAAACCAACCCTACTGGGTAAAAATTGATTTATCAACTAATCAAATTTGCTCTACTATGATTCTACTATTATTTCCTTTCTTTAGAGTAATACTCTCTTGTTTCTTCTAATTCCAAACTCTATGGAATTTTACTCTCATTTTGGAAATTTTTTTAGTGTGCAACTTGTCTTGAGATTGATCATTCCCTAAACACATAACTTTCATCTTTTTTTGGGTGTGTTCAAAGTGTGTTGCATATATTTTTGGTTTGTATACTTCTCATTCCCCCATCCTTGGAGCCCATTTTACTCTAATTATATATTGATCATTGAAGAATCAACACATGCAAGAATTAGCTCATATGGATTTAATCTATTTCATGGGTTAATTTCACTTTCTCTCTCTTTTTGAGAGTCCATCCCTCTATTTCATCCTCGTATGTCCTTTTGAGGGGGCATCATGAATCATTTCTTTACAACTTCTTCTTGATAGATATTTTATTTGAAAATATGGTGCTTTGCCTAAATGTCTCACTACACCTTCTCAAATAGGGGAAAAATTTATACATCCAATTCCTAACACCATTTTGTTGAAATTTTTTAGTTGTACTCAAAATTTTTGAAAACATGCAATTTGGGACAAAATAACTTAAAAACATTAAATGGTTTTATCTTGTCATATACAAGTGTCATTTAGGTTAATTTATCCCTAAATGGGGCAATGCATTTTATTTTATTACTAACTTTTCTCAAATCATTTCAGGATAAAATGATGAAAATGCAATTTGACCCTCTGAACCATTGGATTCTTCAAATTTAGATGCATGGGACACGTGCATGTTTAATTTCATGTCAATAATGTCCTAAAGAGGATATTGGTCTATACACACCTACCATCATATTCTAATTCCACTCTAGTCAAATTATGACCCAATAATATGACAATCTAACTAGTTTGATTAATAGTGTGCAACTAATTTCCAAAGAATTTCATAAAATTTGATTAATCTCACTTAGGTAAATTAATCAAAATTAAGATCTTAAGTGGAAAATACATGGAAGTTATTGAATATATTTTAATTGTAAATTGATTCTTAATATATGCATCATCAAATGACATCATTTATGGGGTGGCACTTATAATCCTTAAATGCAACAAATATTAGTTTTAAGGCCTCCCATACCTCTTTAATACCCCTTCCTTCCAAATATTTGTGAGGGTATTTATGGATTAATTATACAAAATTGGAATAATTCATGACCACACATAGTGATCTCAAGATGGAAGGTCATGGTTGATCTTGATCGAATTCAAATATAGATAAATAAGAGGGCCAAGTCCACCATTTTTAAGCTTCATTTGTGTAAACTTATTATGAAAAATTATCTCCATAACCTTTCATTGTGTGGTGCTAGATGCTTAATTTACAATAGGATAGCTTCAAGATAGGAATTCCATTGATTCAAATATCATGATCTTAGTTTCATTGGTATACTTGAAATGATGGAGGAGCTTTTCCTTTCATCATTGATGAAGAATTAATCACAAAATCAAGGGGAAAATCATGTTTTGAGCTACATTTGGGTGATAATATGCTCTTGGAAAAATATTATGTATGTGCTTTATTTTAATAGTTATCAATTATCATTTGCCAAACACCATCAAAGGATTTATATTAACTAGTTATGTTCCTATGCATTTTCTTGAATTTTATTGACTAATTCATGACCTAACTATCTTTGGATTCCATCTCTATAGAAACCACCTTGAGCTCTCTTAATGCATGACTATCATCCAAGACTAGTATTCTCTTGCTCGGTGAAGCCATGACCCTATGCATGGACATAAATGGTTTTTAAAGATGGTAAACAAGTCCTCACAATTCAGTATTATGTAATTAGTTTTTGGATAAGGTCCATCACCTTCATGAACAAGGCTTATTAGCTTAGACCCCTCTCTAATGACTTGCGTGCAACCCAAAAAACATCATCTTGCACTCAAATCTATCATAAGGATTTGCATGGGACCTAGTGGTGTTTAGATTTTGTTAATGGGTCCCCTCAATAAAATATTATGGCATTAAGAGAGAGAAAGAAGATATATTCTTTATTAACAATCATTAAGAACAAAACATGCCTAAAACCCTCTTAGAACCCTAATAGTGACCAATTGAGAGAGATGGACTCCTAAAGCATATGAAATGACCTACGTTGCCTCTAAAACCTCCTGGAAATTATTGAGGACTCCAAATATACTTTCTATTTTTACTTTTTTATACTTATATTTGTATAAACTACATTAATACACTATTTTGAAAGGGTTTTAGGAATTTTATGGGGTTTTGAGCAATGGAGAACTTGCCAAATATTGGAATAGGTAATTTGGGATGTGTTACAACTATTAAATCAAAAAAATATATATTGTAAATTCTATAAGTGATCAAACAAAGGTAATTTTTCAAGGCAATCTTAACCATGTCTAAAATGAGACTAGATTTCAAGTCCATTTCATTGTTTTCACACTTCCATAGGGTCTTAGAGCCTAAAATTTTAAATGAATGTGGGTGATATGATAGGAAAATAGAATCACATGATTCTAGTTGGTTTCAAATGTGTGGGAGAGATTTGGAGCATAAAATTAGGCTTTTAGGCAAGAAGGCCTAATTAAGGAGAGAGAAAGGCAAAAAAAGGAACTTCCACTCAGAGTTTGGACATGAATCTATAAGAAGATAATGGGTACTCAAATATGTGCTCAATTTCTCAATAATCTCAATACATTCTTCTACACAAGGAGGTTTACATGTTTTTAGGGCTATAAAGAATGAGGATAAATGAGGCCTTTTGGTGTAAACTAAATCCTTGAAGGGAGTTTGAGACCTCAAAATTATTTTTTATTGGTTTGATATGATGTGAATAGACCATCCATTGAGATATAATGAATTAGATAAGATGAAATCAAGTGTTAACACTTGTAATCAAGGTTGGCCTAGTAAGACAAAGAGACTTCTAGACACCTAGCAAGAGAATGAAGTGATGTGTCAAAGGGAACCTACAAAAATAAGTTAAAAGGTGTAAATATTAGAAAAAAGATGTAACTCAACATGACTTGATGGTCAAGAGTTCCATTTGTCCTCTCACAAGCCAAAAAAGGGGATGTTTTGAAGAATAAATATATGGTGTCAAGCCATGTTTAAAACTTCCATGCCACTTGTAGGAGGAGAGCATATTCATAAAAGTACACTTATCTTCTAAGACTTGTTGAGATAGTTACATAACTCCTCTCTTGATTGTAACTCATGAGACCCTTGTCATCTATCTCTCTTATGCCCTTCTTCTTCTCTCACATTTATCTATATATTTGGCCCTAATAGGCTAAATTTATATCCTTCACTTGGTTATGGTGTATCCCTACCCATTTAAAACCTTTGATTAATTAGTATAATCTATATTTACCTTCTCCATGGACTAGTCTCAATATGCATGATTTATTATCTAATATTATTAAGTGATAGTATTACTTCCTTGGCATGCTTGTCCTTGTTTAGCATTTGTGTTCAGTTTGGAATCCTTTTTGAAAGTCTCTTGAAGTGTCAAAGCAAGGTATAAGTGTTTAGTGAGTAGTATTTTAAATAGTGTCATGCCATGACCTATGGTTTAGTCCTACTAGCTCAATCACTCTTCACAACCTTCATGAGAAACATTGATGTAGAGTGGCAGATTTGGACTAGTGTCATGTACATGTTAGTCTATAGTTTGAAGTGTATTTGTAGCTAGTTAGTAGTGGTCAAATCATATTTGGTGCATCACTTCCATTAGAATAGGTTTCTCTCCTTTTTCCTAGCAAGTGGTAGATTAGTGTTTATGCCTAAGTGATTCATCAAGGGTAGTTATCCCTTTAACCTATAGATTCACCTCTACAATAGGGCACCCATAACATTGATGTGTTTCTATGTTACATCAAATTTACAAGTCTTAAATGACCTTCAAAAGGGTGAAAATTTAATTGATAATTTTATCATGCTGGTTGGGTTTAAGGTCCAAAGTTTTAGAAGAATTCTTGGTGTTGTTCTTCTACATATCATCTTTTAGAGGCATTCAAAACTTTAATGTCAGCTGCATGCATAATCAGTTGGTTTTATCAGCCTAGTCACTTGTTTAAGTAAGTTTTACTTTTCATTTCATTATCTTTATGAGTTTGTTATGGGTGAGTTTTAAGTAGAGATCATTTTAATGAAATTTGGTGAAGCTCTTCAAGCCTATAGTATTCCTTATCAGTCCTATGATGAACATTACCAACCTCACTATGATCCATATTAGTCCTATGATCCTTATCAGCCTTATTATGAGCCATAACAGTCATATGAATAACATTTTCAAATTTAAGATTTTCTTAGCCAATATAGTCACTTCTGAATTCAGTCCATTTCAAGTTCAAAGAAAAATATCTTAGGATATGAGAGCTATATGTTAAGGATCAATACACAAAGGGTATATGGTCAAGATATCCCTAGTCACCTTATTCATGACATGATAGATTCATTACAATTAATGAAAGAAGAATATGTACCTATTAAGAGAGAAATTTGGCAAAGCTTCTCAAGTAAGATGATGGATGTAAGTGGTCTCATTCAAGGCATTGAGGATAAGCTAAAAAACCATGAAGATTAGCAAGTCTGACTCCATTAGCCTTATGTGTCTTTATACACACCACCATATCCCTCATATATTCCACCCATTATTCCCCAATAAATATTTCCAAGTGAGATTCAAATTATTTCAAATCCTTCACATGTCCCTCAAAATCTTCCTTCTTAGAATTCCATCCAAGAGAGCATTGAAAAGAAGGAAAAAACTATTGTTAAGAATCCCATTTTTGGGAACCAAAGTACTACTTCTCTTCCTTAAAAACCCCTCAAGAAACTTTCAATACTCCAATCTAGAACCAAGTGGTAAAATCATGGAGTAAGCAAGGTGAGACAAGTATATATTGGGGTGTTAAAGTCAAAGAATAATTTAAACCTATGGAAGTCTCTCTTATCCCCCCTCAAGATTCCTTTTATATTCCATATATTACCTTATTGTGTTCCTTATCTTCATGAGACCACTAATAACCTTCAAGAGAAGATATTCTAAGAGAATATATACAAATAAATTAAAGAGTTGGAAAAAAATGAGGAAGGAGGATGTCAATGAAGATCTATAGTTTGAAAATAAAGAAAGATTTGTTCCTAATCAAGTTCCATTGCCCTATCCTCAAGAACCTCTAGCTTGTACATCTTGTAGGTCTATCCTATAATTTTTTCAAAATAATAAGTAGGCTCTATTTGATAAGATTGAAAATAATTTAGAAGATGTTGAAGAGCCTTAAGAAGGCTATGAGAAGAGTGAATTGCTTATTGAAGAGAATGAAGTGTCCATTACACAACTCAACTTGATTTCCCTCCAAGAGTTATTATAGGAATCTTATATTCCTAAGGTCTTAAGTTGTAAGAAACCTCCTTCAATCCCGATGCCCACTCATGAGCCATCCATCATACCTGATACTCCCTCTCTAACTCATGAACATGTTCATCACCCTCCCACCACATCCCTTCTTGAAGAGGAATTTGTCCTATGGGAATTAAATAAAGAGGAGGTTACAAATACAATTGAATGTCAAGGAGAATGTAATGAAGATGATGCATGTGAGTTTGATGAGGAGACATTGACTAGTACCCCACTTGTGGAAGAAAGAGGCATTTTATTTTTTAAGGATGATGTTCTTAGAGATGTTCTTGATGGCATGATTTAAGAATAAGATCCAAATACATCTAACTTTATTCAGGTTACTGCTGGTACTAAGGTTAAAAGCTCTCCAAACAAGCAAACTATGGTTTTGAATAATGTTGACATAGTTCATAATAAGCAAGGAGATAAAATTGAACAAGCTACCTTACAATCACTTCATGACTACATAAAAGGATTTGAAACTCTTGACAACCCTATGGTTATTGAAGAGAAAGGTGAAGGTACTCTTCCAATTGTTTTTTCTCATATTTATCAATGAGAAGAGGACAAGGATGATTGGTAGTATTACCTTGAGTATCTTCAAGAGATTTAAATAATTTTAAAATGTATGTTACCTGTTGAAGATCATGATCATGAGGAAATTGAATAAAATATGCTCATTGAGGATAATGATGTATCTTGGACTGAGTATGCAAATCTCCTTGAAAATCTTGATGAGATTGCAATAGATGGTAATAAGTATGATGTCATTCAAGATGCCATTGAGGCCCAAAAGAATTCTTAGATGGAGTATCATTTAATGAAGTTTTAGCTAAGTATCATCATGAGAAGGATATTAAAGCATAAGAGGGATTCATCTTCATAGGTGATTTATTTATAGTTATCAATCCATTTGAGAACATGATAATAGGAGTTTCATTAAAGAATAAGATTAATATAACAAGACCAAGGCTCAATGACAGCTTGCTTCATGCCATTATTCATATTATGAAGCAAAATATAGTACAAGTTTCCCCTTTGATACAGGAGGAAGGTGTTTTTTTTAGGTTAGTTGTATAAAGTTAGTTTGATTTCTTGTTTGTTGTGTTCCCTAAATTCTTGATATCACATGTGTGTGTCTTATTATTTAATTCCTATGTGTTGTCCTTATTTTGTGTGTTTGGATTTCAAATCAGCTTGTATTTTCATGGTCAAAGTTTGGTGAGGTTTGAATCTGAGTGCAAATGACTCCATTACCCAATATAAGGGTAAGTCTATTAGTATATTTAGCATAACAAGCATGCTACCCCCTTAAATCACTAATTTATTGACCAATTTTGACCCCAAAGATCAAAATGTTAACCCCTATAGGTGAAAACGTGAGTTTCATATTTTTTCACCTTGTTTATAGTTTTTTCATGCTTTAATAGACTTCAAAAAGTCTTCATAAAACCTTATTAGCATTGTTTAAGGTAATTTTGGATAAATTAAGGGAATGTCTTATATTGGTCTTGTAGTGTCCTAGTCTTATCATGGTGCAATGAAACTTGGTCAAGTGGTCTCATGGGTCACTAGGTGTTATTCAAAGTCATTTCATGTCATAATAACCTTCTAATAACATTTCATGATGTTTTGGATAAGTTAAGGTTATTTTGTCAAATTTAAGGTAGTGTTTTATGAAGAAAAAGGTGGTATTTTGTAACTTTGATGTTTACCAAAGCCCACCAAAGTGAATATTCAATAAAATAAACTTTCCAAGGACCTTGGAGTAGTTATATAAATTCCCTTTATGTAAGGATGTCGTAAAATGGTTAGAATCTTGAAATTCAATGCTTAGAAGGGATTTTGATGCACTTATATGGACTTATTGAACTCACTTTTAGGTGAAAATATCTCAAGAGTGTTATTTCAAATTTTAACAATCATATTCCTACTTGGGATCAATTTTTAGGTCTCACAAATGTAGAAACTATTTTCTCTCTCCCATCACTCTCTTCAAAAGCTCATGAAGACCATTTTCAAATGAATGGTACTAGCCATACAAATAAAGTTGTAATATAATATTTAAAAAATATGGTTACCCATATGGAATCTAAATTAATATCATTGATTATTTTATTGATCTCCTTAGTCTTATGAAGAATCGCTAAGAAGCTAAGGTTCTTTTTTAAGGCTCAAATCCCCATAGGCTAAGTTTTATGCAATTCCCATGTAAGTGTGAACTACTTGGATACATGAAATAAATTTTAAAATATACTCAAAGGTTTTAATAACCATATTACACGTTCATCCACCATTATTGCATGTGTGGGAATCCATTTGGTAAGGAAAGCAACTATCTTATGCAGTTTATAGAATGACTATCATAGTATCTATTTGTTGTAAGGATTTCAATGTCATAGGTGATGAATGAAGATTTAGTATCATATTTTAATTAATATCATTCTATACAATAACATCATGCTTCCATTTTTTAACCCAACAAAACCTTCTCCAAGAAATTCATAATGCTCTCTCATTTTGATGACTGTGTATGCAAGCTACCTATAATAATGGAGTAACAAGGTTTGGTTTTGGATTGTTCAAGGGTGTATAAGAGTATTAAACTAATTTTGAATCAAATTTTAATATAATAAAAAAAATTGAGACATTTTAGGTCTAATAATGTGATAATAATGTCCAACATCCACTTTTAAAGAATATGAAGGTGTTTTAGTCACTCATAGGTCTGTAGACTTACAAGTGAGATTTTATGATTTAGGTTTCATATTAAAAGTGTTTTGGGAATGTATAAATGTAATGAAGACTCATATATACTAATTTAACCTTTTAAAACTCTATTTTATCATTGAAAGGCATAATTAGACTCATAGACTTTCACTATCAGTACACAAACCTTACATATAAGCTAACTGCACACACAGCCCATACATGTGAATAGGCAAACTTGAGATTGCATAGGATAAATTAAAGTATACAATACTATTAATGAAATATCATATGAATAATTGGTGATGATTTTATGCAACCCAAAGTGCAAGGACCTTAGAGGTTTATTCTTAATAGTCAATGAGTATGTAACAAACAAACCTACAATCTATAAAGGTGAATGAGGAGAAGTTGAGGATGGTATAATGCTTAATAAAAAAATTAAAAAGTTTATTGAATCAAGTGATATGGGATTTTAGGATAATTTTTTACATTCTCAAAGATACAAAACTCAATAATTAATAATTTTATTGTCTCTAATAGCTTATAGAAGCAGGATAAGACACCTACATGTTACATGGTTGTAGGTCCTCTTTTGAACAAAAGACATTGGTTCATAAAAATATGAGAATGTGTAATATTAATATGATTCAAGTGTATAATGAGGAAGGTAAAAAATTTATGAAATTACTTGAACCATTTATTAGTCAAATAAAATTTGAGAGGACTGAGTTTATAAGCCTTGTTTTCATTAACAAACTAGTGTATGAATGCAAGAAAGAGAAGGGTTTATAGAACATTATAAATGAGACAATGAAATCATAAAGATATTGGAAATAAAATCCTATTAAATTTTAATCTTATAAAAATTGACATGATATAGTTGATAAGGTCAAATTTTATACCTCATGCTCAAACATTTCTCTAATAACCACCTATAGTCATACTTGAGAAGGTAGTCTTAAACAGTTTTATGACTAGGAAGATGCAGTTTTTAGGCAAGTTGAAGATAAGTTAAAAATTAAAAAACATTATAAATTCTTTATATTTTCATTTTTTTTTAATTAAAATATCTAAAACCCATAAATGTAGTTAAACCATCCTAATGAGCATTTATAGGTTGCCTAGGCAAGAAGGCTGGTAATAAGATTGAGAAGAAAAGGGTTACCTATAGTCAGTGATATGGGAGTTGGGGTGAAATTATAGATAGGTTATAAGAATAATTCAAATTGAAAAATAAATAAAGGAGGTTCACTATAGTTTATTGTCTATAAGTTTCTCAAAAACCTCTGCCTACACATCAAGAATAGTGTCTATAAGCTTGCCTAAGTTCATGAGAGGTATTTTCTTAAATAAGGGAGTTAAAGGTCTATGATAAGGAAGTTAGGAGGAGGTGATAGATAGTGAATATTTAATTTTAGGATCAAAATAGATATGAATTATTGACTAAATATATTATCCAAAACATGGCTTTAAACCTTGTATATACAAGCAAATGTGAGCTATAGGTCTGCTTGCCTAGTTGAGCTAAGGTCACATGTCCAAAGTAAAGAGAGGAAGTATAAGAATATAAATGTAATTTTAAAATGGTTTTGTAGTGTCACCAATATATAATTTATATCCTCAGACTGAATAACAAGGGATAAAATGAATACAAGCCATGCTTAGGCCTAACAAGATTAAGACCAAACACACATACCACAAAGTATAGTCATGAAAAAATGGCTTATTGGGGGTAAGGTGATGATTTATAGGTTTTCATAAGTTCATAGATATATTATAGACCTCCAATAATCATCAAAAATGGGGAGAAAAAGGAAAAGTGACACTTAAGCCTTGGAAACCATCTCAAACTCCATTAATGCATGACTGTCATCCAAGACCAATATTATCCTGATTGTTGAAGCCATTAATCTATGCATGGAGATAAATGATTTAATAAAATTGTAACCAGGTCCTCACACTTCAATATTATGGAATCATTTTTTGGATATGTTCCATCACCTTCATGAACAATGCTTAAGAGCTCAAACCCCTCTCTAATGGATTACTTGCAACCCAAGAGACATCATCTTACACTGAGATCTATCATAAGGTTTTTAATGGGACAAAATGGTGTTTAGAGGTGGTGTATGTGTCCCCTCACTAAAATATTTTGGCATTAGGAGAGATAAAGAGGATCTATTATTTATGAACAATCCTTAATAACAAAACATGCCTAAAACCCTCCTAAAACCTTAGTAGTGACTAGTTGAGAGAGATGGAATCATAAATAAAATAAAATGAAATAGGTTGAATTTTAAAACTCATATATATATTTTTAGGAATCCAAGTAGATTCTTTAGGTGTACTTTGTATGTACTTGTAATTGTATGGATTACATTAAATGCACTATTTTATAATATTTTTAGGTGTTTTGCAGGGTTTTGAGCAATGGAAAAATTGAAAACTATTGGGATTGGTAATTTGGGAATTTTTATACCTAATTTATTCCAAAAATATGTACTTTACATTTTGGAAGTGATCAAACAAAGCTCATTTTTCAAGGTAGTCTTAAATAGGCCGAAAATGAGACTAGTTTTCAAGGCCATTCATGGTTCTCACACATCCATAGGGATTTAGAGCCTCAAATTTGAAATGGAGGTGAGTGATAGGATAGGGAAAGTGAATCACATTTTTTGGGTGGTTTCACATGTATGGGAGAGATATGGATCAAAAGATTAGGCTTTTAGGTAAGAAGGCCTAATTGAGGAAAGAGAAGGGTAGAAAAAGGCACTTCCACTCAGAGTCTAGACATGAAATTTGACTTGAATCTATAAGAGGATACTAGGTCCTAAAATATGCTCTCATTTTATCAATAATATTAGTACATTATTCTACATAATGAGGTTTACACATTTTTAGGGATATAAGGAATGAGACTAAATGAGGCCTTTTGGTGCAAAATAAATCCTTGAGGGTAAATGAATTTTTCAAGATTTGATATGATATGAATAGGCCATCCATGGATAGATAATAAATTTAATAACATGAATTCAAGTTTTGACACATGTAAGAAAAGTTGACTTAGTGAGACAAAGAGACTTCTAGACACCTAGCAAGAGAATGAAGTGACGTATCAAAGGGAACCCAAAGAGATTAGTTTAAAGGTGTCAATAGCATATAAAATATGTAACTCAACATGAATTAATGGTCAAGAGTTCCATTTGTCCTCTCAGAAGCCAAAGAAGGTGTAATTTCAAAGAGCAAATGCAAGGTGTCAAGCCATGTTTCAAAATTCCATGGCACTTGTAGGAGGAGAGCATCTTTATAAGAGTAAACTTGTATTATAAGATATGTTGAGATAGTTTCATAACTCTTATCTTTATTATAACTCATGATAAATTTGTCATCTCTCTCTCTCTCTCTCTCTCTCTCTCCTATGCCCTTTTCCTTCTTCTCTCACATTTCTTTATATATTGAACCTTGATAGGCCAATTTTATATACTTCACCTGGGTATTGTAAATCCCTTTCCATTTTTAGCTTTTATCAATGAGAATAATCTAGTTTTACCTTCTCCATGGACTAGTTTCAATATGCATGCTTGATTAGTTGATCTTACTAAATGATAGTCTTGCTTCCTTCACATGATTGTCCTTGTTTAGTATTCATTTTTAGTTTTTAATCATTTTAACAGGTCTCTTAAAGTGTCAAATTAAGATGTAAGTGTTTAGTGATTATTATTTTCATTACTGTCATATCATGACCTCTTGACTAGTCCTCCTAGCTCAATCACTCCTCACAACCTTCATGAGAAACAGTAATGTAGAGAAGAAGATTTGGAGTAGTTCTATGTGTAGGTTAGTCTTTTGTTTGAAGTGAAATTAAATCTGATTGGTAGTGGTCAAATCATAGTTGGTACATCACCTCCATTAAAGTAGGTTTCTCTCCCTTTTCCTAGTAAGTGGTACATCTATTTTTGAGCCTAAGTGATTCATCAAGGGGAGATATCCCTTTAACTTAGAGATTCATCTATATAATAGGGTACCCATAACCTTTAGGTTTTTATATGTTACCTAAAATTTGGAAGACTTGAACTACATTCCAAGGCATGAAATTTTGATTGATAATAGTTTTATAATTAAGACAAAATCAAACAAAAGCTACACTCAAGGAATTGACAATGTAACTAGATGAAAATAATCAACCAACATAAACATATCATACTAGTCCCTCCATATATAAGTCAAAAAAAATGTCATGTATCATGGAATATCAAGTACATGGTGTAAGATGTAAGTATGAGTGTAGACATATATAAACATTAGTATATAATCTAAACATGATAATGTAAAATTGATGAAAAAAATATAACCTATATCAATCGTGATAAAATAGAATCTAGATTCCTCCAATGTGGTATGTCACATGGGAAGAGGAAAGGTACATCATATACATGTGCATTCATCATAGATCTAATTCATTCTTGTATCACACTCAATTATGAGTGAAACATGTGCATATGGAAAATAAATAATATTCTATCTACTAACATAAACTAAACAACATAAATGCCAAGGAGATAATAAACATGTTTATGTTGAATAATTTATGTATTTTTTATATTTTATTTAATTTTTTGAATTATTAAGTTTTATGATTGATTATAAAAGGTGTTATTTATTGATTTTAGGATCATCGCTATCAATTATATATTGTTAATTCTTATTTAGAGCCAAAAAAAAAATGATGCCCATTCATTCATCATATTCACAAAATTATTTTTATCTCCTTAAAGGATGTAAAGGAGGTAATATTACCAAGTAATTTTTAAGCATTAATCTTATAATCTCACTTGGACAATTTTTAGCCTTTTGCATATCGTGTAAATCAATGATTATAAATGTATTCTCTTTTAATTTTTTATTTTGATATGACCCTTTATTTGGAACAACATTAGTAGAAGATACAAATGCATGATTATTAGTAACACATTCATAATTTCTATTATATGAAAGATGATTTTTCATTGATTTGTTATTTGAACTTAAATACTAATGTTTTTTTTGAAATATATCTATGGTTTTTCCCATAGTGATGATTGAATCCTTTAAAGATTCACTACCACAACCCCTATATAATTCATATTGAATAATCACACCCTCACCATATGTAGGAGAGGTTTTAGGAAGGGTATTTTCATTACCTTTATTTAAAATTATAGAATGGGCTACATTACCCTTTGGATTAATGATAGCATGGACTTGGTTAGTGGTAAAATAGCTATCACCTTCTTTAGGGTTAATAGAAATAAGATGTTCCTTGTTATCCATTATAAATGTTCTAAATGCTAAAATGATAACAGGATAAGAGAGATATATTAATTATATGGAATAATCCATTATGATAAGTTAATGGAAAATTACATATCTATAAATTACTAAAATCAAAAAACGTATAAGGCTAAAAATCCTAGAGCAAGATAGAATTTTCATGAGAATATAGAAAAAATAGTATAAGTATCATGCATGTCATTATTTATTAGAGGAAATTAATTTCTTGTTTGTTTAAAATAAGTATGTGGTAAAGACCAAACAAATAATATAATAAATTGATTATAAAATAAATAGTGACAAAAAATTAGAGTATGGAGTATAAACCAACTATGGGGACATAAGGCAAGACAACTATGAAAAACTAGGATGATATAATTGAAAAAATTATTCAATATATTTTCATAGTTATAAAATTATAAAGTATATAATAAGGTCTGATAAAATGTCTTAACCACATCCATATTGGCCTTTTAATTTTTTTTAATTTCAATTAACAAACCATACTGACTAGAAGATAATTATCACCTTAAACATTTAAAACAAAATACAATATGATCATGAGGCTACAAGACTCTTTTTGTGTAGTACATATAGTAAGATCATGTGCAGTGCTTAGTATAAATTGAGTACAAATTACAACTCACACTTTTGAAATAGTTGGTCAAACTAAAAGACTCAAAGAAGTTCTTATTATAAGGGATCACTTCCTTGAGGTTGTATCCTCTATAAGTTTCATTTTGAAATAAATTGAAAAATGTTTCTCTTCAAAGATTAGATATCATTTTCCTTGGGATGAAATACTAGAATCCATGGCTATGATGTAACCTCAATATTGGAAATTTTAGAATAATATCAAATCCTTGTCCCAACACCTCTACAAGAGTGTAGAATTCAATGGTGAATAAATTTAAGGTATTTTACATTTCCCAAAGATAAGGGAGTGGTTTTTTTAATTTTCCATAATAAGGTTTTGACCATGATTTCAAAGATGGCTTGATCACTAGACTATGGACTACTTTAAGTTTGAGTGAAATACTATGTGATGGTATCTCAGAATATTTTAATCTTGCTAATTTATACCAAACAATGATTTTGGGATTAGTGCAATATGAGATAACTTTTAGTGCAATTTCATTTTTAAAGTCAAAGTTAAGAAACAAGATTGACAAAAAATGGAGACTTGCTTGAGGCTTTATACAACTAAATACAATTTCCTTGATTTTTCATTTGATAGAGATTTGGTAATTTGGTAGTTAACATATAAAAGAAGAGGATTGAATAATAATTCTTCAAACACACTAAAATTTTATAATACTAGATCTAAGTCCAATTTTTTTTCAAAATAATATAAATAATAATTATCAAGAACAAAATGAAGAAAAATGGCATGTTGAAATTTAAAATTTAGGCATCTAAAATATGATGTTGATCAAGGAAGGAAAATAAATTTTGTAAGAAATTTTGAGATGTATTTTACCAAGGTTTGAGAAATCTATTAAATATAATGTAGAGTATATAAATGATTGAGAGATATTTTATGTAGTTTTGTTTCTGTTTGATTAAGCGAACATGTATATAATAGTGGTAAAACCTATTATAAATATGCATAAGTATATTTTGGTGTTACCTTTTTATTTTATACCAAACATATTTGAGTTATCTATAGTGTAATGAATTTTAAGTATCTATATTAGACCAATAACTTAACTTCTGCCAATAACTTGCACAAATGACTAGAAAAATCAAGAAAATCATTACATACACATTTGAGCAACTTCCATTAATTCCACGAGTGATGTATTGGACCAACATTAAATTTTACCTTGGGACCCCTAATTATTCCATCACCAATTCACTAAAAAATGGGGGAAAAGATAAACCTTTATTCTCATATATTTAATTCTACTTGCATCACATTTTATGCTAGAAATGAAATAAACATTAGGTTTGAAAATAATTTATTATTAAGACTTTTATTCATTAAAACCATATATAAGGAATAGCATGTCTATTTTAATCTATTTTATAAATGTGTTATGGACCACTTATGACTTAGGAAACAATAATCTTAAGGTAATAATTATATTTTGGTTGGCATGGTTTGTTAATTGAAATAAAAAAAATTGAAAGGCCACTATTGATTATGGATATGGTTAAGATATTTTGGTAGATCTTATAATTATTTATTATGGATATGGTTAAGAAATTATTAATTTAAAGATATATAATTGTGCATGCAAATAACTACTCTCAGTCTTCAGAACAAAAGAAAAAAATCCATACCTTGCAATCACAAGGAAACCAAATTAGAAATTGTCTACACCTTCAGTTTCAACCTCCCCTCCCAATATTTTTACTACTATAGCTTTGTTTATGCCAATATATTTCATCAATGACTAGAGAAGTTAAGAAACTATCACATATGTATTCAAATAATTTAATTATGATCGAATACATATTCATCTATATAATAGAGTTTACACTAGTTATATATATTTTCTCTTAATTAAATAGAATATTGAGAGTAGTTGTTTGCATACATAGTCATCTTTCTTGAAATGAATTAATGTAATAATAAGTTCCCTAAAAATCATTTCTTTAAATATATTGGCATGCCATCCTCACTTTTCATAGTTATCTTTCCTTATGGCCCCATAGCCAATTTAAGGTAATACTAATATTCTGGTTGGCATGGTTTGTTAATTGAAATAAATAATATTTGAAAGGTCATTTATGATTATGGATATGGCTAAGACATTTTGTTAGACCTTATTTTATAGTTTATATCTCAGTTATCAAATGTGTGTGTGTGTGTGTGTGTGTGTGTGTGTGTGTGTGTGTGTGTGTGTGTGTGTGTGTGTGTGTGTGTGTGTGTGTGTGTTTGTGTGTGTGTGTGTGTGTGTGTGTGTGTGTGTGTGTGTGTGTGAGATTAGATTTAATATAATATAATCTAACCTATCTAATAGAGGAAATCCTATAGAAGAGGAAATATTTTGAAGGAAATATTTTTGATTATATCAAAGTGTTTTATTAATCTTTTGATATCCATTTTATATCTCTATAGCTGAAAAGAGAGAAAAAATGAAATGAAAGAAACCAAGAGAGAAAAATACTCAATGTACTCAATGTATGCTTAGATATTAGTCTCTTATATATCAATATCTTGATATCCCTTTTATATCTTATATCAATCTTTTGAAATACTTACAGAGGTTTGCGCTCAATGTATACTAAGTATTGTACATGATATTATTGTATGTATTACACAAAAGAGCCCTAGAGAATAATAACTTGGGACATGAAGATTTTTATTTTTATTTTAATTAAACATCTTCCTAAAGCTCATCTTGAACATTGTTCATGTTATATACATTTATTTACTAATTTTGGAAAGACTAAAACATGATCAATATGTAGAAACAACTTTAAAAAATATTATAAAACATTTAAATCCATGTGTGTTTTCATAATTATTTAG